>OZ023262.1:293690361-293770361 GCA_964006375.1 Tillus elongatus
GTGTAAAGAGGAAACCTAATTTCTTAGCAACGGCTTCTGCAATTGTTGTGACATGTTGGTGCCAATTAAGATTTCGATCCACACAAATGCCAACAAGAGAAAAGGACTCATTACTTTGAATAACTTGGTTGTTCATTATGATGGGCCTAGTGCTGGTGTATCTCTTATGATAAAGAAAGCAAGACTGAGATTTGGTGGGGTTGAATTGTACAAGATTTCTACTTCCCCAGTCTAATATTTTTTGGAGATCCACGGAGACAGAACCCTCCATGAGTCTGCGATCCTCATCTAATTGGGCTAAAGAGACAGGCTTAGAATATTGTATATTTGCGTCCAGAGATTTTTTTTTTAAAGAAACGCTGAAACACATCGATTTTAATATTGAGGGGGACATGTTTTCACAGAAAACTCAACTTTGTCACATCAACCCCTTAAGGGTGGTGATAACAAGCCTTATATTTTAAATAGGGAGCATGGGTCGAGTGTTACATCATTTGAAAGCTCTTTCGTTTCTGAATTCAGCACACACATTTTTTTGGAAGTTTTATCAACTAGTTTAAAAATTATTCACAGTTGAAGATGCAAAAACGCATTCCACTCATTCCGATAAGAAATGTGCTGATAGTCAATGTTTTGTTGGTTTGTAAACAAAAAATTGATTATCAGAACACTTCTTATCGGAATGAGAGAAATGCGGTTTATTATTTTAGTTTATCGGTCGGTTTGATACTTGATAGTACTACCGAAAATTAATTTCACAATGGTGTATTCTGTAGAAGAAAGAGTTGAAATAATTAGTGCTTTTTCTCAACAATGATGACTGTGCCAACCGTACCGCAAATTTGTTTAATGAAATTTGTAACACAATTTTTTAAAGCGAGTTGCAGTACTTACATATATGTGCCAAATTTTAATTTTCCTGCTCCATAGAAAATATAAATATCTTCAAGCAGTCGCTTACTGGGACCTCTAAAACCAGTCTTCAAGATCCATTTAAATTTAAAGAATTAGTTTTAATAATATACCTAACTAGCAGTGTCCAATTCTTATAATAATTCACTACTATCATGCACTTGCTGCGTCCCGAACTTTTTAAAATAAAAGACATGAAGTTTGGTATAACCTACATATAGTAGAAACTGTGTACCTTATTTCATCAAAATAACTTTATTGTTTGAAAATGTACAATAATTTTCCGAAAATAAACTTAAAATGTTCCCGAAAAAACTGGTCCGATTTTCCTGGGCAACGAACCTGTTCATGCTATTTACACACCTGTTAATATATCCACAAAACGCTTCCTGACAAAAAATTAAAAAAAAAGTTTGCATGATAATTTCCAAACAATTTCTGTAACCAAATTGCCATTTTCTTTATAGAAATTGGTTACACCACAATTATGTTTTTTTTTTACGAAAATTTGCTAAACAATTATATTTCACGAAAATGTGATTTTTTTTTACATTAACGTATACATTCATTATTACCAACACTTAAAACACTCCAAAAATGATTTCTTCAAAAACAGAAAAATAATTTTACATATTATTTTTTACACGAAAATTTGCTAAACAATTATAATATTCAAATTAAACATATACCTAATACGGATCCAAGTTTTGGTGTGTAATTGACATTCCATAATATAAAGCCGCGAGTTACAGCACCCTGTATAATGCTATACTGATATCTCGTGTCAGTAGAGTAATAGGATCGAAGCAGTCGTTCAACGCGGAAATACTGAAACCGCTGAATAATCATAGTCATCATAATTATTTAGTTTAAGTTGTTTTATTTTATAATGTTAGCTAAGCATATTTGACTTTATATATACAAGTAAGAGACAATATTATGTTAGAATTTATTACGAGTGTTTCAACATTAAACATCGTGTATTTCTCCTTTGTTTTAAAATTATAATTAAACTTGTTGTAATTTCGAAATAATTTTTTTTTGTTTTGAAGTGCCAAAAGGGCACTATCCAAACTGGCGCAGTCGGTAGGATAGGTTTAAGTGTATTTTTGACAAAAATCGCAAAGGTACACGTCGATTTTTATCGTTAAAAACCTGTAACCTACAAAATTTAAAGTGACCAACATCGTCAACGAGGAAGGACATCATAGCCAACCTCAACAGCAGAAGCCACCACTAGCAGAAGACAACACAGCCACAAAAGGAAGGACATCATCGCCAACCTCGAAGGGCCAAGTCAAGTATAGATAGAAGTGACCAAAAATCGTCAGCGAAGAAGGACAACATTGCCGACTTCATAATTAAGCATATGGAAAAATTATTGTGAGTAATTTTCATTATCCTTTATATATATTTATCCCATAAATTTTATAATTGTGTATGTCTGACTCAGATAAAAAGTTTAAGGACATTTCTAGACAAAATATTATTAAACCAGCCAAATTTGTGTTAAATTTAGAAAATAATTTTACGTTAGAAAATAAAAATATTAAAATGACTGAACAAAACGTTGCTGCACAAACCAAAATTGAATCTTATAATATCAATGCAATTCCCAGTTATGACGGAGATCAAGCCACTTTGGCATTATTTATTGGAGCTTGTGAAAATTTCTTATCATCTTTTGTTGATACACAAAATTTAAATAATGACCGCAATAATTGGATTCTTAGGATAATAGTTAATAAACTAGAGGGAAGAGCAAAATCTTTAATAGCTAGTAGAGAAGATGCCACAAATTGGCCCCGAATAAAACTTCTCTTACAACAATATTTTTCAGACCAGAGAGATGAAGATTGTTTAGCTAGAGACTTAATGTTACTTAAACCGAATCAAAATGAAACGCCCTATCAATTTGGTATGCGAATACAAGATGCTAGAAGTTTGCTACAAAGTAAATTAAGATTAACTATAGATGATAACAATATTCGTTTAGTAAAAAATGAAATTTATGACAAAATGGCCTTGCAGACCTTTTTACATGGACTGCACGGACAATTAGGACTTGCAATTAGATTACAAAAACCGATACATTTGGAGCAAGCTATGGCATTAGTCGTAGAGGAAGAAAATTTCCAATATGGCGAAAAACAGATGAAATATATGCATACTAACACACCTAATAAAAACAGTAATAGTAACAGTTTCCAAAATAAACCATTCCAAAATAGTTTTACTTCTCAAAATCTAGGTAATTTTCATAAACCATTTTCTAGTAATCAACCATTTAATCAAAGACCATCTAATTCACAATTTTCGAGAAATAATTTTGCACAACTAAATCCTTTTGAAAGAAAACAAAACATTCAACAACAGAGACCTCATTATCAACCTGCTTCACAAAATTTCGCAAGAAATTCTAATAGAAATGTTTTCCGACCCAACCCTAATTTTGTTCCGACTTACAAGCCTACCCCTATGGAAACGTCGACCAGAAATCATAGACCGACAAATACCATACCTAATACACAAAACAGACGATATACGAGTGAGGAACTTTATCATCACGAAGTACAATCTGACAGACCTATACAAAACAATGACTACAACGACACAAATTTTAGTCAAGGAAATTATGAATATAATGAAACAAATTCTGAATATTATGAACCTGATAACTTTTCAGAACCTTACCCTGAAAATTATTATGAACCTAGAGATAATTTTAATGATTATACCGAACATGGAGAAAATTTTCATTCGAGCCTGAATTTAGATCAGAACAGATAATACAGGTTAATTTAGATAATTGCCCAAAACTACCCTACGTAATCGTGCCTGGTATAAATTTAAAATTCATGTTGGATAGTGGTAGTACGAAATCTTTATTGTGTCCATCTTTAGCTTATACTTATTACAAAAATTTTATAGAAAATGAATATTTTCAAATCAAATCCGTCCATCAGACAAGTACACATAACGAAATTGCAAAAATTCCCTTACCATTAATGTTCAACACAGGAAAAGCAAAATATAAATTTTACATTTTTAATATTAGTAGCCAATATCATGGTCTGATTGGCTCTGACTTATTACAAAGGTTAGGAGCCAGAATAGATTTTAAAAATAGAAAATTAATTACAGATAAAGCAGTAATCCCACTTTATTTGCCGTCTGAACAACATAATACTTATAAAAGAACGTATCAAAATTTTAAAATTGAAATAGAAGCAAGAACAGAGAAAATTATTAAAATTCCAGTTTCTTGTTCCACAAATACTGGCGTTTTATCGAAATTAACATTGCGACCTGGAGTAGAAATACCAGAGTCATTAGTTAACGTAGATCAGGGTTTTTCATATGTGAGTGTCTTGAATAGTACAGATAAACATGTACAAGTAATATTAAACTCGCCATTGAAACTTGACCCAATTACGGAAACAGAATTAAATTTCACTGAACACTTTGACGAACACATGGACGTAGATTTCTCAGGGATAGATTTAGAATATCTTCAAAATCAAAATTTAGAAAAACTTAGACTTGATCATTTAAATATTGAAGAAAAAACAGCAATTGAAGATTTATGTAAGGAATATAAAGATATATTTTGTTGTGAAGGAGTCCCTCTCACATTTTCACATCAAATAAAACATCATATTAGATTATCTGACCCAGATCCAGTTTATGTAAGACCGTATCGCTTACCCCATGCTCAACAACAAGAAGTTAAACGACAAGTAGACGACTTACTAAAACAAGGTATAATTCGACCATCCTGTTCCCCATGGTCCAGCTCTGTATTAGTGATTCAAAAAAAAAGGACAGCAGTAGTAAACAAAAATTTCGTATGGTAATAGATTATCGTAAATTAAATGCCAAAACTATCCCGGACAAATATCCTCTTCCTAATATTTCCGACATCTTAGACAAACTTGGACGAAGCCAATATTACACCACTCTTGACTTAGCCTCTGGTTACCATCAAATTGAAATGGCACCAGAAGATGTTGAAAAAACTGCCTTCTCAACGCAGGTCGGCCATTTTGAATATATGCGCCTACCTTTTGGAGTAATCAATGGACCACCCTGTTTTGAGCGCCTAATGCAAAATATTCTGAGGGGTTTACAAAACGAAAAATGTTTTTCCTATCTAGATGACATCATAGTATTTTCAACTTCCCTTCAGGAACATATTGAAAGACTAAAAGACGCATTTGAAAGATTATCACAGGCCAACCTAAAAATTCAGCTCAATAAAAGCGAATTTCTAAAGAAGGAAGTAATGTATCTTGGGCATATAATCACAGATCGGGGGGTGAAACCTAATTCAGATAAGATTAAGGCCATAAAACAGTATCCACTTCCCAAGACCCGTAAAGAAATCAAAGGCTTTTTAGGTCTTGTAGGGTATTATCGAAAATTTATACGCGATTTTGGAAAATTGACTAAACCACTAACTAAATGCCTTAAGAAAAATGCCAATATAAGTCATGACAAAGATTTCCTTGAGTCTTTTGAAACTTGTAAAAACATTTTGATGAATGACCCTATTTTACAATATCCCGACTTTACAAAACCTTTTATTTTAACGACAGACGCTTCAAATGTAGCTTTAGGGGCAGTGTTATCGCAAGGACCTTTAGATAGTGATAAACCAATAAGTTATGCATCTCGCACCCTAAATAATAGTGAACAAAAATATTCAACTATAGAAAAAGAGCTTTTAGCTATAGTTTGGGCGACTAAATATTTTAGGCCATATTTATACGGACGTAAATTTTACATTTACACCGATCATAGACCATTAGTTTGGTTAATGAAATTAAAAGAACCAAATTCAAAATTAACTAGGTGGAGACTAAAATTGGAAGAGTACGACTATGAAATTATATATAAAAAAGGAAAATATAATACAAACGCTGACGCATTATCTCGCATACAGGTAAATGCTCTAGATGATGAGATTTCATCTACGTTTAATAATGTAGACAGTAATGAGAGACGTTTACAGGACTTTGACCGTGAACTAAATACACCTCCTTTAAGTATGATATTACCACAGCCGACAAATGAATATATACCACCTATGACTCCACCGGAAATGCCTTTTATCCCAATCGAAATTCCTAATAGTCCAAATTCAGAAGATATCCCTTTAAGTGAACTAAGACGTAATTTACTCGCACAAAAACCAACTGAAAACTCGGACGAAAGTGATCATTCTCAAGTAAATGTTGAACCGAAAAAAAGTATACAAATATCTGAAAATCCCATTGAAAAACAACCGAATCAATATTATATTTCCCCAGTAAATTATAACCCCAGACCAGTAAAACAGGTAAAAATTTATAATCAAACTAAATACTTAGTGCAAATTCCTCGACAAAATAATAGAGACCATATTGTTAAATTTTTACGAGATTATACCGTTTCAAATAAACGTTATTATTTTAATTTTGAAACAGATCAATTATATAAGGACTTTAGTAATATTTACACTGAACTATTTAATGATAATGGCCCTGAAATAATAAGCTGTCCGAAACGTAGAATTCCTTTGACCGACACAGCTGATATTCAAGAAGTAATACAAAGTTATCACACCTCTAAAACTAATTATTGTGGTATTAATGAGACACTTAAAGAAATAGCTAATAAATATTATTTTTTACACATGAAAGAAAAAGTTACTGAATTTATAAATAATTGTGAAATATGTAAAAGAGCAAAATATGACCGTAACCCACCTAATATACCTTTAATGCGTACAGAAACTCCAAGTAAACCTTTCCAAATTTTACATATAGATACATTTATAATTGAAAATCAAATTTATTTAACTTTAATTGATTCATTTTCCAAATTAGGACAAGCAGTAGCTATTAGTAGTAAAAATCCGATAGAAACCTGTAATGCTTTAATTCAGTATTTTTCTTACTACGGAACACCCGAGCAAATATTAAGTGACAATGGTTCAGAGCTATGCTCCGAAACTGTTAAACAATTATTTAATTTGCACAAGATAAAAGTTCATTTCACCACCCCCAGAAATCCAAATTCTAACGGTCTCATAGAACGCTTGCATTCAACTTTATTAGAACACATACGCATATTACGTCAAATTTATCCAAAAGACCCGATAACAAAAATTATGTGTTATGCGATTATGGCATACAATCATTCCATTCATTCAGCCACAAATTTTACCCCTTTTGATATTGTCTTAGGTCATACTTCTAGTAAAGATGTGTATGATATAAACGATCAACAAAAACTCTTGCAAGAGTACCTATTACAACATAAAAATAAACTAAATTTAATGTACGAAAAAATTAAAGAGAATTTAGAAAAAAATAAATTAAGAGTTGTGTCCGGCAGAAATTCCAAAGATGATACCGCTTTATTTAATAAGGAAACACATGTCTATACTAAAGTAGATAAACGAAATAAAAATAATCCAAAATTCGAAGGTCCATTTGAATTGATAAAAGTTACAGATAAAAATGTTGCATTAATTAGAAAAAATAAACAAATAGCTAAACGACATCTAGGAAATCTAAAACGACCTAATGTTTCAGGTCAATCCCCTTCCTCACCCATGTCCTTGGACAGGTAGAGTTTAACAGACTGAATGACAACCCTGGACTGCTACCCCTAAAAATAGGAACTATGCAAAACGCAATCGATAAATGGACATTGATTAGAACGATTGAACTACAACCACTTTTACAAGACTTTAACTTTTTACAAAACACATCCTATCACCTGAACATCTCTATACAAAACTCCCCTTATAATGAATCCTATTATGAAGAACTACGAAACTCTCAAAATGCGTTATTCCATGAAATAAGTGAAACTAACAAAATTTTCAAACAAATTATACCATCAAGTTTAAATCGAAAAAAGAGAGGTTTAATAAACGGACTCGGAACAGTAATTAAGTCAATCACAGGAAATTTAGATGATAATGATGCTAAACGTTATGACTCAACAATTTTAGAGCTAACTAGTAACCAAAATAAATTAGAAATAATTCAAAAAAATCAAATGTCACTAACAGAAACCGCTATTATCAAATTTAATCAAACAGTTTACATTTTGACTAACAATCAAAAAAAGATAGCAGACCGTATTGAATTTCTAACGAAACATTTTGAAGCTGAAGACTTAAGACAGGATTACATGGACATAGTAATCATAGCTCAAATGCTCTTTGTTCAGTTAATTACCGAAATAACGGGAATTAAAAATATTTTGGAGACTTTAGTTAATGCAATAACGTTTGCTAAATTAAGGACAATGCATCCCTCTATTTTAGAAACAGATGATTTATTGATAGAGCTTAATAAAATTCAAAGACATAAAGTAAATTTGCCATATAAGGTAAATATAGATAATATGGCCCTTTATGAAGAAATAATTACTATTAAAAGCTATTACAAAACCACTCAGTTAACATTCATTTTAGATGTACCTTTGGTTGAGTCAGCATATTACGATTACTATCATTTATATGCCTTTCCCATTCGTAATAGTTTGACCCACACATTCCTAACATTAATTCCCCATTCAAAATACCTTTCCTTGAATGATGAAAATTACAAACTCCATGATGGACCATGTCGAGAGGTCCGACCAACTGAATTCCTGTGTCAAGCTCAAACAATGAATCACATCAGTCCAAACAGCCCTTGTGAAATACAATTAATAAAGTTCTCCACCCAGTATAACAATTGTGAGCATCACCGAATGTTAATAGAAGATGTGAAGATTCAGAAGATCAGCGAAAGTAAATGGATTATCACCTCTCCAGTAGAAAATAAAGTCAACTACAGATGCAGCGATGACCGTAAAATCATGGCCATAGATGGTCGTTATCTGGTAAACATAGAAGAAGGCTGTGAGGTAAAAATCAAAGGACAAACAGTAAGTTCTCATCAATCTGAAATTAAAAAAAAACTTTTCTATGTGCCGTTACCCGAACTCAAATTTAGTGAACTGTCCATGAATTCAAAACTTAACATTGTGCCTTTACATCTAGAATCTATAAATTTAGATGAATTGAATTTAGTGAAATCCCAACTACAGCATCAGAAGGAGTTACTACAAACAATAAGTGTTCCTGTAATTCATACTTCGATTAGTGTTTTTACTTTAACTGTTTGTGTTCTTTTATTAACAGTAGCATGTTTCTGTTTTTGGAAATTTAAAGACAGAATAACCAGTTCCGCCGTCGAGTCCAAAATGGTCAACGAACTTAAGAAGACCCACGAAGTTCCCCTGGAGGACATCAATTTCAAGATTTAGGTACCCTAAATCTCATCTGGCAAGGGAGGAGTTACAGCACCCTGTATAATGCTATACTGATATCTCGTGTCAGTAGAGTAATAGGATCGAAGCAGTCGTTCAACGCGGAAATACTGAAACCGCTGAATAATCATAGTCATCATAATTATTAGTGAATTTTCTTAGAAAAAATTCACTAATGAGGAGATCTCGACTTTTGAATTTTGAAAAAATTTCTTCAAATGAGCGCGATCTAGGACCCCTAGGACCCATATCCGGGGTCAGTTTCAATTTTTATATGTTTATATATATATATATATATATATATATATATATATATATATATATATATATATATATATATATATATATATATATATATATATATATGTATCACACCGATAACTCAAAAAATAATGGGCCGATTTTGATAAAATTTGGCATGTACCTTTCTTTTGTAAATGGCTTGGACAAGTTCGTTAGCCAGGAAAATCGGACGAGGTTTTCCAGGAAAATTTTGAGTTTTCATTCGAAAAAAATTCTTATCTCAAAAAGTAATAGGCCGATTTTAATAAAATTTGGCATGTACCTTTCTTTTGTAAATGGCTTTGACAAGTTTGTTAGTCAAGAAAATCGGACGAGGTTTTCCGGAAAAATTTTGAGTTTTCATTCGAAAAAAATTTTTATCTCAAAGAATAATAGGCCGATTTTGATAAAATTTGGCACGTACCTTCCTTTTGTAAATGACTTTGACAAGTTCGTTAATCAAAAAAATCGGACGAGGTTTTCTGGAAAAATTTTGAGTTTTAATTTGAAAAAAAATTATATCTTACAAAATAAGAAATCTATGATAACCAAATTTGGTAGGTAGGTTTACGATATAAAAAGTAAACTATACACCAAAATTTAGATTTCTATGTTACAAGAAAAAAAAGTTATAATAAAATATTTTGTGCCAGATCATTTCTATGAAAATTCACTACCATAACGCACTTGCTGCGTCCAGGCTTTTTTAGTTTAAGTTGTTTTATTTTATAATGTTAGCTAAGCATATTTGACTTTATATATACAAGTAAGACACAATATTATGTTAGAATATATTACGAGTGTTTCAACATTAAACATCGTGTATTTCTCCTTTGTTTTAAATTTATAATTAAACTTGTTGTAATTTCGAAATAAAGTTGTTTTGTTTTGAAGTGCCAAAAGGGCACTATCCAAACTCGCGAAACAAATTTGGTTGCCATAGCTTTGTTATTTCCAGAGGTATAAAAATTTTCCGGAAGAAAACCTAAAATTTTCCAGGAAAAACTAGTCTGATTTTCCTGACTAACGAACTTAGCCAAGCCACTTGTAAAAGGAAGGTTTTAACCAAATCTGATCAAATCGGCCTCTTATTTTCTGAATTATCGGTGTATATCCATATATTTCCTTCTCCTCCTAACCTCCAAACTTTCAAGTCCAGAATTAACAAGTTGCCTTTTTCCTCCTTGTCGACACCCACGGTACGATAGTATTTAGGCTGTAAACCCTCGTAGTGTGTTGTTGAAATAAAAAATATATACTTATACATATACACACACACATATATATATATATATATATATATATATATATATATATATATATATATATATATATATATATATATATATATATATATATATATAATAAGTACACTTGGAGAACACAAATCACCACAACATATATTTCAGAGACCTTACGATCGTTTCGTTGACCATGTCAACATCTTTAGAGGAAGAAAAATTCTAAAAATAAACTACTAACTACCGTGTATTTATACCGCGTCTAGGTAAACGAACTAGTCCGAAGTAAAATTGTGGTCGAATATAATAATCACCACACTGACAAAGAAAATTTGAAACTTGTCAAAAATGTCAGACATCAAACTATGCTTGATTCATTAGAAAGTATTTTTATATCAAGGTCGATTAAGAACAAAACTTCATTGAATCGTGCGGCACCTTTAATTTCAAGCCCTTTATTTTCATTTTGCATTTGACCGCTTAAACACTCCTAATTTGTCTGGTAGAATAATAAATTACTGTCAATAACTCTGCCGGTCTCTACATATACTAATCTCTACGCTTGTCTCGACTTAAAGACCCTTTCGTTTTCTGTGTATGTATGAAGTCACTGTTTACGAAGAATTAAAATCAATATAAATATATTTTTATGTAGTATTTTAGGTGAATTATTTATCCTTTGTTAGAGTTAATAATGTGAGCCAAAAACCCGGGCTTAGTTTTCTATATAAAAAGATGAGCGGAGGTTATTTTGTTTATCTCGCCAGATGTGGTTGTCGGCTTGCTCCAATATCCACATAGTAAATTTCTAGATCGAAAGGGAACGTGCAGATCTCGTAAATAACTCGGTACCGTTCCTTTTAAGCCTATTATCCTTACATTAGATAAGGGCTCATAAATTTGTCGACCAGAAGATTAAAGCAGGTCTTCGACCTCCTAGTTTCACTACACATAAACAAACGATGGGTCTTCGACGACAATTTTACTTCGGACTAGTTCGTTTACCTAGACGCGATATAAATACCCGGTAGCTGGTAGTTTATTTTTATAATTTTTCTTTCTCTGAACATGTTGACATGGTCAACGAAACGATCGTAAGGGCTCTGAAATATGGGTTGTGGTGATTTGGGTTCTCCAAGTGTACGTATTAGTGCTCATCATCAATTTTTTAAAGAAAATTCACTAAAAAAAACCAATGCCCAAATGACTACGGAAACAAAAGAAAAATCACAAAGATAAAATATTATGCTTAGAGAAAATTTACTAAAATCCTAACGCAACGTTCAATTACTTTATTAAATTTGTAGTTACTGTTTTCGGAACTGAAGTTTAATATTGAGTATGAACGTACCAACGCGTCCATACACATCTGTTCGGCCACAGAGTAATATGTGTTTTACATGGACATATTAATATATTATCCATCAGTTCAAACTTGGCACTGGAAATCCTAGTGTCCAATTAGAACAAAACATCGTTTAATCTATTTGTAACACATATTATACATACGAGTACATTATATCTTTCTGCTCTCCTTCTTTGTATTGACTTTAACTGTGCCAAATCTAACACTGCTCCGTGCACGCAATGTACTTAAAAAGGGGTACAAAGTTTGTTCTTCGTGTATTATAACCCTATAATTAAAACTACTGCCAAAGCAACGGAGAAAGGATCTCTTTGAAATTCATTCTCTGTATATATTTAAGTTAAATGAAGGACAACGACAGCTGATGCTGAAACTTAAGGCTTTATAGAACACACTTATTACCACATTTCTTTTACATAAGCCATATTAGTTTCAGGTTTTTTTATCGAGAACATGTCAATTTGATGTTTTGTAACGCAACTTTGACGTTTTAAGAAAAAAAAAACTATAATGCTTATAACTTTTTTTCTTTCAACGTAGAGATCCAAATTTAGGTGCTTGGTTTGCTTTTAGTGAATTTTCTTTAAAAAAATCACTAATGAGGAGATCCCGACTTTTGAATTTAAAAAAAATTTCTTCAAATGAGCGCTATTTAGGCCCCCCAGAACACATAGCCGGGGTCAGTTTAAATTTTTATATATATATATATATATATATATATATATATATATATATATATATATATATATATATATATATATATATATATATATATATATATATATATATATATATATATATATATATATATATATATATATATATATATATATATATATATATATATATGTATGTATGTATCACACTGATAACTCAAAAAATAATGGGCCGATTTTAATTAAATTTGGTGAGTACCTTCCTTTTGTAAATAGCTTGAATAAGTTCGTTAATCAGGAAAATCGGCCCATGTTTTCCTGAAAAATTTTGTGTTTTCTTTCAAAAAAAATTTATATCTCCGGAAATGACAAAGCGAGGGCAACCAAATTTGGTACGCTGGTTTATATCCTTATAGGTAAGTTACCTACCAAAATTTAGCTATGTAGGTCAAAAGACAAAAAGTTATAGGCATTTAAAGAACAAATAATTCGGGTTTTCCTCAAAACGTCAAAGTTGTGATTTAAAACGTCAAAATCGGCAACATTTAGGCAAATAACTTGAATCTAATACGGGCTATGGAAAGCAAATGTCTCAATAAGGATGTTTTACAAACCCCGAAGTCTTAGTTTCAACTGTCATTGTCCTTCATTTTACTAAAATGTTTCCAGAAAATTCATTTCAAATAGACCCTTTCTCTGATGCTTGGCAGTAGTCTTAGCTATAGAGTTTATCGTTTAATGTTATATAATTTTTGTAAATTTTCGTAAAAAATCAATAAAGCTCAATATATCTGTTATTATACAACATATGAAAAAAAATTGTATATATTAATTATAGAGCTACACCTTAAAAAATATTTCTACAATCACAGGCTGGCCCATAAGTCGTTGGTGATGTACCTTTTTTTTTTAATCAAACACGCCTTATGTTATTGAATTTTTGCATTTTTGATTGAAATATAATGCATGTTTGTAAGAAAAGAAATTCTGGACGCAGTAAGTGCGTTATTGTAGCGAATTTTGATCAAATGCTTCATATTTGAATAGCTCAATTTGCTATTAACCTATAAGGTTGACCAAGAAACGAGTTTTTTCGGGAACACTTTAAGTTTACTTTCGGAAACTTTTGTACATTTTCAAACAATAAAGTTACTTTGATGAAACATGGCACATTGTTTTTACTATATAGGTTATACTGGTAACCAGATTTGATGCCTGCTTTCTTAAAAAAAAAAACACAAACATATTTGCCATTAAAAAATATTTTTATGAAAATTCACTACCATAATGCACTTGCTGCATCCAGAGTTTTATGATATAAACCCATGTACCATTTGGTTGCCATAGCTTTGTTATTTTCAGAGATATAAAAATGTCCAGAAAGGAAACAGAATTTTCCGGGAAAAAATAGTTCGATTTTCCTGGCTAACGAACTTATCCAAGCGACTTGCAAAAGGAAGGTACTACCAAGTTATAGGTGTGCCATATATATAAATTACCCGAAAGAGCAATCGTTTTCTCAATTAATAACCCAAATACGAGGTCAGTTTCAGACTTTATATGTTTTATCTATATAGACATATAAAGTCTAAAACTGACCTCCGATTTGAGTTCTAGGGGTACTAGCTTGCACTTATTCAAAGACAATTTTTCAAAATTCAAAGCGCGATCTCCTCATTAGACAATTCACTAAAATAAAAGCAAACAAAGTGTATTAATAATTTATCGTATTATCAAAACACAATGTTCTTTAAATCTATGTTTCCCGAAAACGGATCGAGATATCGAAATGAAACAAGAATGAATAACTAATTGAAAAATGATTGCTCTTTCAGGTTTTGAATCAAATTTCATGTTAAATATACAGGGTGACAACTTAGTAACTGTAAATATCGGTGAATTCGGTTGCAAGTGGCGCCCTCTATGAGTAATGCGATATTTTCAACACGTATATTATCCGTCGCCTAAAAAACATAGTGTAACAAATTTTTAAGTCTGTAACCTAAATATTTTCAAAATAATAACAAAAAAACGAATTAAGATTTCAACTTTCAAAACCCTATATTTTCGAAACTATCAACTTCTGGGTAAGGCATCTTTACGCTAGTGGTTATAACTTGACGTGTATTATATCTAGCTTTCATATTTCTCATTGTTAATGAATAGGCCTGTGTATATATATATATATATATATATATATATATATATATATATATATATATATATATATATATATATATATATATATATATATATACAGGGTGGCACATTGAAAACGAAACATACCGATTTGCGTCCAGCGAATTTTTTTTTAAGAAACGCTGAAACTCGTAAATTTTAATATTGAGGAAGACATGTTTTGACATAAAACTCAATGTTGTCACATCAGCCCCTTAAGGGTGGTAATAACAACCCTTACATTTTAAATAGGGAACATGGGTCGAGTGTTAAATCATTTAAATGCTCTTTATTTTCTGAATTCAGCACTCTACTTTTTTGGAAGTTTTATCAACTCGTTTAAAAATTAATCACAGTTGGAGTTGCAAGAACGTATTTCATTCATTGTGATCAGAAATGGTACTAATTAGCCAATTTTTCTTAAAAAAAAACTAAAAAACAAAACCAAACGTTCAAAAATGTTTATTCAGTTAAGTAAGTATTCAAACTGTTGACCAGCAGCTTCCATACAAAAGTACAAATTTTGTTATAACGAGCTCTGACCTTCTGGAGCATTTGTAAAGTAATCGGGCGGCATTCTTTAACAATGCGTCGTCGTAATTCTTCCAGAGACTCCGGTTCTGTTGCGTAAATCCTACTCTTTAAACAGCCCCATAGAAATAAGTCTAAAGGAGTTAAATCCGATGATCTAGGCAATAGCACCACTACGCTCAATCCATTGTCCTGAGAACTCTCTGTTCAAAAACTCCATCTCGTTGAAACACTAATTGATTTTTTTGATAGCGATAATTATTTTCAACAATGTCAATTAGTAGAGGGTAATTGATATCTTCTAGTAACTCCAAATACGTTTCGCCACTCAAATTGCCAACAAGAAAAATTGATCCGATTAAACGGTTTCCAAAAATGCCAGTCCAAACATTCAATTTCTGTGGAGTTTAAGTGTGAACTTCGTGAAAATTTCTTGGATTATTATCTGACCAATAACGACAATTATGAAGATTGACTGCAGAGTTGAATAAAAACGTAGACTCGTCTGAAAAACAGACATTGAACAGAAAGTTCCCGTTATGAGCTATTCGTGCAGTCATAACTTTACAAAACTTCATCCGCCGATCAAAATCATCTTCATTTAGTTGTTGTACAATATGAATTTTATACGGGTGAAATTTATGATGCCCCAATATTCGCTGAATAGTTCTTCTTTTGATGTTTGAAACAGTGGTCAATTTTCTCGTGCTCAAAGTTTGGTCTGCAGCAATTTGTCCTAAAACTTCAATCTCAGTAGTCTCATTTCTAACCGGAAATTAACGTTCAGGATTACGTTTTTTGTTGGCTACTGAACCACTTTGTCGAAACTTTGCAACTAACTCCAAAATGTATTTTCTGTTAACATGTCTGTTCGGATGTCGTTCATTAAATAAATTTGCGGTACGGTTGGCACAGTCATCGTTTTCGAAAAAAAGAGTAAATATTTCAAATCTTTCTTCTGCAGAATACAACATTGTGAAATTAATTTTCGGTAGTACTACTAAGTATCAAACCGACCGATAAACTGAAATAATAAACCGCATTTCTCTCATTCCGATAAGAAATGTCTGATAGTCATTTTTTTGTTTACAAACCAATAAAACATTAACTATAAGCACATTTCTTATCGGAATGAGTGAAATGCGTTTTTGCATCTTCAACTGTGAATAATTTTTAAACGAGTTGATAAAACTCCAAAAAAAAATTAGTGTGCTGGATTCAAAAAAGAAAGATCTTTCAAATGATGTAACACTCGACCCATGTTCCCTATTTAAAATATAAGGGTTGTTATCACCTCGCTAAAGGGTTGATATGATAAAGTTGAGTTTTATGTCAAAACATGTCCCCCTCAATATTAAAATTGACGTGTTTCAGCGTTTCTTTTTTTTTCTGGGCGCAAACCGGTCTGTTTCGTTTTCAATGCGCCACCCTATATATATATATATATATATATATATATATATATATATATATATATATATATATATATATATATATATATATATATATACATACATACATATATATATATATATATATATATATATATATATATATATATATATATATATATATATATATATATATATATATATATATATATATATATATATATATATATATATATATATAGGGTGCGGAATTTTGACCCTCGACATCATTGGGAACTCCGAAACCGTAAGAGATATAAATTTCGTTGAAGTAGACAAAAGTTGCATAATTACAAACAAACTCCAGACAGCTACAGATTTTAGAAAAGTTTCACAGTTTGCTATAGTATATGCGAAATGCCGAAAGTTGTCATTTTCTTCTTTCTTTAATATCTCCAGAACCATGCTACCTATCAACTTGAATTGTTGTTCAAGCGCCTAATTTGCCATTGTGGTACTATGGTGGTCTTGATATTTGTTTAGGTTTATTACTTTCTGAGTCGCGTGATAACAATAGCCAACTCATACAATGTATATAAGAAGTACAGATCCCGCTTCAACACCCAAGGTCGCTGACGAATGGATTAATTAATAGCAGCGCAATTAGAAGAATAAACTATTCATGGATGGGTAAACAACTAGACTGAACTCAACAAATGGCCACCTGCCAAGATCACCTTCAACTCAGAAACCAGCCACCTGTCAAGAGCACCTTCAACTCAGCAACCAGCCACCTGCCAAGAGCACCTTCAAAACAGCAAGCTCGTGTGGGAACCTCTTCTTGG
Organism: Tillus elongatus; assembly: GCA_964006375.1. Lineage (NCBI taxonomy): Eukaryota > Metazoa > Arthropoda > Insecta > Coleoptera > Cleridae > Tillus > Tillus elongatus. The sequence goes on from OZ023262.1 coordinate 293,708,059, forward strand.
TCCACGCCCCACCAGAGACTATATATGGAAGTTACCAGACCACGGACGGACATTGCTACATTGTTATTGCTTGAGTCTCTTTTAAGTCGTCATAATTAATCTTTATATTTTTTATTATTATTCATAAGTATTTTGTGTAACTATAATCAATAAATTCTTTTAAAAATTCAAGTGTGTTAACAAGAAAGTTAACTCGCGATAGTAAACTTCTTTTCTTTAATAGCGCCTTATTGAATTTTTTCACCAAAATACTTGCGTTTTTTCTCTGGTTACAATGTATCACTAGATGGTGTTTTACTTGCTTGTTTGTCAAAAATAATCAATTTTTGTTTTTTGACGGTGCACCAGCTCATAATATACGAATCGTGATCAACTTCCTTCATAGTTAATAGACAACAACTAGATTGCTACCAGTGGACTTGTGCAGAGGCCTGCTAGGTGACCTGATTACACATGTCTTGACTATTTCCTTTGGGGTTGCTTACCTAAAAATTGAGTTTACAAGTAGCTGTCTGTTTCAGACATCTTACAATAGAGGCATATTCCCTAGTAACTGGAAAACTGCTCGAGTACAACCCGTCCTCAAAAAAGGATCCAAGGCGCTTCCTAGCAACTACAGGCATATTTCTCTCCTTTTTGTCGTCTCCAAAGTGATGGAAAAGTATAGAAACACCAAATTATTAAAATTTCTTGAAAAACACAGTCTAATCCACGACAGGCAGTATGGATTCCGTCAGCGAAGATCAACTGCCGCCCTCCTTTCCTTTGTCACCCATTCTTAGAACAAGTTTATGGAACTACACGGTGAGTCCCAGATTGTCGCTCTGGACATATCCAAAGCATTCGACCAGGTCTGGCACGCAGCGCTGCTTAATAAACTTCCGGCCTATGGCCTACCACCAAAAATCTCTACCTGGACAGCAAATTTTCTCTACAACCGGAGCATTTCTGTTGTCGTGGATTGCCATTCCTCTAAACTATATCCAATTAATGCAGGAGTCCCTCAAGGTTCAGCTTTAGCCCCTACTTTGTTTCTTCTCCACATCAATGACCTCGTCTCTAGCACATCCAACCCAGTTTACAGTTACGCGGACGACAGCACCCTCCACTCAAATATACAATATTCTAAGCCTGTCTCTTTAGCCCAATTAGATGAGGATCGCAGACTCATGGAGGGTTCTGTCTCCATGGATCTCCAAAAAGTATTAGACTGGGGAAGTAGAAATCTTGTACAATTCAACCCCACCAAATCTCAGTCTTTCTTTCTTTCTCATAAGAGATACACCAGCCCTAGACCCATCACAATGAACAACCAAGTAATTCAAAGTAATGAGTCCTTTTCACTTGTTGGCATTTCTGTGGATCGAAATCACAATTGGCATCAACATGTCACATCAATTGCAGAAGCGACTGCTAAGAAATTAGGTTTCCTCTTCCGGACTCGCAAATACTTTTCACCAGCTAATCTCTATACCTTATATACTTCACAAATAAGACCAAACCTCGAATACTGCTCCCACATCTGGGATGCTGCTGCCGCTTCTACACTCGCTATCCTGGACCCAAAGCTGCCAACCCTTGTCCACCGACGTGCCGTTGGTTACCTCTCTCTCTTTTATAGATATCTGCACGGGCACTGCTCAGAGGAGCTTTCTTCCATAGTTCCTCCACCTGCCACCTGCTGCCCCAGCAGATCTACCAGGGCAACAGAGCGAATGCACCCTTTTACTGTCCAGGTCACCAGACATAGAACATCTTGTTATGCCCGCTCTTTTGTCCCAAAGACTTCCAAGTTGTGGAATTCCTTGCCGGCGCATTTTTTCCTTCTCCTCCGAACCTCCAAACCTTCAAGTCCAGAATTAACAAGTTGCCTCTTTCCTCCTTGTCCACACCCACGGTACGATAGTATTTAGGCTGTAAACCCTCGTGGTGTGTTGTCGAAATAAAAAAAGGCTAGCTCACACTATACAAGATCTGAAGTCAATGATTATCGAAATTTGTCATGATATCAATAATGCCTCCTTGCTGTATGCAACAATTAATATTATAAAACGCACACGTCTATGCATCCAAGAAAACGGCACACATTTCGTACGATTATTTTGATTTTTTATTTGGTACTATAATTGTGTGTTTATTCGGTTGATGTGTTAATCTATTTTAGGTCCTTCTCATTGAACGCCCTAGAAAATCAAGAATTAAAATAAGATAGATGGACCACAAGAGAGAAACCTTTCGTCTTTATAGTAAATCTACAAATTATTCATAAGCTTCGACAAATAATCGTTATTCAAGCAAAACTTCCTTCAGTCAGCATTTATAACTTCAGGCGAGTGAATTTTAAGCAGGCAATGAATTTTGTGGCGTTTCGATTTGCCATCACCAGCTTAACGATCGAGAATAACAGAAGAAGTTTCCTACAAATGTAATAAATACGTGTGAAACATTCCTCTGGAGACTACAGAAATAATTCAAAACAAATAGCAACATCGCGTGAAAGATCAGCAGCAGCGATAAAATTAAATCGATTGGGACTTGTTAAAACATAATTTGCGTTATTAATGGTGACAATCAAATAATGAAAAACTGATACAATTATAAAAAATTCGGGACGCAGCAAGTGCGTTATGGTAGTGAATTTTCATTAAATGCTTCTAATTTGAATAACTCAATTTCCTATCAACTTAGAAAGTTTAGTTTTGGTATGTAGTAAGGTGTTTTCTAAGGCAAGATATCCGTAAAATTTTATTAAAATAGCTTTGTAATTTTCGGAGAAAAAATTTTGTTCGAAAAAAAATTATTTTCAAAAAAAAATTCAAAATTTGAATAACTCAATTTTATATAAACTTAGAAAGTTTAATTTTGGTACGTTGTATCCATTAAATTTCATTAAAACAGCTTTGTAATTTTCAGAGAAATTTTATCGAAAGAAAACTCAAAATTATCCCGGAAAACCCCGTCCAATTTTTCTGGCCAACGAACTCGTCCAAGTCATTAATAAAAGAAAGGCACTTGCTGAGTTTCATCGAGAGCGGTTAATTATTTTTTTAGTTATCGGATGGATATATATATATATATATATATATATATATATATATATATATATATATATATATATATATATATAATATGAATATGAATATTGCACTACACTGTAATCCCTTTGAAATATACACTTTATTTGTTTGCTGTACCGACCCGGTTCGAAACTGCAGTCCGCGCAAACCAATAAGAAATCACAAACGTACAGCAAACAAATAAAGTATGTATATATATATATATAAACATATAAAAATTTAAACTGACCCCGGATATGGCTTTTAGGGGCCCTAGTTCGCGGTCATTTGAAAAATTTTTTTGCAAAGTCTCACAATCGATACCTCTCTAATAGTGAATTTTTTCAAATGAAAATTCACTAAAATGTCTGGACGCAGCAATTATAGTAGTGAATTTTCATAAAAATGTTTTTAATAGCAAATATGTGTGTGTTTTTTTAAAGAAAGCAAGCATCAAATTTGGTTACCAGTGTAACCTATATAGTAAAAACAATGTGCCATGTTTCATCAAAATAACTTTATTGTTTGAAAATGTACAAAAATTTCCGAAAGTAAACTTAAAGTGTTCCGGAAAAAAACTCGTTTCTTGGTCAACCTTATAGGTTAATAGCAAATTCAGCTATTCAAATATGAAGCATTTGATTAAAATTCCCTACCATAACGCATGTGCTGCGTTTAGAATTTATTTTCTTACAAACATGCATTATATTTCGATGGAAAATGCAAAAAATGCAATAACATAAGGCGTGTTTGATTTAAAAAAAAAAAAAGAAAATTTGTATCACCAACGACTTATGGGCCAGCCTATGATTGTGGAAATAATTTTTAAAGATGTAGCTCAAGACACCCTATAATTAATGTATACTTTTTTCCTATCTTGTGTAATAACGGATATATTGAGCTTTATTGATTTTTGACGAAAATTCGACAAAAATTATATACCATTAAACGATAAACTTTATAGCTAAGGCTACTGCCAAGCATCAGAGAAATGGTCTATTTGAAATGAATTTTCTGTAAATATTTTAGTAAAATGAAGGACAATGACGGTTGAAACTAAGAGTTCAGGGTTTGTAAAACATTCTTCTTGTGACCCTTTCTTTCCGTAGCCCGTGTTACATCTAAGTTCTTTGCCTAAATGTTGACGTTTTAAATCGCAACTTGACGTTTTGAGAAAAACCCCATTTTTTTTTAAATGCCTATAACTTTTTTGTCTATTGACCTACAGAGCTAAATTTTGGCAGATGACTTACCTATAATGATATAAACCCGCGTACCAAATTTGGTTGCCCTTACGTTGTTAATTCCGGAGACATAATTTTTTTCGAAAGAAAACACAAAATTTTTCGGGAAAACCTGCGCCGATGGTCCTAGATAACGAACTTATCCAAGCCATTTACAAAAGGAAGGAACTCGCAAAATTTAGTCAAAATCATCCTATTATTTTTTGAGTTATCGGTGTGATACACACACACACACATATATATATATATATATATATATATATATATATATATATATATATATATATATATATATATATATATAAACATATAATATTGAAACTGATCCCGGATATGGGTTCCAGGGCTTCTAGTTTGCGCTCATTTGAAAAAAAAATCTTCTTTTGTCAATTTATCGCCATGGTTGTTCCCTACACTAACGGAGAAATAACCGATATGATATTAGTTTATGGTTAATGCCAAGGAAATGGTCGGGAATTGGCCAGAGAACATCAAGAAAGATTTCCTAATAGACACGTTCCAAACCATCAAAGATTTGTCGCTGTTGAAATAGGCGTCTACGAGAAATCCGTGTGTTTGTTCCTGCTAAGTCTGATTATGGACGGAATCGAGCTGTTAGAACAGCAAATGTCGAGGAAGAAATTTTACAACGAATTGAAGAAAATCCGAGTTTAAGCACCAGAAAACTGGTTTGGAACTTGGAGTTTCTAAGGATATGGTGAACAGAACTTTAAGAGAACAGCTATTACACCCATGTCACCTCCAAGCAGTGCAAGAGATTTTACCTACCGACCTCGAATTAAGACTACGCTTTTGTTGTTTTATTCATGAAAAGATTGAAAATGATCCAAATTTTCATAGAAATATATTATTCACCGATGAGTGCTATTTTACAAGAAGGGGTATGACAAATTTACAGAATGAACACATTTATGCTGACGAAAACCCGCATGCAATAAAGGTTTTGCATTATCAACGTGAATTAAAAATTAACGTGTAGGGGGGGAATTATTGACAGATTTATCATGCGTCCTGTCATCTTACCACCTTTCTTAAATGGTTTAAACTACCAAGAGAATTTAGTTAATTTACCAAATTTATTTGATGAATTTCCAATAGCTGTTAGGTGATATATGTGGTTCATGCACGACGGTGCACCACCACATTTCACGCTGAACGTCAGAAATCATTTAAATGACAGATTTTTGAATCGATGGATTGGCAGAGGAAAGAATGCTCCTGTAAATTGGGCATCTCGCTCAACGGATTTAACGCCCATGGACTACTTTTTATGGGGAACAGTTAAGCACTTGGTATATTCTAGACCAATAAACACCAAAGATGAATTCTGGGTGCGAGTGCAAAATTCAGTAAACATTTTAGGGTTAGATGCAGAGATGATGGATAGGGTGCAGTTTAATTTTCTCTGTAGAATTACTTTCACTTTCAACATTTGCTTAGAGTGGTATACAACAATTAATAATTTAATAAAATTTGCTGTTTTCGTTTATTATTGACCTTGTATCCTACTCCTCTTGTTCTTTGCCAGTAAAGTTTTAGTGTTGTTGGTCGCTTGGTCCTTAAACATGCTTCAAACTCTTGCGTCAGTCCTAAGCCTGGATAAAGTGTGTTGTCGTTCTTGTGATGAGTTTTAGAACGCAATGAAACACAGAAATTCAATTATCACACAATTACCACTCAAATGAAAATCTACAAGCTATACCTTTTTTGAAGGTAATAAAACTTTCAGATAAGAAATTTGATATACGGAGGCAGAAAAAATGTAGTGGCTCCTCCTGAAATATACATCAAAACTATGACCAACTATGGTTTGCTCATCCAAAAAAACCTCTAAGTACCAAATTTCATGCAAATCCTGTTATAACTAAGATATATATTTGAAAAGGAGTTTCACCAAATATTAACTTCGACACCCTGTATTTCGAGAACTATCAACTTTTGGACTATGGTAACTTGGGCTAGATCCTCATATTTTAGCCTAAGGCATCTGTCCTAGCATTTTGTACAGACCTTTTAGAGACACCCTGTATATATATAACTCGAAAAAAATATACAAAAATTCGCTACAATAACGCACTTGCTGCAGCCATACTTTTTAGTGAATTTTATTTAAAAGAAAACGCACTAATGTGGAGATCCAGGCTTTTGAATTATTTTTTTCAAATGACCGCGAACTAGGCCCCCTAGAACCCATATACAGGGTCAGTTACAATTTATATATATATATATATATATATATATATATATATATATATATATATATATATATATATATATATATATATATATATATATATATATATATATATATATATGTATCACACCGATAACTCAAACAATAATTATCCGATTTTGATCAAATTTAGCGCATACCATCCTTTTGTAAGTGGCTTGGATCAGTTTGTTAGTCAGGAAAATCAGCCCAGGTTTTCTCGGAACATTTTGTGTTTTCTTTAGAAAAAAAAAATATCTCCGGTAAAAGTAAGGACAACCAAACTAAGTAAGCTGATTGCTGTTATATGCTTTGTACCAAAACTCAGATCTCTATCTTAAGAGACAAAAAAGTTACAGGTTAATAAATTTTTAATAATTAAATCTGATTCAAGAAAGTTAAAACGTCAAAATTGATTGAGTACGAATGGGAGTGAAAAATACTACAAGAAATGACTAACAAGCTCCTAGATATGTGTCTAGTCGTTATTTTCCTTGATTTCGTTCTAATATGAGCAAAAAATATATTGTCAATCGAAATGGTTTTGTGTAAATTTTAAAACATTGAACCAATGTATAACGGGATATAGATGCTAGTAGATAGATACATGTAGAGCATAACTCAGTGGCCTAAGTCCCTGGACATCTGTCAATTAAATTCAATTGACTCCTGCATGACGAGTTCGAATCCTAGTTAGTGACTACTTTTTTCAAATTTTTTTAGTCTCATTTCACTTTACCGTTATCTAGTCAGATTGTTGTTATTCGGATGAATTTCTTAGAGAGTTTTTGTATAAAAAATAATTAGACAAAGAGAAGATGAAAGTTTTAAGACTTAATTCATTTTGAATCGCATATCTGGTTGCTTGTTCTTGCCGTAACTTAGTGAAACCGTTCCATATTTAATACAGTCGTAGACTTTTCCCGTGGCTTCACAAGTGCTTGTTTTACTGAATTTTCTTTAAAAAAAATTCACTAACGAGAGGATCCCGAGTCTTGAATTTAGAAAAAATTTCTTCAGATGAGAGCGAACTGGGCCTCCTAGAACCCACATCCAGGGTCAGTTTTAATTTATATATATATATATATATATATATATATATATATATATATATATATATATATATATATATATATATCTGTGCGTGTGTGTGTGTTTTGTTTCTTTATTGTAGTAGTATTTCCACTACTATTGCCAATCACCGACGCGAAGAAGCAGTTTCACCCACTACCTAGAAATTTTGCCGAACCCCTGTCTTTCTGTAAGAAAGATAGGGTCCATGGATACGGGACCGCCGGCTATACGCCCCCTCCGAAGGGCGGAACGTGCAGATATTCAACTTGCTCAAATACAATGCCAGAACCTAGGTTGATGTTAATGTTTGTAGTGGAAAAGTGAAAGGAGAACCCTGGGATCGAACCCAGAACCTTTCGGCAGAGGCACACGTTCTTCCCCCTGAACCACCGAGGCTCTATTATATATATATATATATATATATATATATATATATATATATATATATATATATATATATATATATATATATATAAAGGCTGAACAATTTACCCAAATTTAGGTCTGTAAGTTTAAAGACAAAAAGTTAGAGGCATTTAAAGAAAAACAAATGGGGTTTTCCTCAAAACGTCAAAAGTCGCGATTTGAAACGTCAAAAATAGCAACATTTAGGCAAAGAACCTGACAGAAATACGGATTATGTAAAGAGCGTTCTACAAACCTTTAAGTTTCAGCTTAAACCATCATTGCCCTTCATTTTAATAAAATATTCCCAGAAAATTCATTTCGAATAGACACTTTCCCTGATGCTTTAGGGGTCTATAATTTTGAGCTAATTTTCATAGAAAAAATTCCTTAATGAGGAGACCGCGGTTTTTGAATTTTAAAAAGATTTCTTCAAATGAGCGCAAACTAGGCCCCCTAGAATCCATATCCGGGCTTACTTTCTGTTTACATATATACAGTGTGATGCATTTCTACGGTAAAGCTCAATATAATTGTTATTATGCAAGATATGAGAAAAAATTGTATACGTTACCTATAGGGTATCTTGAGCTGCATCTTATAAAATTATTTTAACAACCACAGGATGGCCCATAAGTCGTTGGTGATACCTACTTTTTTTTTGAACATTTCTTATTGCATTTTTTCATTTTTCATCTGAATATGATGCATGTATGTAAAAAAATCTAGACGCAGTAAGTGCGTTTTAGTAACGAATTTTCATTAAACGCTTCAAAATTCAATAACGCAATTTGATAATAACCTAAGGTTGGTCAGCTAGGAAACGAGTTGTCTCCGAAATGCTTTAAGTCTATTTTCGGAAAATTTGGGTACATTTTCTGTTATGTTGGTAAAATATGGTACATTGTTCCTACTATATTGGTTACACCGGTGACCAAATTGATTCCTGCTTGCATTAAAGAGACCTATTTTCTATTAAAAACATTTTAAGGCAATTCACTTCCATAACGCACTTGCTGCGTCCAGACTTTTTAGTGAATTTTCTTAAAAAAAATCACTAATGAGGAGATCCCGACTTTTGAATTTTCAAAAAATTTCTTCAAATGAGCGCTAATTAGGCCCCCCAGAATACACGGGGTCAGTTACAATTTTTATATGTTTATATATATATATATATATATATATATATATATATATATATATATATATATATATATATATATATATATATATATATATATATATATATATATATATATATATATATATATGTATCACACCGATAACTCAAAAAATAATAGGCCGATTTTGATTAAATTTGGTAAATACCTTCGTTTTGCAAATGGCTTGGATAAGTTCGTTAGCCAGGAAAATAGGCTTAGGTTTTCCCGGGAAATTTTGTGTTTTCTTTAAAAAAAAATATATCTCTGGAATTAACAAAGTAAGGGCAACCAAATTTGATACGCGGGTGTACATACTTATAGGTAAGTTACGTACCAAAATTTAGCTATATAGGTGAAAAGACAAAAAGTTATAGGCATTTAAAGAAAAATAAATTAGGGTTTTCCACAAAACGTCAAAATTGCGATTTAAATGTCAAAATTGGCAACATTTAGGCAAAGAACTTGAATCTAATACGGGCTATGGAAATAAAATGTCTCAAGAAGAATGTTTTACAAACCGTGAAGTCTTAGTTTCAACCGTCATTGTCCTTCATTTTAATAAAATATTTCCTGAAAATTCATTTAAAATAGACCCTTTCTCTTATGCTTGGCAGTAGCCTTGGCTATAGAGGTTATCGTTTAATGGTATATAATTTTTGTAGAATTTTTGTAAAAAATCAATAAAGCTCAATATATCTGTTATTATACAAGATATGAAAAAAATGTATATAATAATTATAGGGTGTCTTGAGCTACACCTTAAAAAAACATTTTTACAATCACAGGATGGCCCATAAGTGGTTGGTGATTAAAATTTTCTTTTTTTTTAATCAAACACGCCTTATGTTATTGCATTGTTGCATTTTCCATCGAAATAGAATGCATGTTTGTAAGAAAAAAAATCTGGACGCAGTAAGTGCGTTATGGTAGCGAATTTTGATCAAATGCTTCATATTTGAATAGCTCAATTTGCTATTAACCTATAAGGTTGACCAAGAAACGAGTTTTTTCGGGAACACTTTAAGTTTACTTTCGGAAATGTTTGTACATTTTGAAACAATAAAGTTATTTTGATGAAACATGGCACATTGTTTTTACTATAAAAAACACACATTATTACTATTAAAAAATATTTTTATGAAAATTCACAACCATAACGCACTTGCTGCGTCCAGAGTTTTAATATGTATATTATTTATTCTTGTGTAAAATGTTTCACCAAAACCCCGAGAAAACAAATCATTTATCTGTTTTTATTTAAAAGTTGTTTTTTACTTGAAAAACAAATCAAATAAAAACTAAAGGATTACTTTTAACGTGATATATTGGAGGTCTTATTTTTTTACTCTAACCTTTCTAATTGAGGTGATGTATGTGATTGCTGAAAGTTCCGTAGTGGGTGATACGGCGGCGCATAGACTGCAAGTATCCTCTAGTCGCTCTGAAATTTTAGTGCGAGTTCAGTAAGCTCGCGCTTTTCGCTAAAGCCTTCATCATACAACGACCAGTGAAATACCGGCTAGAATTTATTAATTTCGAAACGCGATTCGCGTATTCGGAATCGAGTGTGAAATTGCGGAAACTGTACGTGAACGTTTTTACATAGGTAAATTATAGAATATTCGATGTTGTTTGTGAATCAGTTTTACTAGTTGTTTGCGTGTCAAAAGTTCTAGTGTTGTGATTTAGTTTACTGAAAAGTTGAAAGTGTTGTTTTGATAATATCCGTAAGTAATTTTTATTTGTATTTCAAACACTTAACACCTAAATAATTAATTGTGTGTGTATTTTTACCTCTGCTATTAAAAAAAAAGCCTGAACGCAGCAAGTGCGTTATGGTAGTGAATTTTAATAGAAATGATCTGGCACAAAATATTTTATAAAAACTTTTTTTTTGTAATATATAAATCTAAATTTTGAATATATAGTTTACTTTTTATATAGTAAATCTACCTACCAAATTTGTTTATTATAGCTTTTTTAGTTTTTGACATAATTTTTTTAAAATAAAAACTGAAAATTTTCCCAGAAAACCTCGTCCGATTTTCCTGAGTAACGGACTAGCCATTTACAAAAGAAAGGTACGTGCCAAATTTAATCAAAATCTGCCTATTATTTTTTAGTTATGGGTGTGATATATATATATATATATATATATATATATATATATATATATATATATATATATATATATATATATATATATATATATATATATATATATATAATATATAAATATATATATATATATATATATATATATATATATATATATATATATATATATATATACAGTGTGTCCACGGATTGAGTGTGTAAGGTATAAGTGACAGAAAAATTTCGAATTAGATTATGATATTCTGGGAATCGCTCCTGCTTTGTCTTAAACTGAGATGAGAAAATGAACAAAATCAATTAATATACAGGATGGTTTATAACTGATGTAATGAAATGTATTAAGAGTAAACTACCTTCGTTTATGAAGATACCGCAAAAAGTTATCAACAAAATTGTTTAGAATTAAAATCTATGATAAGCTCTCAATTTTCAAACAGATCAGCCTACTATGAATTTTTTTAGCTGCGACTTTATTTAAATGACGGCTTCTGTGATTAGGTGTACTTTAAAAAATACTTGAGACTGTATTAAAAAAAGTCTTTACCATAATTAAACTTGGGGTAGGTTCGCTTTCATCTCAACCAATAAAAAAAGTAAACGCACAATTGGACATTCTATTGGCGAGTTGCATGGCTACTTGAGCTCTGCCTTGTTGTTCGTTTCCCGGGATACTACTTATTTGGAAATTTGAAACGTCAATTTTATTTGTTACGAACGGCAAGCTTCTGTATTTAAAAATGTTAACAACAAAAAGTGTTTATTGTGCAGTGCTATGGTTTGGGTCAAGAATATTCTTATCAGGGAGTGATAAGAAAATTTCTTGATCGCTGGCCACATTATTCGGTTTCCGCTACTGGTGCAAAAAAAGTTGTTGCAAAATTTATGCGTACTGCGACTGTTTTAAATGTTAAGAAGACAAAATCCGACCTAAATGAAGAAGACAATGCTGCAGCTGCATTAGCTATGAATTCTGTTAGGCGTTTTCCGAAATTATCATTAAGAAGAAGGGCATTAGAAATTGGCAATATTAGCAAATCGTATTTGCAACAAATCTATCGTACCAACAAGGTGAAACCTTTCAAAACAAAACTTATACGCACTTTGGAAGAAAATGACGAGTCAAAACGATTGGATTTTTGTTTATGGTACGGCGAACAATATCTACAAAATCACAATTTTGGCAGAAGTATTATTTTTTCGGACGAATCCACTTTCACCACTAATGGGGTGGTAAATTCCCAAAATGCACGGCATTGGTCTATGGAGAATCCAAATTATAGAGTTAATTGCAGAAGACAATGCCATAAAAAAGTAAATGTGTGGTGTGCTGTTTCTTACACTGGGATAATTGGGCCATATTTTTCTGAGCGGAAAATGAACCAGTACAGTTATCTGGAAAATATTCTTCAAGACAATTTGCATAACATGTCACTAGAAGATTGACAAACAGCATACTTTCAGCATGACGGCCACCCAGCATATGCAACAGGAATCGTTCGAGAATGGTTAGATCGCGAATATCCTGGGTTGTGGATTGGTCGATATGGGCCAATACCTTGGCCTCTCAGAAGTCCCGAACTTACCTTAATGGACTTTTATTTATGTGGCTATCTCAAACAGAAAGTCTACGCGGCTCCATTAAACAACGATCTTGATTTGTTGAAACTGAGGTTCAGAGAGGCAATTGACAGTATTCCAATTCAACATATTCAAAATGTCTACAAAGCATTTACTAAACGGGCTGAGTTATGTGTATCGGTTGGTGGCAGCACATTTGAATAATTTCTTTATTTTTCGTTGTTCGTTTTGATTTGTGTTAGCAATAAGCGTTTTGTATTTAACTAATACATTATTATTTGACATTGCATGGTTACTTACTTTGCGCATCTGCGTTCAGAAAACCACAGGTAAAAAGCTCCATGTTGATAGAGAAAAAATGTTAATAATTTACTTGAAAATTTAAAGTAGGCTGATCTGGCTGAAAATTGAGAGCCTGTCGTAAATTTTAATTCTAAACAAGTCTTGTTAATAACTTTTTGCGGTATCTTTATAAACGAAGGTAGTTTACTCTTAACACATTTAATTAAATCAGTTCTAAACCACCCTGTATATTAATTGATTTTGTTCATTTCCTCAACATCTTAGGTTAAGACAAAGCAGGAGCGATTTCAAGAATATCATAATCTTATTCAAATTTTTTTTTGTCACTTATACCTTACCCACACTCAATCCGTGGACACACTGTATATATATATATATATATATATATATATATATATATATATATATATATATATATATATATATATATATATATATATATATATATAAACATATAAAAATTGGAACTAACCCCGGATTGGGTTCCAGGGGTCCTAGTTTGCGCTCATTTGCAAAATTTTTTTTAAAATTCAAAAGTCGGGTTCTCCCCATTAGTGAATTTTTTCTACGAAAATTCACTAAAAAGGCTGGACTCAGCAAGTGCATTATGGTAGCGAATTTTCATTAATTTTTTTTTAAATGAAAATATTTTTTTTTAATGCAAGGCCACAAATTTGGTTACCATTATAACCTATATAGTAGAAACAATGTGCCATGTTTCATCAAAATAACTCTATTGTCTGAAAAAGTACAAAAGTTTTCTGAAAATCAACTTAAAATGTGCCCGAAAAAAAATATCTGATTTTCCTCGTCAGCCAGCCTCTTTAAGATATTTAAACAACTGCTGGGATATAATTATTTACAAAAAGCTTCTTGCAAAAATTCTAAAAAAATGTTGTGTGACAATTTGCAAACCATTTCTTCAACGGAAATTATCATTTGACTTCCACATCGTCACAACGTGTGGAAGTGTCGCATCGGCGACGAAAATTTTAAACTTTCTTTTGATTAAACCTCGTAAAAAGTATCAAAACATATAGAAGAAATGGTTTGGAAACCAAATTATTCATTGTCTGTCGGTCTGCGGTCTGTAGGTCTGTCGGTCCGTCGGTCTGTCGGTATATCGCTCTGTCGGTCTGTCGGCCTGTATGTCTGTCTGTATGGCCACGATAACTTTAGAACGAATTGAGATATGGTCTTCAGATTTGGTATACAGTTAACACTCGACAAACGAATGGTTCGGATGGCTTTTGGGTAAATTCGCTTTAGGGGGTAGGCGATAAATGGGGGGTGATTTTGTGCAAATTGACATTTTTTCGTTAAAACTCGAGTAATTTGACGTTTTAGGGTTTATTTATTAGAAAACTTTTAATTTAATCAAAGATCTCGTATTCTGTGCTGAAATTAAATTATGAGTTGAATGTGTGGGGGTGGAATATTATTGACAATAATTTAGAATTTATTTTTTTGTTTGTTAAAACGGCGTAAAAAGCCTGAAAACATATAGAAAACTTGATTCTGGATTGAATTTTTTTTGCCTGTCGGTCTGTCGATCGATCTGTCGGTCTTCGGCATGTACGTCTGTCTGTTAATAGGCGCAATAAATTTCTAACGAATTGTGATATCATCCTCAAATTTGGTATCCAGTTATCACCCGACAAACGAACGCTTCGAATTGTTTTTGGGTAAGATCGCTTAAGGGGATAGGGGATAAATAATGGGTGATTTGGCGAAAATTTACATTTTCTCAATAAAACTCTAGCAATATAACGTTTCAAAAGTTTATGGGTACAGGAATACAAATATTTTCTTTGTGGTCAAGTCATGGGCCAGAAATTCATTCCATGAGAATGTCTTTAAGGCTAGTTGCATTATCACCACAATCAGAACCGTAGACCTGTTTCGCTCTAATTAGGGATCGTCAGTATGGCATACTAATTGCAGCGAAAACACGCCTATAAGGTAATATGGCTATGGTAGCCAGCCTTCCAACACTAAGTAAGATATAAGACACGTAGCAGGTGCCGCCACCTCGTTGCGGAACCAAGTAGTCTGTTGTTACGGCAGCTCCAAATAACAAAGAATGTAAAAAAATAAATAGAGACTGTGTACAACCAACTAACAATTTAGTAAATTGTGAGCCCCGGCTCATTTCTACTAATATAGGGACAAATTATGTAAGGCTAGATGCATTCTGCCACAATTAGAACCGTAGACCGGTTTCGTTCAAATCAGAGCTCTTCATAAGTGCACTTGGAGAACCCAAATCACCACAACACATATTTCAGAGACCCAACGATCGTTTATATCTCGCCACATTTTCTATGTATTTTAATTCAGTATTAAATATATTTTTACTTAACGGAAATCCAATCAATCTGCTTACTAGGAAATGTAAACTAGCAGTTTTTTGTGCAAACGTATGATGTGAGTCGTTAGGAATATAACTAATAGTGGCCGTTTCCTTCCTGTAGACATCGAATTCAAGCGAGCCATTATTTTTATTTTTAATAACTAGTACATCTAGGAACGAAAGATTGTTGTTGGTTTCTAAGAGTTTAAAAGACTATCTATTAAACAGAAAAGTTGGTCGGTGCTAAATTCTCTTGATTTTATTGATAAAATTAAAGATGTTAAATTATTGGAAGAGATATTTTGATGTCATTCGACGTGGCGTCATTATTTCCTAGTGTACCCACAAAACAAACGTTGGAGTATTTGGAACAATTGTTAAAATTGAACAATATAAGTTAAGACGTCTGCAAGGAATATTTAACTCTAACTAGCCTTTGTATAAAACAAAATATTTTCCAATTTAACAATAAGTTTTTTGAACAAACTGAAGGCACAGCAATGGGCAATCCATTATCTCCTTTTATTGCAGACTTGTTTATAAGTAGATTCGAGACGGATTTAAAAAATAAAAATGGGTATTTCCCTAGAGTTTGGTTTCGTTATGTCGACGATATATTTGCAGTGTTTCACACAAATATATGTAAGGTTGAAGAATTTACTGAAAAACTAAATAGTCAATTTGGTACAATAAAATTTACCCACGAAATAGAAATCAACAATAAACTTTTTTTAATAACTAGATGTACTAGTTATTAAAAATAAAAATAATGGCTCGCTTGAATTTGATGTCTACAGGAAGGAAACGGCTACTATTAGTTATATTCCTAACGACTCATATCATACGTTTGCACAAAAAACGGATAGTTTAAATTTCCTAGTAAACAGATTGATTAAATTTCCGTTAAGTAAAAATAGATTTAATATTCAATTAAAATACATAAAAAATGTGGCGAGATATAACGGTTACTCGGATGGTTTAATAGACAAATTCGTTAACAAACACAGAATAAAGAAAATGATATCTGAATGTACGACATTTAAGAAAGATAAAATAGACAACAAATTTGTGTGTTTACCTTATGAACCACGAATCACAAAGGGTTTGGAAAGTATTTTTAAGAAAGCCGATTTACATTTGACTTTTTCGACGAAAAATAATTTAAAAAATTTGTTGGGTAATACGAAAGATAAAGACAAAGTCACTGAAATGTCCGGTATTTATGAGATTAGTTGCAAAGATTGCAATTTTAAATACGTGGGTCAAACTAGGAGAAACATAGCCACCAGATTTCGTGAACATCTCGCACATTTACGATATGGTACGGTGGACAAATCGTGTGTGGCACAACATATATGGGATAATAATCACCACATTGACAAAGAAAATTAGAAATTTGTCAAAAATGTTAGACATCAAACTATGCTTGATTCCATAGAAAGTATTTTGTATCAAAGTCGATTAAGAACAAAACTTCATTGAATCGTGCGGCACCTTTAATTTCAAGCTCTTTATTTTCACTTTGCATTTGACCACTTAAACACTCCTAATTTGTCTGGTAGAATAATAAATTACTGTCACTAACTCGGCCGGTCTATACATATACTAATCTCTACGCTTGTCTGGACTTAAAAACCTTTTCGTTTTCTGTGTGTCTATGAAGTCAATATAAATACTGTTTACAAAGAATTAAAATCAATATAAATATAGGTTTTATGTAGTATTTTAGTTGAATTATTTATCCTTTGTTTGAGTTAACATTGTGAGCCAAACACCCGGGTTTGGCTTTCTATATAAATAAGATGAGCGGAGTTTATGGTGTTTGTCTCGCCAGATGTGCTTGTCGGCTTGCACCAATATCCACATAGTAAATTTCTAGGTCGAAAGGGAACGTTCAGATTCCTTAAATAACTCGGTACCTTTCCTTTTAAGCCTATTATCCTTACATTAGATAAGGGCTCATCAATTTGTCGACTAGAAGATTAAAGCAGGTCTTCGACCTCGTAGTTTCACTACAAAAAACAAACGATGGATCTTCGAAGACAATTTTACTTTATACTAGTTCGTTTACCTAGACGCGATATAAAACCACTGTAGCTAGTAGTTTAATTTTAGAATTTTTCTTTCTCTGAAGATGATGACATGGTCAACGAAACGATCGTAAGGTCTCTGAAATATGTGTTGTGGTGATTTGGGTTCTCCAAGTGTACTTATTAGTACTCATCACAGGTTCCAGTTTTAAAATAGTAGAGCTCTTCAGTACGGCATATTAATTGCAACGAAAATACACTTATAAAGTAATATGGCTATGGTAGCCAGTCTTCCAACACTAAGTGGGATATAAGATAAGAAGCACGTGCCGCATCCTCGTTGCCGAACCAAGTAGTATGTTGTCACGGCAGCTTCAAATAACAAAGCCGTATTACTTTATAGGTGTATGTTCGCTGCCATTAGTATGTCGTACATACTTTGTCCCTATATTAGGGTAGAAATGGGCCAGGGCTGACAATTTACTAAATTGTTAGTTGGTTGTATACAGTCTCTATTTTTTAACATTCTGTGTTATTTGGAGCTGCCGTGACAACATACTACTTGGTTCCGCAACGAGGTGGCGGCACGTGTTTCCTGTCTTACGTCTCACTTAGTGATGAGAATGTCTTTCTGCAGGTAATAAACTATCAAAGCTATGTGGAGGTTATGATTCAATTTGCAGCACCTTTTTTTTTACAGAAATTGGCTCAATTAATGTTACACAAAAAGTATATTTTCATGCATATTTGGTGAATAATTTTGTTATGAAAATTTCGAAACATTTTTCGGCAACAACAAAAACTTATTAAACATTTATTATTAATTATCAACATTTCACAAAAATCTTACAAAAAATTATTTCTACGTAATCACTAGAAAAACTTCTGCGAGAACTAACAAAATATTTTTTAAACGAAAAATTTCTGAAAACATACAGACAACAAATTAGATATCTAATCTGTAACTAAAATTGAAAAAAAATATGCAAAAGTTGTTTTTTTTTTAGTTTTTAGGGAGACCGACCGTTGTAAATAAAAATGTCTGGACGCATCAAGTGCGTTATGGTAGCGAATTTTCGTAAAAATATTTATAATGGCAAATATGTCTTGCTTTTAAAAGAAGGAAAGTTGGTTAGCAGTATAACCTATATAATACTAACAATGTACCATCTTTCATTAAAATAGCTTTGTTGTTTCAAAAACTACAAACATTTTCCAAAAATAAACTTTAAAAGTTCCAGAAACAAACTGGTCCAATTTTCCTGGCCAACAAACCTCTTTAACTTATTTACACACCTGCCAAGATATAATTATTCACAAACAGCTTTAGGACCAAAAATGAAAAAAATATGAAAATTTGCAAACATTTTTTTTTACAAAAAACCACATTTTTTTTACAGAAGTTACCTTTGGTATAGTTACACTCAATTAAATTTTTCACAAAAATTCGACTTTTTTGTTACAATAACTTACTAAACATTTATTATTAATTACCAACATATCACAAAAATCTTACAAAAATAATTTCTACAGAAACACTAAAAACATTTCTGCGAAAACTTTTAAAATTCAGCCAATATGTGAGAGTACCTGTATACGGCAGCTCGATTTTTTCGACGAGTAATACCACTACTAAGTGAGTGGTGGACGTGCCGCCACCTAGTTGCGGAACCAAGTAGTATGTTGTCACGCCAGCTCCAAATAACACAAAGTGTAAAAAAAGAGACTGTATACAACTAACTAGTGATGGGCCGTTATTTAACTGTCTGTTATTTTTAAACGGTTGTCGAGCCGCCACGGTAACCACCAGTTATGGATTTATAAAAATAACAGGTACAATATAACGCTTTTTACACTAAACTAGAATTCGGACTCGTATCTGTTTCAGTTCCACTGCAACTAAGTTCGATGAAACACTAAGTGAGTAGCGAACGTGTCGCCACCTAGTTCGGAACCAAGTACTTGTTGTCACGCCCGCTCCAAATAATACAGAGTATTAAAAATAGAGACGGTATACAACTAACTAACAATTTAAAAAATTGTTAGCCCTGGCCCATTTCTACCCCAATATAGGGACAAAGTATGTAAGACTAGATGCATTCTCGCAACAATTAGAACCGTAGACCGGTTTCGCAAAGTACTTGGTTCCGAACTAGGTGGCGACACGTTCGCTACTCACTTAGTGTTTTAAGACTGGCTATACTATAGCCGTGTTATTTTTGGTGCATTTTTGCTGCAATTAGTATGCCGTACTGAAGAGCTCTAATGAGAGCGAAACCGGTCTACGGTTCTAATTGTTGCGAGAATGCATCTAGTCTTACATAAGTTCGATGAATAAACATCGGTTATCATCGGGATGAATGGACATGAGACTGGGAATGATAAATTTGTATGGGTATGCTATGCAGTATAGAGCGGACTTTACTTCATAACATATTACTTAACAGGTAACACGTTATTTATACTAGTGTGCTCGCTCTCGCTCACAGCTTTGGGAATGTAGGATAATAATCGATCGACTATCCAGTTCAAAATAAGAGATAAATTACTGAAGATGTTATTTTCAACGGTTATTATGAAATAACGTAAACGGCTTCAACTGTTAAAAGAAAATAACGGTTTTGCACATCACTACAACTAACTAACAGTTTAGAAAATTGTCAGCCCTGGCCCATTTCTACCCCAATATAGGGACAAAGTATGTAAGACTAGATGGATTCTCGCAACAATTAGAACCGTAGACCGGTTTCGCTCTCATTAGAGCTCTTCAGCAACCAACAAAAACTCTCTGAGTGCGTCATTTCCATGAGTCTCCGCTATCTATTGACAAAAACGCCGTATCACCATTTGTAATATGTGTTGAAAAAACGTGAAAAGTTGCAAAACAACGAAATAACTCAAAAACGACGAACGATTTTAATTTTTTCTTTCTTACAAACATGCATTATAATTCGACGGAAAACACAAAAATGCAATAACATAAGGGGGCATGCTATTAAAAAAAGAAAGAGTATATCACCAACGACTTATGGACCACCTGTGATTATCAAATTAGATTCATAAGATGCATCTCGAGTTACCCTATACTTAACGTATGTACTTTTTTCTCATATCTTGCATAATAACGGATATATATATATATATATATATATATATATATATATATATATATATATATATATATATATATATAACTCATTTGAAGTTATCTTTTTTGAAAAACTAGTATTTAGCCTAAAGGTCTGCTTGTATTGTTTTCGATTAGCGAAACTGTGTTATTTGTTTCTGTGAGTTCTTAAAATAGGAAACACAATTATGACAACTGAATTGGAAATTGAAATAAAAGGTGCCATAATATAGAAAAAAACAGCTTATATTAAATTACAGTACACAGTTTTATTATACAACAAAAGTAGCGACTGTTCTTGAAATTGCCTTTAAAAGGTTCCCTGAAATAATTTGTTTTGTATGCTCCGACATTGTAACCAAATATACATTCTGATCATGGGCTACACAAAGTAAGTGGTAATTAAAGTAGATCAGCAGCATTCTCATTAAAGTTCAGAAGGTTAATTCTCGATATAGGGTAATCGACTGATTAGAATTTCGTGAGACTAAAATGGAATACGGATTCGATGGAAAGTAAACAATACAATAATAGGATATCTATTTCAGTCAGACGTAGAACTTAATTTCAGTGCAAATTGTATAGATAAAATAGCTGAATTGATAGTAATCGAAATAAGTAATTAGAAAAAGTAATTTGGAATCACAAAGGGTTTTAAAATTTGAAAAACTTTTTCTTCTGTCTACAAGATAACTTTCTAACACTTTGAGATAGTGACATCTCTTGGCATAAATTCCCTATCTCAAGTATTGTCCATAATAATAAAAATTTTCGGGGCGCAGCAAGTGCATTATAGTAGAGAATTTTTATCAGAATTGTACAATATTATTATATGACATAGTACTAAAATTAATACTTTAAACTTACACAGACCTTGAAGATCGGTTTAGAGGTCCTGGTACGCTCACATTTGAAGAATTCTTTCGAAAGTGTTACCATCGATATCTCTCTATTATCAAAAACAA
Source organism: Tillus elongatus (assembly GCA_964006375.1). Taxonomy (NCBI): domain Eukaryota; kingdom Metazoa; phylum Arthropoda; class Insecta; order Coleoptera; family Cleridae; genus Tillus; species Tillus elongatus. The sequence continues at coordinate 293,729,708 of OZ023262.1, forward strand.
ATCAAGAATAAACAAAAACTTCTTTTGAGAAAAATTCCCAAAACTTAATTTTCTATGAAGCTTGAAAATTAAATTTTGCTATATCCATAGATAGTGTAATTCTCTTTATTATTACAACTTTCATTAAAGTTACAAAAGCTTTCCAGAAGGAGACAGACTTAATTTACATTTAGAAAAGTAAAGTATCTGCTAGATTATACACGTAGAAGTTATTTTTCCTTACTAATCGCCTGAATCATTTTGTTTTAGTCAACCTAATCAAACCGGTTTCTTCAACAGCTAAAATAGCTTTCAAAAACAAACCTCTATTAGTTAATTTTCTCAATAAAAAATCAATATCAACAATAACAAAAAGTTTGCTGAAAATTATAATTTTAGACTCAAAGGTGACAACGTTATTCAGACGTTTTAAACAAAAATGAGATCTTGTTCATAACGTATGAATTATGTACCGGGTGGCCAATTAAGCGAGGTAAGCGGCTATATCTCGGAAACCCTTTACCATAGAGCTTTGTGGAAAAAATATCTTTAGTAAATGTGGCCAAGAGAAATCGTTGGAAATTATTTTCAAGTTCGTCAGAAGCCCGCTAGGGGGCGTAACACCAAGAGGAAATGGAAAAAATAGGATATCTCAGTAATATGTCCAAATAGACTGTATTGAAAATACCTGCAAATAAATTTCGTGTGTATCACACACAATTTCTGTTTTGACCATTTTTCTCTAACTCTTCAGATAAAGTGGTGGGGGTAAGATAGACATTAATTAGGAAAAAATGCAATATCTCTGGATCGCCTCATGGGAAAATATTGAACTAAGTGTCATTTAAAAGAGTATTTCTTTCTCTATCAACTGCATTGCAAGCGATGTCTTTGTTATTGTTACTGTAATCACTAGATGGCGCTTTTTTAAATTTTAACACATTTTATGATTTTTCTCAAGAAACCTAAATACATTGATATAAATATTACTACATATATAGAAAGAAGACTAAAGGCCAAAGCAAGTGGTGAAAATCCCAAGTCTCTATCTTTTGTTTAGCCGGAGATATTAATGAAAAACTGAGAAAACTGGAATTTAAACAAAACACTTTCAGCATTGACTAATTTAAAGATTGAAAACAGAAATTTTTTAATTTGCAAATATAGTTTTATAGTTTTTTGTTAAAAATAAGACTTATTTACGCATTCCTAACGCAATTATAACTTATTCGTTCGGTCCAATAATTATACTCTAAAACTGAAATAGGTAGGCTTTGGAAAAAAGACAAAACTTTAAAGAAACGTCAAATTAGTTACTCTGAGTTCTTTCGTGTATAATTTAAATATAAAAATGTTGTTTACAAATGATGAAGCCGTTGATATGATTGGTGTTTACTTTGAGTGCTTTCAAAATGCGGCAGTTGCTGAAAGAGTGTATGCAATGCGGTATCCGAATCGCCACCATTACAACAGAAGAGTTTTTCCTCGCTTGGTGCAAAACTTACGTGAAACTGGAAGCTTAAGCAGACCGGTGCTGCGGAGACGCCGTTTTGCCAGAACTGAAGAAAATATTATCAATGTTTTGGCATATATAGAATTTAATCCTCATCCACCATCCAAACTATTTTAAAAGCGTATAGGTAAGCTTATTATATCGTGAAATTCAAAATAGTTATTGTTATTTATCTCACAGGGATCATAATGGCGGTTGTAAAAATGATCAGACGACAGTCGTAAAAATTATGATATGGTAACACGACATGTTACCATAATGATCGTTTATGATCCGAGTAAGATACAAAAGTTTATCTGCTGGCATTCATTAAAACTTAAGACCCTTAAAAGATTTGGATTTTATTTGCAATACGATGAAACTGACATTTGTTTACTTAATTTCATTGGTGTGAATGTAGCGTTTGTTTGTTTTTATTATTGAATTAGTTAGCCAAAGATTCGTGTTTGGTTTCTCGTTGTAGTAGCAATAGTGCTATAGTGAATCTCATTATCGCACTATGGGCTGTTCACCCAAGCTAGACAGTTACATCATCAACCACCAAAATCTTCGCATATAAATAAGAAGTGCGTTTTCTCAAATTTAGTTGATTTTTGGTATATGAGTACTATTTTACTTAAAGTCTATTGACAACATTCAAATTACCGCAACTGTTCAACTTTCAACGTAGTAACAGTTAAGCTTTATGAATTGTTGATGACGTAACTGTCTAGCTTAAGTGAACACCCCTTGTGGTATAATGAACAGCTTTATGTTACTTAAATCCGATAACATAATGCGTCTATTATGTCAGTAGGTAAACATATTTTTATTACAATGTCCTCTTGAATATATAATGATACTTATTTTGATTTTTAGACTACACCCTTATCATATTGTTTTGAATCAAGCGCTGAATGAGCAGGATTATGATCGGTGGCTGGATCATTGCCATTGGCTTTTAGACATGATCAATGAAAATCCAAATTTTTTAACGCAAGTTCTGTGGACGGACGAGGCTACTTTTCATAGCGACGGTAATGTAAATTTGCATAATATGCATTATTGGTCTACTGAGAACCCCCACTGGATGCGAGAAGTTCAATATCAAGGACGTTGGAGTCTTAATGTATGGTGTGGCGTAATAGGAGGTACAATTATTGGACCCTATTTCTTTGACGAGTCTCTTACTGGTAACCTCTTCTTGGAGTTTCTAAGAAATGATTTGCCAGTTTTATTGGAAGATGTGCCTCTTGAAACCAGGCAAAATGTGTTTCTGCAGCTCGATGGTTGTCCAGCACATTTTTCCATCAATGTGAGAGAACATCTCGATGAGACGTATCCAGGCCGATGGATAGGAAAAGGAAGCATATTTCCCTGGCCAGCGAGGTCACCTGACTTAACATGCTTAGACTTTTATTTGTGGGGACGAATAAAGGACATTGTCTTCCAAACAAAGCCTACGAGCAAGGAAGATATGAAGAATAGAGTCCGAAATGCAATTCGTAGTCTGTCAACAGCGGAAGTGGAAGCTGCCGTTTTTTCTACCCGAAATAGGCTCGAGCAGTGTGTAGAACGTGACGGCAGACACTTTGAGAATTTAAGTAGACACTAGAGTGCTTATTGTTTAGAATTACATACAGAGAGAATGAAATATTTTGTTTTAGGTTTTAGTATCAGTTTTTCATTAATATCTCCGGTTAAAAAGATAGAGACTTGGGATTTTCACCACTTGCTTTGACCTTTAGTCCTCTTTCTATCTATGTAGTAATATTTATATCAATGTATTTAGGTTTCTTGAGAAAAATCATAAAATGTGTTAAATTTTAAAAAACCGCCATCTAGTGATTACAGTAACAATAACAAAGACATGACTTGCAATGCAGTTGATAGAGAAAGAAATACTCTTTTAAATGACACTTAGTTCAATATTTTCCCATGAGGCGATCCAGAGATATTGCATTTTTTCCTAATCAATGTTTGCCTTACCCCCACCACTTTATCTGAAGAGTTAGAGAAAAATAGTCCCAACAGAAATTGTTCGTGATACACACGACATTTATTTGCAGGTATTTTCAATACAGTCTATCTGGACATATTACTGAGATATCCTATTTGTTCCATTTCCTCTTGGTGTTGCGCCCCCTAGCAGGCATCTGACGAACTTGAAAATAATTTCCAACGATTTTTCTTGGCCACATTTACTAAAGATATTTTTTCTACAAAGCTCTATGGTGAACGGTTTCCGAGATACAGCCGCTTACCTCGCTTAATTGGCCACCCTGTACACTATTGTTTCTCCAAATGTCAAAGTGGAGCAAAAAAAGCCACGATACATTCATCGACCGGGAATCGATCTTAGAACCTTCTGCGTTGGAGACAAGCATCCCACCAAAGAACTAGCTCAGATGCGTTAAACAAAGCTTTGTTTACCTGATATTTGACGCCAACTTTATGCCCAGGGATATTTTTAAGATTGAAGGTTCTAGCTTAATGGGAAATTGGGTTATCAGGTTTGCAATATTTTTACCAAAATTCTCCACCAGAACGTACTTGCTGCACCCAGACCCTTTTCAACACTTATTTATTGTTGCTGTATCCATACGTTTTGAAAATGATAAAGTATTTTAGCTCTCTATGTAAGACTTACAAACAAGACAACCTCAAATTCATTTTTGGAAAACTATTTTAAACAAATTAAATAAGAACATTGTGAGATGAACCACAGGGTGGCTATCTCGGTGTGGAACCAGATAGTATGTTGTCACGACAGCTCTAATTAACACAAAATGTTATAGATAGAGACTGTATATAACCAACTTACAATTTTGTAAATTGTCAGCGCTGACCCATATATTTCCTAATACAGATACAATATATGTAAGCATAGATGTATTCGCACCGTAATTAGAAACGCAGACCGGTTTCGCTCCAATTGGAGCTCGTCAGTGCGCTGTATTAACCACAGCGAGAACGCACTTATAAGGTAATGCGGCTATAGTAGCGAGCCTCATAGAATATTGTGAGATGTACGACAAGATCACCATCTCGGTGCGGAACCAGGTAGTATGTTGTCACAACAGCTCTAGTTAACACGAAATGTTATAAGTAGAGACTGTGTACAACTAACTGACAATTGTGTAAATTGTCAGCCCTGGGCGATTTCTGTTTTAATACAGAGACAATGTATGTAAGACTAGCTGTATTCTCATCGTGATTAGAAACGCAGACCGGTTGCGCTCTAATTAGAGATCGTCAGTGCGCTATATAAATGACAGTGATGGAGACTGTGTACAACCATGGTTAAAGCAAATTAAAGGCTTTTACTACCAGACAAACTGATTTATTCTCAAAAACCCTACGCGTTTCAACACATTAACGTGCCATCTTCAGGGGTTTAGACTTAGAATGTAAAAAGGTGGTTGTCAGAAACTATGTTTCTGGTAGGTCTAACATGCAAGTGACTAACACCTCAACTACAGAAAGAATACAAAGTCAAGCAAAGCTAAATGCCGAACACAGATTAGCCCTAACGGCCATGCAATATATAAAAACTTACAATTTAACATTTAAAAAGAGCCTGGACGTGCGTTATGGTAGTGAATTTACATCGAAATGATCTGGCACAAAATATTTTATTATAACTTTTTTTTCTTGTAAGATAGAAATCTAAATTTTGGTGTATAGTTTACTTTTTATATAGTAAATCTACCTACCAAATTTGGTTATCATAGATTTTTTTTTTTAGATAATTTTTTTTTTCAAATGAAAACTCAAAATTTTTCCAGAAAACCTCGTCCGATATTTCTGATTAACGAACTAGTCAAAGCTATTTACAAAAGGAAGGTACGTGCCAAATATTATCAAAATCGGCCCATTATTCTTTGAGATAAAAATTTTTTTCGAATGAAAACTCAAAATTTTTCCAAAAAACCTCGTCCGATTTTTCTGACTAACAAACTTGTTAAAGCCATATACAAAAGGAAGGCACATGCCAAATTTTATTAAAATAGGCCCATTATTTTTTGAGATACGAATTTTTTTTGACTGAAAACTCAAAATTTTCCCGGAAAACCTCTTTAGATTTTCCTGACTAACGAACTTATCCAAGCCATTTACAAAAGGAAGGTACATGCCAAATTTTATCAAAATCGGCCAATTATTTTTTGAGTTATCGGTGTGATACATATACATATATATATATATATATATATATATATATATATATATATATATATATATATATATATATATATATATATATATATATATATATATATATATATATATATATATATATATATATACATAAACATATAAAAATTGAAACTGACCCCGGATATGGGTTCTAGGGGTTCTAGTTCGCGCTCATTTACAAAATTTTTTTCAAAATTCAAAAGTCGGGATCTCCCCATTAGTGAATTTTTTCTACGAAAATTCACTAAAACTCAAAACGGGACTGGGTCCTACAAATATGAATAACAGTCTTATGGAGTCATAATCAATAAGTTAATTCAAACTAGTCAAATTATATGAAAGCTAGAGACAAGCACAAACATAAAAAGCAAAGCAGGCTACACAGCTGAGCAGAACTCCCCGAGAACATCTGAACATGTGAAATTCAGAGGGAAAAGGAAATAGACGCCACAATTGGGTTTATACTTACAAATTTCCTGTCTCAATTACAGAAAGATGCTGTATGGAATGTTGTCAAAGTTTGGCTTTTCATCCATTGTCCTCAGGATACCAAACAGAAACTGCGTAAAACAGGAAGGCAGGAGCATCACAAGACTTAAAGAAACCAGAGGATGAATGCAGAGGCGCTTGTTTTTTAGTTTAATTTGAACGAACGAACAAAATGGAGTCCCATGGGTCTCTAGATAATTTAATCTAAGAAATGCCAACCGAAAGTGACAAGTGACAAGTGACATAACAACCAGAAGTGACAGTCGAACACGGCTGTCAGAGAGAATGTCATCGGCTCGGAGAGAGAACCAAAGAAACAGCCAATCTTTGCTCTCTGGCTGGAAACGATCACACGTCATACGGTCACTACCATTGAAAGTTCCAGTCAGATTTCTGCAAATGAAAGTCTATTCGCTCAGGATTTTTCTGTATGTGAAAAGAAGATTATTCTTGAACTTGGTACCACAAGAAGCACTTTTATTATGTGGAGCTAGAGCACTAACATTGAAAGTTTATTCAATAAGGTTTCTGTAAATGCAAGGAAAGTTCATACTGCTGGTGTTTGAAACATTAAGAACATTCTTATTGGAGGCATTTATGTACCTGTGGATCTCCATTTCTTCTAGGACAAACTATTCCATACCAAAACTGGATGGGTGAAGAATTCTAGCGTCGTTCTCCTTGTCAAAGGTGTGCCCGCTATCTCTGAGATGGCAACCGAAGACAGAAGTGGTATTGTCGACATTGTTTTTGCTTCTAAGATGTTCAGAGACCCTGATACCTAGTGCCCTTCCCGTTCTTCCTATATAAACAGTGTTACATTGGGGGTCCCCGCAGGTGAGACAATATACCCCCGACTTCTTGAGGTGAGGAATAGAATCCTTATTATGAACCAGAATCTTCTTAACAGTATCCCTCGACCTGTATGCGAACTTGACATTGTCTCTCTTTAAGACACGAGAGACTACAGCAGTGATTGAACCACAATATGTAAGCGGGAAGTATGAGGGACTCTCTGATTGGGCTGGTGAGAGACTGGAACTTGTCTCTCTCAAGAGCTGACGGCTCTTTTTTCTTATCAATCTGTCTATCAAATCGACAGTGTACTCATTATTTACTGCTAGCTGTTTAATAACATTGAGCTCGTTATTAAAGTTTGTCCCCGACAGTGGGATTCGAAACAGTTTATAAATTAGATATCTTATGGACGCTAATCTGTGGGACATATGGTGGCAGGATATATATGGGATTAAATGGTCTGTTTGTGTTGGTTTTCTATATATGTCGAATTCAACTGAGTTGTCTTTTCTTGTTAACTTCAGATCCAGAAAACTGATGGACATGTTCTCTTCAAGTTCCATTGTGAAGTTAATATTGACATGTAGATCGTTCAACCAACCAAGACAGGTGAAGCTGCTCTAAGGTACCTGACCACAACACAAACACGTCATCCATATACCGTGTCCAGGACGAAATGCAGTTCTTATATGGATTTAAATCATTGAAAACAAGTTCCTTCTCAAAGAACGCCATGAAAACCTCTGCACACATAGGAAGACCGTCTTTTTGGACATAAATTCTGTCATTAAACGAAAAGAAATTTTGTGCCAAACATACCTTGAGCGCTCCCTGCACTTCACGATTGAGTGAAGACGAAGCAAGAAGATTTCTCAATAGAAGAAGTGTCTGATTGACCGGGACACTGGTAAACAAATTGGAAACGTCGAAAGACACCAAGCTCGTACCACCATCTACCGGTACTCTTCGAAGCCTCTCTACTAATGAAACTGAGTTCTTTATCGAGTAAGGGGACCCTGAATCTACTCTAGACATCAGGTAAGACGAAAGGAAACCAGACAACCTGTACGTGAGACAACCCACGAACTAAACGACCGGTCTAATGGGACAACCTTCCTTGTGTATTTTAGGTAAACCATAAAGACGAGGAACAATGTCATTCATTGGATACAAATGTTTGTAACTTTCTGACAGAACAGGTGCAAATCGGTCGAAGGGATTCTTATACTTTGAAACGAAAGAAGACAAGGGATTAAAATTTACTGGTAGGATTCCATTGTCATTCAAGAAACTGACGGCTTTCGAGACGTAGTCATTCTTGTCCAGAATGACCACACAATGCCCCTTGTCTGCTTTAGACAGAAACAAGTCATTGTCCCTGATAACTCTTTTCAATGACGAAATGACTGAGCCGTATGGGTTAAGTCCAATCGAATTGGCTCTAAACTTGGAAATCACATTGTGGATCAAACCACGTAACAAATCTGCATTATCAACCCTCAAAAAACTTCCGTATCCCTAACCGTGTCAAATATGAAGGATTTAATATTTGGTGGGATTGCGAACTTTAGTCCCTGCCCCAACAGGTTGATATGCGAGGTGTCGAATTGATCGAATGATGATAGATTTTTTAATCTTTTATGAAAAACATGATTGCTGAATTTTAATGTTCTAGGGTGTGAAGAATCCTCTCTCATCCTTTGTAAATGGACAATATTTCGATTGAGTGAATTTCTCTTATAAAATTGGAAAGATAATAACTGTTCATGATTAACTCCCAGTGTGGTACTTGAGCATGCACAACCTACCTGCTAGCACATCGTGCACTATCTTCATCCTAAGGTCGACCCCCTCTTTCTTTATGTAGGCTATGCGTAATTCCCTCCTCAGTACAGATCTCTTAAATATCCTTGAAAGCGCTTCAAAACAACTTGGGACTGTCTTGTTGATCATATTGCAGATGAACCTAGGACACAACTCCCTCCTGATGCAGGTCAGGTCAGGAACCAAATTCTGAGAGACAATGCGACTGAAGACTTCAACAACCTTCCATAAGTTTTGGTGACGTCAGCCAGCCTCGCTGAGTTGGTATTATTTCTAAACGTCATAACGTCTGGGTTTGACATGGTTAAAAGATAGCTTTCAAGCCCGTTTTCTTCGAATTTTCTGCTCATATTCCCTTTTTACTTGGGGGGTGTGAACAAGAAATTTTTCTTGGGCTTTGTGGATCCAGAGGGGGGGCTAGGCGGGTTTCTTAAAACAATTTATTGAAAAGCGTTCGGGAGCTAAACGGCAAATTTTACCGAAAATTCGCTACTAAAACAAACTTACTGCGTCCAGATTTTTTTCTTACAAACGCATTATATTTCGATAAAAAATGAAAAAATGCATTAAATGCATTGTTCTACGAAAATTAGCTAAAAAAAATTATACACCCCTACTCACTCCTGGTCCCGTAACTCCCTTGGGGGGTGTGAACAAGAACTTTTTCTCGGGGTTTGTGGACCCAGGGGGGACCATAGGCAGGTTTCTGAAAACAGTTTTTTTTTAAACGTTCGGGAGCTAAACTACAAATTTACCGAAAATTCGCTACCAAAAAGCACTTAGTGCGTCTAAATTTTTTTCTTACAAACGCATATCGCCCGCATCATATTTCGATAAAAACTGCAAAAACGCGTTAACGAATTTGTTCTACGAAAATTAGTTAAAAAAATATAGACTGTTAAACCATAAACTTCACTAAATCTCCAGCGAAAGCATCAACTTAACTAAACCGACAGCCAAAGCATCAGAGAAAGGGTCTATTTGAAATGAATTTTCTGTAAACATTTTAGTAAAATTAAGGAGAATGACGGTTGAATCTGAAACTTAAGGGTTTGCAGAACACTCTTCTTGCAACATTTTCTTTTCAAAATCCGTATTTGTTTCACGTTCTTTGCTTAACATTGCCAATTTTGACGTTTAAAATTGTGAGTTTGATGTTTTGAGGAAAACTCCAAAATTTGTTTCTTTAACTGCCCATAACTTCTTTGTCTTTAAAGCTAGAGAACTCAATTTTGGTACGGAGTTCAATCTTTACAATACAAACACGCGTGTTTGCCCTTACTTTGTTATTTACGGAGTTAAGAATTATTTTTTTTTGAAGGAAAACACAAAAATTTCCGAGAAAACCTGGTCCGATTTTCCTGGATAACGAACTTATCCAAGCCACTTGCAAAAAAAGGTACTCACCAAATTTGATCAAGATTGTTTTTTTTTATTAGTTATCGGTCGGATATATATATATATATATATATATATATATATATATATATATATATATATATATATATATATATATATATATATATACATATATATATATATATATATATATATATATATATATATATATATATATATATATATATATATATATATATATATATAACACAGATCTCCTCATTAGCGATTTTTTTTTTAATTCGCTAAAAGGAGATTTTATCCTAACTCGCTAACATAAAAAACTTGCTGAGTCCAGAATTTATTTATATTTTGCACAGCTACTGTTAACGGGAGGTGAAGTTATAACTTTGTGTAGTGTTGATTCATTTTCAAAACGAAATAACAACTCCTTGAAGATGATCGATAAACAATTCAATAAGGTTTTCGTCTAAGATACACGCTTTTTATTTTCAATATTTGAGAACGATATATTTTTCAGTTGTACCTTCGTTCAGAATTAATATTCAAAAACTTTATAATAAAGTATCCTTTTGAGCAAGATTTACAAGTGACAATTTTTACTTTTTAAATTTACATTTACTTTAAGGTCAAATGCCTACTAAAAACATATTCGAGTCTAAGATTCCTGACTTCTCTTATTTGAGTTGCAAATCACAATGCTTTAGCTTTAGATATCTGGAAAACGAAGGTAGAGAAAGAAGCTTACAAGAGGGTAAAAATAGCTGACTTGGTCTAAAAGAGATTCGAATAATAATATACATTTTGCGAAGAGAATCCTACAGAACACACCCTCTAACAACGGCAGGTGAATTTCAACTAAGTGGATGATTATTCGTTCCGATATCTATGAGTTCAAAGACCTCCTATATCATTCAAGCACCGGTTTTAAGTTAGTCGATATTAAAATACAGATATAGATATCGCGGAACTAAGATCATATTTAAAAAAATCTTGGGACGCAGCAAGTGCGTTATGGTAGTGAATTTTCATTAAAATGTTTTTATTGCAAATATGTGTGTTTTCTTTAAAGCAGACATCAATTTTGGTTACCAGTATAACCTATATAGAAAAAGCAGGCATCAAATTTGATTACCAGTATAACATATATAGTAAAAACAATGTGCCATGTTTCATCAAAATAACTTGATTGTTTGAAAACGTACAGAAATGTCCAAAAGTAAACCAAAAGTGTTACTGAAAAAATCCGTTTCTTGGTCAACCTTATAGGTTAATAGCAAATTGAGCTTTTCAAATATGAAGCATTTAATCAAAATTCGCAACCACAACGCACTTGCTGCCTCCAGAATTTCTTAACTTACAAACATGCATTATATTTTGATGGAAAATGCAAAAAAATAAGGCGTTTTCGACAAAAAAAATTATTTGTATCACCAACGACTTATGGGCCACCTGTGATTGTCGCAATAATTTTTTAAGCTGTAGCTCAAAACACCGTATAATTAATGTATACAATATTTTTTCATATCTTGTATAATAACGAATATATTGAGCTTTATTGATTTTTTACGAAAATTCGACAAAAATTATATACCATTAAACAATAAACTCTATAGCTAAGGCTACTGCCAAGCATCAGAGAAAGGGTCTATTAGAAATGAATTTTCTGGAAATATTTTAGTAAAATGAAGGACAATGACGGTTGAAACTAAGAGTTCGGTGTATGTAAAACATTCTTCTTGAGACATTTTCTTTCCATAGCCCGTATTAGATTCAAGTTATTTGCCTAAATGTTGCGAATTTTGACGTTTTCAATTGTCACTTTGACGTTTTGAGGAAACCCCCAATTTATTTTTCTTTAAATGCCCATAACTTTTTTGTCTTTTGACCTACAGAGCTAAATTTTGGTAGGTGGCACACCTATAACGATATAAACCAGCTTACCAAATTTGGTTGCCCTTACTTTGTTAATTTTGGAGATATAAATATTTTGCGAAAGAAAACACAAATTTTTCCGGGAAAACCTCGGCGGATTTTCCTGGCTAACAAAACTATCCAAGCGACTTGCGAAAGGAATGTACTCACCAATTTTGACGTTTAAAATCGCAATTTTGACGTTTTGAGGAAAATCCAAATTTATTTTTCTTTGAATGCATGTAACTTTTTTATCCTTTAACCTACGGAGCTAAATTTTGGTAGGTAACTTGCCTACAATAATATAAACCCGCATATGAAATTTGGTTGTCCTTACTTTGTTAATTCCGGAGATATAATTTTTTTTTGAAAGAAAACACAAAATTTTCCGGGAAAACCTGGACCGATTTTCCTGGCTAACGAACTTATCCAAGCCATTTGCAAAAGGAATTTATTCACCAAATTGAATCAAAATCGGCTTATTATTTTTTGAGTTATCGGTGTGATACATATATATATATATATATATATATATATATATATATATATATATATATATATATATATATATATATATATATATATATATATATATATATATATATATATATATATATATATATATATATATATATATATATATATATATATATATAAACATATAAAAATTTAAACCGACCCCGGATATGTGTTCTGGGGGGCCTAATTAGCGCTCATTTGAAGAAATTTTTTCAAAATTCAAAAGTCGGGATCTCCTCATTAGTGAATTTTTTTTAAGAAAATTCACTAATAAAGAAATTGGTGAAAATCGAGCATAAAAAATAATTGGCATCGCAAAAAATTAAAAGAAAAACCTGGTATTGTATTTACAGACTGAAAGAAAAATATATATTTAAAACCACGCCTATACAGGGTGATTCGCAACACAATGAACACATAATGTGTGCATGTAGAGGACCTCAGAACAAGCCGATTCTTTATAAAAAAATTCTACGACGTCCATGGTTGGTGAGATATTGACCTCGCAAGATTCTTTAATAATTAAAAGAAACAGATGTATTGCAGCAGTGTCCTAACATAGATCAACCAAATTTGGTAGATGGTTTTCTTTTATCAACATCGTTATTTGACAAAAATTTGAAGTAGATATAAACTCAAAAAGGGGTGGATTAGGGGTGGGTCACCTAAGATGGCGGCCAAGATGGCTGACCGGAAGCGAAAAATCTGGTGAGTTGTAGTAAAAGTGATAAAACAAAGATGGTGGATAGATAGAGTGTGACAAGAGATTTATAACGAGATGACGTAATTTAATATCGCGGCCTAGATGGTCGACCGAAAGTGAAAAATCTGAGAAATTTGAATCTTCAAAAGACATTTTGACTAACCTATCAAAATAAGAGAGACCACCGTTTTGATCTTTGTAAAAATAAAAAATAAAAAAATATGGCTGACAGCGCAGGCGTAAACCAACTTTTTTATTTGTATAGTTAGGCACCCATGTGTGGGGTATCATCGTACTCGTCTGAACAAATGGAATCTAGATATGATACTTGCGCATGTGCAAACTCAAAATTTTGAGTTTTCAAGTAGGAGAGCACATGTGGTGTGTCATTGTATTCGTCTCGATGAGGGGAGATAAAATATTTATATACACAAGTAGGTATTGCGACACTTGGCACAGGCAGGAGTGGGGGTAGGGGGATAGCCCCCACTTCTACCCTCACGCTAGAGGGCGGAGCTCCACGCCTAGTAGGCAGAGCTCCACGCCTAGTAGGCGGAGCTCCACGCCTAGTAGACAGACCTCCACGCCTAGTAGGCGGAGCTCCACGCCTAGTAGGCAGAGCTCCACGCCTAGTGGGCGGAGCTCCACGCTTAGGTCCCCACCCCCGGCGCCCCACCCCTAGCTTCGCCCCTTTCCAAGATGGCTAACCTGGGACATTCCAAGATGGCTGCTATTCCAAGATAGCGGCTGGCCTGTTTCTAGATATTCTAGGGAAATTTTGATGCTTTCAGAAAAACCAATTCGGATCAGGCGAGGTTCGAACCGTGAGCCTCCAGATGAAAGTCCGATTCGCTCACCTCAGAGCTATGGTAGCACTTGTTATTTTACTGTTAAAGGTTTGCATATATGCGACTAGATGTATATAAATCAAATGCAATTATTAATATATGTAAACAAAATAGTTTGAGCCAATAAACACGTAACATGTTTAAATTAAAACTTTTGTTATTAGATAAACTAACTCATTGGACGATTTACACATAATAATTAACATGTTTACATTAAAACTTTTGTTATTAGGCAAACTAACTCATTAAATGGTTTAACTAGATGAATGACTAATTTTGCATAGTGCTGAAAGGTATATTTACACGAAATTAGCTAGGTGAACGTCACAATTACATGTGTCATATGGCAAAGTTAGAGGTGAATTTCGTCTAAAATAACACAGAGGCAATAGAGGTCGCTTCTTGGCATAGCAAAAACATATACCAAGAGGTAAAGCTAAACAGTAAGCTCAGAAACAATGGTTGGTTACAGGTTCAAATCTTTAAATAGGATGCATGCACAAACTTTTTTGATTTAGACCCCATGTGTGAGGTGTCATTTTACTTGGCTCAGCAAGCAAAATTCAAATATAGCATATACGCATGCTCAAACTTAACATTTTAATTTAAGCTTAAGCCTTATGTGTGAGGTGCTATTTTAGTCGGCCTAGTAAGCACAATTCAAAAATGTGTAAAATCAGTTGAAATTAAGAATGTGTGGCAGCCAAGCATGTTGAGTATGTCCCAAACAAAAATTCCAACATGTGGTAGCAACAAGGTAAAAACCTTATTTTGGTTTAGAGGCATGATGTAGCTTCAGTTGGATGAGTAGAATTTACATCCAGACATTTTGAAAATTCCAGCGACACAAGGTGTGGCTAAATACGGTTCTATTAGAATACTCCTATGTCATTATTATTTAACGTTACCTTACTTCTTAGATGAATTATTATACAAACTAACTCATTGGTTGGAAAAAGGTATTTAAAAAAAATCAAGGGGACGCGATTCTAGTCTTAAACGTTTGTTATGCGAGGAGTCCACTAGAGGACGCTCTAGCTCCAAACAACAGCAGCAGCTTAATTAAAAAATGTTGCATATATCTAATTCAAAGCAATTATTTAACTAAAACATTTTAAGTACACTTGGAGAACCCAAATCACGACAACACATATTTCAGAGACCTTACGATCGTTCGTTGACCAAGTCAACATCTTCAGAGGAAGAAACATTCTGAAATTAAACTACCAGCTACCGTGTATTTATATCGAGTCTAGGTAAACGAACTAGTCCGAAGTAAAATTGTCGTAGAAGACCCATCGTTTGTTTATTGCGTAGTGAAACTACGAGGTCGAAGGACAATAGGCTTAAAAGGAACGATACCGAGTTACTTAAGGAATCTGCACGTTTCCTTTCGATCTATAAATTTACTATGTGGATATTGGAGCAAGCCGACAACCACATCTGGCGAGACAAACACAATAACCTCCGCTCATCTTTCTTATATAGAAAACCAACCCCGGGTGTTTGGCTCACATTGTTAACTCTAACAAAGGATAAATAATTCATCTAAAATACTACATAAAAAATATATTTATATTGATTTTAATTCTTCGTAAACAGTATTTATATTGACTTTATAGATACACAGAAAACGAAAAGATTTTTAAGTCCAGACAAGCGTAGAGATTAGTATATGTATAGACCGGCAGAGTTATTGACAGTAATTTATTATTCTAGCAGACAAATTAGGAGTGTTTAAGTAGTCAAATGCAAAGTGAAAATAAAGGGCATGAAATTGAAGGTGCCGCACGATTGAATGAAGTTTTGTTCTTAATCGACCTTGATATAAAAATACTTTCTAATGAATCAAGCATAGTTTGATGTCTAACATTTTTGACAAGTTTCAAGTTTTCTTTGTCAATGTGGTGATTATTATCCCATATATGTTGTGCCACTCACGATTTGTCCACCGTACCATATCGTAAATGTGCGAGATGTTCATGAAATCTTGTGGCTATGTTTCTCCTAGTTTGACCAGATTTCGTGAACATCTCGCATATTTACGATATGGTACGGTGGACAAATCGTGTGTGGCACAACATATATGGGATAATAATCACTACATTGACAAAGAAAATTTGAAACTTGTCAAAAATGTTAGACATCAAACTATGCTTGATTCATTAGAAAGTATTTTTATATCAAGGTCGATTAAGAACAAAACTTCATTGAATCGTGCGGCACCTTTAATTTCAAGCCCTTTATATTCACTTTGCATTTGACTACTTAAAAACTCCTAATTTGTCTGGTTGAATAATAAATTACTGTCAATAACTCTGCCGGTCTATACATATACTAATCTCTACGCTTGTCTCGACTTAAAGACCCTTTCGTTTTCTGTGTATCTATGAAGTCAATATAAATACTGTTTACAAAGAATTAAAGTCAATATAAATATATTTTTTATGTAGTATTTTAGTTGAATTATTTATGCTTTGTTAGAGATAACAATGTCAGCCAAACACCCGGGTTTGGTTTTCTATATAAGAAAGATGAGCGGAGGTTATTGTGTTTGTCTCGCCAAATGTGGTTGTCGGCTTGCTCCAATATTCACATATTACATTTCTAGATCGAAAGGGAACGTGCAGATTCCTTAATTAACTCGGTACCGTTCCTTTTAAGCCTATTATCCTTATATTAGATAAGGGCTCATAAATTTGTCGACCAGAAGATTAAAGCATGTCTTCGACCTCGTAGTTTTACTACACAATAAACAAACGATGGGTCTTCGACGACAATTTTACTTCGGACTAGTTCGTTTACCTAGACGCGATATAAATACACGGTAGCTGGTGGTTTAATTTTAGAATTTTTCTTCCTCTGAAGATGCTGACATGGTCAACGAAACGATCGTAAGGTCTCTGAAATATGTGTTGTGGTGATATGGGTTATCCAAGTGTACTTATTAGTGCTCATCACAGGTACCAGTTTTCACATAGTTAAAACGTTTTATTCTGAAATTCAAATGTATTTTGTTTTTAGGAGTCAACGTACCCCATGTTTGATTTATATATTTTTGTGCAGGCCAAAAAGTTAACAATAAGACACACTTTAAAGTCAGTCAACACTGAGGTTACAGCAGCTTAATTAAAAAATGTTGCATATATGTAGTTCAAAGCAATTATTTAATTACGTTTTATTCTGAAATTTAAATGCATTTTGTTTTTAGGAGTCAACTTGAGGTTAACAATGTTTATTTTATATATTTTTGTGTATGACAATAAGGTCTGTGCGTGGGTGAGTGACATCATTTCCTTCAAATGTACGATGTAGATTCCTGATATCAGCGAGCGACCTCCTCTTGCAAGCTTAGCATACAAAAACGTTATTAGAAATTCTAAAAGTTTGTAGGCTAACAACTTCCAATACGTAGCGAAATTTCATAATTTATTAAAATGACCATATTAAAGCTCCCATTAAAAATTTGTAAGCGAAGGTATAAGCTTGTTTTATAATGGGTAGTAATATACTTAAACGTAACATTATAACCAGGCGATCTCAATATTCTAGATGCTTTTGTGAGAAGAAAAACAGTTCCATGCGAATATGCAACTTGTTTAACTACAAGAAAGCTTTGCCATGATGTTTGTATGTAGCGCTATTGCATAGTCTTCTCGAAATTACTCAACTTTAAAAAGAGAGAGTACTAGCTGTTTTGTACCACATTTTTTAGTCAATTTTTATTAAAAAATATGTATATATATATATATATATATATATATATATATATATATATATATATATATATATATATATATATATATATATATATATATATATATATATATATATATATATCAATCTGATAACCCAAAAACAAAATAATCAACCGTTTTCGATGAAACTCGGCAAGTGCCTTTCTTTTATTAATGGCTTGGACGAGTTTGTTAGCCCGGAAAATCGGGCAGGGTTTTACGGGAAAATGTTGAGTTTTTTTCGATTTTTTTTTCTCAGAAAATTACAAAGCTGTTTTAATGAAACTAAGCGAATATGTTGCCTTGGGAGGGGCCTTACTACGTACTAAAATTCAACTTCCTAAGTTTATAAAAAATTGAGTTATTCAAATTTTGAATTTTATTTTGAAAAAAAAAATTTTTCTCCGAAAATTACAGAGCTATTTAACTAAATTTGGTGGTTATATTGCCTTAAAAAAACCTTACTACAAACCAAAATCAAATTTTCTAAGTTAATACAAAATTGAGTTATTCAAATTTGAAGCATTTAATAAAAATTCACTACCATAACGCACTTGCTGCGTCCCGAATTTTTTACCTTACTAACAGATGTTATGGGAATAAAAAACATCACAGTTTTACCAAAATAATATTTATTAATAAGTTATACTGAATCTATATATTATAATCATAATTTTCAACATCTGATGCTTGTTGATCAGCTTTTGTATAGCTGACAATCTTTTGCAATAGGACTCTTAGTTGTTCATACAGGCCACGACTTGGGCATTGGATACCAAATATCGATAAACCTTTTTGTCCTATACGAATCACCTGGTTGGAGAACTCATCAACTCATTCGTAATATTTATTTTTTCTAAGCATGTAGAGGTGTCCGTCTGTATAGCGAAAGGCCCCATCAATTTTGGCTGGAAATTCGGGAAAAAATGAGATTATGTAACCTGCCTCTCGTCTATAGAACATAGCCCCATTCTCACCGAGGATTTCATGCATGTTATCCGAATGAAATATAAATGTTGGTATGAGACTCTTATCGATTTCAATCAAATTTTCAAAAAGGTTTTTTCTTTCATCTTTGTTAATCAATAATTAGTTCAAGTAAAACTCGTGTTATATCCTTGATAACGGAATAAACTATTCCGAAAGCTCGGCAATTAATACAGATTATTATTTCGCAACTGACGGCAATCCCATAATTTATATATGTATATATATATATATATATATATATATATATATATATATATATATATATATATATATATATATATATATATATATATATAAACTGCAACTGACCCCGGTTATGGGTCCTAGGGGTCCTAGTTCGCGTTCATTTGAAGAAAGTTTCTCAAAATTCATAAGTCGGGATTTCCATATTAGTGAATTTTTTCTAAGAAAATTCACTAAGAATATGCCTGCTGAGAAAGCTAGTGATAATTCGTTTGCTATGAATGAAAGTGCAATACTAAAAAAAGTCTGGTAGTGTAGTCTATGGTAGTAAATTTTCATAAAAATGTTTTTAATACCAATATCTCTTTTTTTTTCTAAACGTTAACACGTCTGGGTTTGACATGGTTGGAGGAATTTGAATTAAAAAGCTTTTCTACCAAACAGTACAATTTAATTGATAACCTTACGCGTTTCGGCGCCTATTGAGCCATCTTCAGGGGTTAAGACCTAGAATGTTCATAAAAATAGCTTAAGCCGTTTTGGAACTATAATATATTTTTGATTTTTGTATAAAACTTTGACTCCCTGTGTATTCCAAACCGATAGTGGTTTATCTAGCAAACTACCATTATTTTGAAGCATAGAATACGATGTTTGAGTTTGGTTACTATATACTGACTCACCCTGTATATACATACATACATATATATATATATATATATATATATATATATATATATATATATATATATATATATATATATATATATATATATATATATATATATAATAAATGTATATATAAAATTAAACTGACGTCGGATATAGGTGTTAGGAGGTCTAAAACGCGTTCATTTGATGAAATTTTTTGAAAGTCTCAATTGTTCCCTCTCTATAAATGATTTTTTTAAAAAGAAAATTGACTAAAACTAAAACACCTGCAAAAACGTTTTCCCACATTTTATCCTCATTCTTTTAGGGTTTCATTCGTATGTGAGAATAGCGCGTTGGCCTCATCTCGATTCATTTACTCGAGTAACTGAATCATATTTGGGCAGGCCTATGTATCTGTGTAACACACAAGAGGAGGAAACGTTTTCAGGGCATTTTCTGATAAAACAGGAGGCATTTTTGTGGTAAATGCGGTCACACGTTCCATGCAAGATAAACACTCGAGTTTTGAGCAGTTTGGAGGAAATCGCTTGAATTTGTAACCCTAATTTTCAAGGCTTACATGTTGTGTACGTATTTTCAGATAACACCCACTTCCACTTCTTCCCTAATATAGCGCGAATGTATGTAAGGCTAGATGTATTTTCACCATAATTAGAACCACAGACCGGTTTCGTTCTAATTAGACCTCATCAGTACGATATGCCAATTACAACGATAACACACCTATAAAGTAATACGGCTATGAACAATAATACTCCTCGAACATTGTTTTAGTGAATTTTCTTTAAAAAATTCACAAATGAGGATATCGCGACTTTTGAATTTTGAAAAAATTTCTTCAAATGAGCGCCAACGAGGCCCCCTAGAATCCATATACCGGTTCAGTTTTAATTTTTATAAGTTTATATATATATATATATATATATATATATATATATATATATATATATATATATATATATATATATATATATATATATATTAGTCAATTTTTCGTTAAAAAAAAAGCTAAAAAACAAAACTAAACGTTCAAAAATGTTTATTCAGTTTAGTAAGTATTCAAATTGTTGACCACCAGCTTCCATACAAAAGTACAAATTGTGTTCAAAACGAGCTCTGACATTCTGAAGCATTTGTGGAGTTATTAGACGGCATTCTTCAATAATGGGTCGTCGTAATTCTTCGAGAGACTCCGGTTCTGTTGCGTAAATTCTACTCTTTAAATGGCCCCATAGAAATAAGTCTAAAGGAGTTAAATACGGCGATTTAGGGGGCCACTCAATAGCACCTCTACGCCCAATCTATTGTCCTGGAAACTCTCTGTTTAAAAACATCCCAACACGTTGTGAAAAATGCGGAGGAGCTCCATCTTGTTGAAACACTAATTGATTTTCTTGATAGCGATCATCATTTTCAACAATGTCAATTAGTCGAGGGTAAACGATATCTTCTAGTAACTCCAAATACGTTTCGCCACTCAAATTGCCACCAAGAAAAATTGGTTCTATTAAACGGTCTCCAAAAATGCCAGTCCAGACATTCAATTTCTGTGGAGTTTGAGTGTGGACTTCGTGAAAATTTCTTGGATTATTATCTGCCCAATAACGACAATTATAACGATTGACTGTAGAGTTGAATAAAAACGTACACTAGTCTGAAAAACAGATATTGAACAGAAAGTTCCCGTTATCAGCTATTCGTGCAGTCATAACTTCACAAAACTCCAGCCGCCGATCAAAATCATCTTCATTCAGTTGTTGTACAAGATGAATTTTATACGGGTGAAATTTATGATGCTTCAATATTCGCTGAATAGTTCTTTTTTTTGATGTTTGAAACAGTGGCCATTTTTCGCGTGCTCAAAGTTGGGTCTGCAGCAATTTGTCGTAAAACTTCAACCCCAGTAGTCTCATTTCTAACCGGAAATTCACGTTCAGGATCCCGTTTTTTGTTGACTACTGAACGACTTGGTCGAAACTTTGCAACTAACTCCAAAATGTATTTTCTGTTAACATGTCTGTTCGGATGTCGTTCAGTAAACAAATTTGAGGTACGATTAGCACAGTCATCGTGTTAAAAAAAAAAGAATTATTTCAACTCTTTCTTCTACAGACTACACCATTGTGAAATTAATTTTCGGTAGTACTATCAAGTATCAAACCGACCGATAAACTGAAATAATAAACCGCATTTCTCTCATTCCGATAAGAAATGTTCTGATAGTAAATTTTTTGTTTACAAACCAACAACACATTGACTATCAGCACATTTCTTATCGGAATGAGTGAAATGCGTTTTTGCATTTTTAACTGTGAATAATTTTTAAACGAGTTGATAAAACTTCCAACAAAATTTGTGTGCTGAATTCAGAAAAGAAAGAGCTATCAAATGATGCAACACTCGGCCCATGTTCCCTATTTAAAATATAAGGGTCGCTATCACCACCCTTAAGGGGTTGACAAAGTTGAGTTTTATGTCAAAACATGTCCCCCTCAATATTAAAATTGGTGTGTTTTAGCGTTTCTTAAAAAATTCCCTGGACGCAAATCGGTCTGTTTCCTTTTCAATGCACCACCCTATATATATATATATATATATATATATATATATATATATATATATATATATATATATATATATATATATATATATATATATATATATATATATATATATGGATGTGTGTGTATAACGCCGATAACTTAAAAAATAATGGGCCGATTTTGACCAAATTTGGGACGTATTTTCCTTTTGCGAGTGACCTGGATAAGTTCGTTACCCAGGCAAATCGCTCCAGATTTTTCCGGAAAACGTTGTGTTTTTTGTTTCGTAAAAAATTTATATCTCCGGAAATAACGAAGTAAGGGCTACCAAATTTCTTACGCTTGTTTCTATTATAAAGTGCAAACCACCTACGAAAGTCTAGGTTTGTAAGTTTAATAAGAACAAAGGTATAGGCATTCTAAGAAAAAAAAGGGTATTTTCTTCAAAACGTCAAAGTCGCGATTTGAAACGTCAAAATGTAGGCAAAGAACCTAAAACAAATACTGGTTGTGTAAAGAAAAGGTCGCAAGAACGATGTTTTGCAAACCCTGCAAAGTTTCAGCTTTAACCGTCATTGTCCTTGATTTTACTAAACTATTTCCAGAAAATTCATTTCAAATAGACCCTTTCTCTGATGCAGTAGTTTTAGTTAAGTTTATGGTTTAACGAACTGTAATTCTTAGCTAATTTTCTTAGAAAAGATTCGTTATTGAGGAGAACGCGACTTGTGAATTTTAAAAAGGTTTCTTCTTTTCAGCGTAAAGTAGGCCCCCTAGAATCCATATCCGGGTTTAGTTTCAGTTTTTATATCCTTACATATATACAGGGTGACGCATTTATACGGTAAATCTTAATATAATTGTTATTATATACCTTATAAAGTTAAGTTGGCAATCACAGGATGGCTCATAAGTCGTTGGTGATACCTACAATTTTTTTCCGAACATCCCTTATATTATTGCATCTTTATCTTTGCATTTCTTATCGAAATATGGTGCATGTTTGCAAGGAAAACAAATCGAGACGCAGTAAGTGTGTAGCAAATTTTCGTGGACAAAGTTGTTATGGAAGTCACGTCTTTATTAAAGGCATATTACTTGAATTGAGAAAATATTTGCATTTTACCAGATCAGATTTTTGTTACCATTACCGAAATTCTAGGAAACGATAACAACCTTGTAGACAAGGAACTAACTTTTCAACGAGATGGTGCATCCCCAAATTTTGATGTTCGCGTGCGACAATACTCGAATAAACTTTTTCCAGGAAGGTGGATTGGCAGAATAGGCCCCAGTGAGTGCTCAGCTAGATCACCTGATGTAAGTTTTTTGGATTTTTTATGGAGCACCATAAATCAAAGTTAATGCCATTCAGCCTGATAATCTATAAAAGTTACTCAATATTACGAAGAAAATCTTGTGAAATAAATAACAGTAAACTGCTGCATTATTAAATATAAATAAATTTAAAAAAGCAGCAAGTGCGTTAAGGTAGCGAATTTTCGTTAAATATTTTAATTTGAATACCTCAATTTTCTATAAACCTAGAAAGTTAAAGTTTGGTGGGGCAACGTGCCTACCAAATTACAACAAAATAACTTTGTTATTTTTTGAGATACAAATTCCTTTGGGAAAAAGTAATCCGATCAGGCTGGCTAACGAAGTCCTCTGCGGCCTTAATAAAATGAAGACATGTGCCAAATTTCGTTTAAATCAGTTTAGTATTTTTTGAGTTAGCCCTCGTATACATACATACACACACACGCATATATATATATATATATATATATATATATATATATATATATATATATATATATATATATATATATATATATATATATATATATACATGGTGTGCCATTTAAATAAAACTTCATTCGCCATTTTCTTCAAAACTAAATCGGATTTTTTGAAAATTGTTCAACTCGTTAGGTTAACGACGCGAAAGGCTTGAGTTTTGCTGAAAAAAAATTATAATCACATATAGCTGGCGCTGCTGATCAAAGTAACATTTAGATCCTCAGATCATTGAAATATGTCTATTTTCATTGATATTTGAAAGCAAAATAAATACGTTTCTGTTGTTTCTTTTATAAAATTAATCGTCTCTTAGATATTTGAGGTTAAATGTAGCATTGCTTGCATTAATACAAGTCCTGGACACTAGGGTCTTTGGAATATTTTAGATAAATAAATAGACACTGTTGAACCACTGTGGTCAGGTTCCTGCACAAGTTCCTGTTTTGACGGAAATACATTTTTTTTAAATTCACACAGAACACAGACTGTATTTTGTTTTACAGTCGGAAAGACCACACATTTTTTTAATACAACCATATGTATAAAATTGAAAAGTTGAATACAGATAATAGAAAAACACTGTATGTATAATGAAAGGCAAGTTAGGTTACCCCCAAAAAAATCCATTTGGGTAGTTATGAGAGCGAGGTGGCCACCTGATAATTCATTAGTATCCAACCATTTTCCAGAAAATATCTTGTGTAAAAAGTTTTGTATCGTGACTGTATTATGAAGAGGTGCCCGATCTTGTTGAAACCATAAAGCACTTTCCCTATATTCTAAGGAAACACGATTGGTCAAAACTACAAGTTCATTTCTTGCAACATTTAAATAACGCTCACCAGTCAAAGTGCTTTATTAAAAATATGGACGTATTCCAAATTTCACACCAAACCTTTACTCCAAAAACGGTCTGATATTTATTTTGTCGCAGACCAGTATCGGCAGTTATTCCTAATAATTACGCCAATTTGATGCGTCACTCCATAAAATATTAAATAAACCATTATTCTCTTCATACAACACTAATAACTGAGCTACGAGATCAAGATTGCGCTCCTCATCGCCAGCTTAAACTTTATAAGGACAATACTTACTTGCCTTCAAAATCCTTTGGCAGGACGTGATGGAAATTTTGGCTGGGCTTGTAATTATTTTATGGACGTGTGAGGCTCATTGTTAATAATCTGCAATACATGTACTACGATTTGATCAGATATTACAGTTTTTGTTCGGGCTTTTTGTTTCCTATTATTTGTTTGAATTTTTTATTCAAGTTTCAGACTTCGTGTATAAAATATACTGTAAAATTTTGTTCAGTCATTATTACATTAAAATAAACTGCGTTACAAGATAAAAATTTAGGAATTTTTGAACCTACTACTTACTGAATTTATATGCTATTGGTGTGGTGGTCGACAAAAGGTGGAATGGCTTCGAGTTTATTGTCATTCGCCCGTTTTCTTTAAAATTATTTGGAGTTACTAGAAGATATTGTTTACCCTCTACTAATTGACATTGTTGAAAATGATGATCGCTATCAAGAAAATCAATTAGTGTTTCAACAAGATGTAGCTCCCCCGCATTTTTCACAACGTGTTAGGGAGGTTTTGAACAGAGAGTTTCCAGAGAAATATATTGGGCGTAGAGGTGCTATTGAGTGGCCCCCTATATCACCGGATTTAACTCCTTTAGACTTCTTTTTTTGGCATCATTTCAAGAGTAGAATTTACGCAACAGAACCGGAGTCTCTGGAAGAATTACGACGACGCATTGTTGAAGAATGCCGTCTAATAACTCCAGAAATGCTCCAGACTGTCAGAGATCGTTATGAACAAAATTTGTACTTTTGTATGGAAGCTGGTGGTCAACAATTTGAACACTTACTTAACTAAATAAAAATTTTTGAACGTTTGGTTTTGTTTTTAGTTTCTTTAACGAAAAATTGACTAATTAATGCATTTCTTATCACAATGAATGAAATACGTTCTTGCAATTTCAACTGTGAATAATTTTCAAACGAGTTAATAAAACTTCCAAAAAAATTAATGTGCTGAATTCAGAAAAGAAAGAGCTTTCAAATGATACACTAGACCCATGTTCCCTATTTAAAATATAAGGGTTGTTATCACCATCCTTAAGGGGTTGATGTGACAAAGTTGAGTGTTATGTCAAAACATGTCCCCCTCAATATTAAAATTGACCTGTTTCAGAGTTTCTTAAATAAAAATTTATCTGGACGCAAATCGGCCTGTTTCGTTTTCAATGCGCCACCCTGTATATAAACATATGTAAAGTTAGACCGACGTTGGTTTCGGGTTATAATGGCCCAAATTCGCGCTCATTTGAAGTAATTTTTGCAAGGTATCACCATCGATACCTCTCTATTTAAGATTAAAAAAAATAAAAATTCGCTAATAAGAGTTCCTTTCTGTACACTGTTGATGTTTCGTTATAAATTTTAAATTATAATCCCTATAATCTGCTTATGGGTTGTGTAAATCCATTCAAATTTGAAAGATTCTGCATAACATCTAGCAAATGCACCATGACTATACAATCCTTAACAGGAAAAATATGTATTATTCATTGCCAAAGTTAGTCATGGAACTTCTATGTACCAGGAGATCCAAACCAATATTCCTGCAAATATTCCTAGAAGCACATCTGAATTTGCGTATTCTACTTGCAAGATAAACAATTTATGTAGGATCTCAGCCGTAAAATGTGTTCTGACTACGTGAGATTTCATGTTCAGTATAGTACTGCCAATTCAGTCCCTCGAGACTGATGGTTTTTATTTTGAGATATGTACATAGGTACATATCTCAAAATAAAAACCATAGGGCTTATCTAGATTTCAAAGCTAAATCTGATTTGTCTTCTAAACAAAATGATTGCTGCTTTTGTCCTCAGAAAGCTATGCCTGTTAAAAATAACTGGTTTGAGCGTGAGTTTGCGGATACATTTTCTTATTTTTTAAATTTATGGTTTATTCTCCATTACGTGTTAGCTTAAACGGTATCATGCGTCAGGAGATGAAATAAAAATTTCGTGACGCAGCAAGTGCGTTATAGTAGCGAATTTTCATAAGAATTGTAGACTATTATTATACGACATGTTAGTAAAGTTAATACTTTAAACTTACACATATTTTGAAGATCGATATTAGAGGTCCTAGTACGCGCACATTTGAAGAATTCTTTCGAAAGTGTTACCATCGGTATCTTTCTATTATCAAATAAATCTTGCGTTCTAACTCCTTCAGAGAAAAAATCCCAAAACTCAACTTTCCATAAAGCTAAAGAACTAAATTTCGCTAAATATGTAGATAATGCAAGTCCCTTTCAAAGAAACGTGTATTACAAATTTCATTAAACTTAATTCATATTTATAAAACTAAAGTATCTGCCAAATTACAAACTCAGCAGTTATTTTGCCTTATTAGTCGCCAGTATGATTTCGTTTTAGTCAACCTTATCAAACCAGTTTTTTCAATATCAACAATAACAATATTACAATTTCAGACTCAAAGGTGAAAAACTTATTTAGGCGTTTCACGATTGTTGGTTCGGGTAGTATGTTTAATGCCTGGTGTATATTTAGTTTGGTTACCGTTGATGTATGGTTTATACCTGTTGTATGAATCAATCTAAGCGTGGCAGTTAACTACTCTGTCTGTCGGTAATTAGATTTTAACTACTAAGTCGTCTCAACGTATATCTTTCGGATTTTATTTCTAATGTGGAAAAAACTCTAAATACTGAATTATTTAAAATTCACAACATAGGTTTATTTGCACTATTTCTAGCCACATGCAAAGTCCCATTCCAGTTACTCTGATACTTACAAAAATATAGCGTTTTCAAAATGTTTTCCCCGATTTTCTACCGGAAAAACTTGAGCGTAAAGGCTGATCAACGAACTTGACCTTGATTTTCGTCCAAACAAGATTTTGCCAAGTTTGATTGAAATCAGTGTAGTATTTTTTGAGTTATCGGATACATACATACACACACACACACACACATACACACACACACCCATATATATATATATATATATATATATATATATATATATATATATATATATATATATATATATAATGGCTCACAAATGTAAGACGGAACAATAGTAATACTCCACATTTTGCTTACAGCTTACTTAGCTACTCACTGTTGCCCTTCAGTAATTTTTTTAGCTTCTTTGTAGCTCACATACCCTCTACAGCATCGACATGTACAAGAAGATTAAACATATTTAAAAATTTAAGATAACTATATATATATATATATATATATATATATATATATATATATATATATATATATATATATATATATATATATACAGTGTGAAACACACTTATGGAATAAAATTCATTATTCAGCAAAAAATAGTTTTTGTGGAAAACGTTGAGACACTTAAAGTTTCATGTGTCGAACATTATCTTATAATCATAGTTAAAAAAATTAAACTCCCACCATTTTACCCTCATCACTTTATCGCTACATTTTTTCATCACAATTCGATGTATCACATTTTTCCGAATGCGGAGATACCCCATATGTATGGTCTAATATTACAGCTTTCAATACAGGGTGGAAATTGAATACCGGAATATTAAAACTAAACAGTTTACCCTGAAATTCAAATTTCGAAAATAAACTTAATAAAAACGTCCCTTTCTTATAATAAATGTTCCAAATGTTTTCCACTCATTTCCACACAACGAAATAATCTGCCCCGGAATTCTTCCCTAACTCTGCTCAACACGTCATGCGTTACGTTCCTAATTTCTGTTGTTGTTTTCATTTTCAAATCATCTAGATCAGCCGGTTGCGTATTTTGCACTCTGTTTTTAAGGTATCCCCATAAAAAGAAATCAAGAGGTGTAAGATCTGGTGATCTAGCAGGCCATTCTGCGAAACCTCTTCGTCCAATCCATCTTTGTGAAAGACTTCGTAGAAATACTCCCGTACTTAAAGAGCAAAGTGGAGCGGTGCCCCGTCTTGTTGAAACCATATCCTTTAATGGGGAATATCAGGTTCCATTACATCTGAATACAATTCTGCTCATATTGGGACAACCTGTTCTCTTAGCATTTCTAAATATCTTGGACCGTTTAGCTTTTCTATAAAAACAGGTCCAACTACGTGATCACTAATGATACCAGCCCAAACGTTTAACTTCTGAGGACGCTGAGTGTGTGTTTGTCGCATCCAGTGGGGGTTTGCGGCAGTATCTGCAATTTTCCCTGTTTACATCGCCATTCAAAAGAAATGTTGCTTCATCGGAACAGAAGGTCAGCAGAAGAAATAACATTTCTATGTAACATGTCCAGCAGTTGTTCACAAAATTGCAGTCGTCTATCAGAATCACCGTCAATCAACTCTTGAACGTGTTGTAATTTATAGGGATGCATTTTTTCGTCTTTGAGACACCTTAAAACTGTTGACTGACTAACATCATTTTCACGTGCAACTTGACGGGTGAAAGTTGTTGGTTCTTCTTGAAAAGCCAATAAAATATTGAGTTTTACATCTTCTCCAACAAACTTGAGTCTCCTAGGCAGTGGTTTAACGTGTCCATAATCACGAAACTGTGAGTGGATCTTAGACACAGTTTCTTGGGTTAGTGGGGACAAATCTGGATATTTTTAATACAATATGTTAACAACTTGTGCCTATGTTCTATACATATCACCATACCCAATCATCATTAATATTTCTTTTCGCAGACTTTCAGTTAAGTATCGCATTATTAGACCAAACATTAATTGAAATTATCGGAACACAATTATGACTAATTTATTAGGACTAAGTGAGTGGTAGGTACGAAGCAACGTGCCGCCACCTTGTTGTATAGTGTTTTTATATTATCTCTCTACAATTTCAATTTTAGATGCATCAAGGGGCCGGTGAAGTCCCAACGGACGTTTCCGGTTCTGGTGTATGAGTCGGTTTCCCTTATAAACAAAAATGATGATGGCTCCTCCTTGTACAAAAGATTCCGGAGGCAAAATACCCCTCCATTCGGATCTCCGGGAGAGGGGTGTACAGGGGGCGCTAACATCGAGATTTACAATATCCTTCTCGAATATATGTGGCCTAAATTCTAACCTGAACTCCGTCCACCATTTCCTGCAGGCTAATAGGCCCCAATTCCTCTTCTTGACCGAAACTCAAATCAGTGCCAAAACAGCCACTAATCACCTAAATTTCCCGGGGTATGAGCTCCTTACTTCTTTTAGATTGCATGGAGGCGTGTGCGCGTACGTCTGTAGCAATCTACCCTGCACCAGACTCCCCAATTTAGAAGGTGGAAGAAAAGACATACTATGGATAAAATTCTCTCTCAGGGCTGCAACTAAATTCATCTGTTGCATTTACCGGTCACCTTCTGACAACAACTTTGTCCAGCTCTTTGACTACCTTTCTGAAAAAACCGACCATCTGATTTCTGAATATCCTTCCTCCGAGGTCACTATTCTTGGTGACTTCAATGTACATAATAAGGAATGGCTAGGATCTTCAAAAACCGATCCACAAGGAAGAGCAGCGGAGGCCTTTGCAGTCAGCAATTCTTTAGCCAATATGGTTCAGCAACCTACTTACTTTCCTCGCATCCCAACACACAGCGCAAATCCCTTGGATCTCTTTCTTACTACAAATACTGACTTCTATAAGATATCAGTCACCGCCCCCCTGGGTCGCTCAGACCACGGCATGGTCACTGCTTCCTGCGCAATGCAACCCGAGGTCACACAGTCATCACACCCACGCATCGTTTGGCACTCCAACTCTGCGAACTGGGACGAAATGCGAGATTACTTTTCCTCCTTTCCATGGGCGTCTGTCTGCTTCTCTCATCCTGACCCCTCTGATATCTCACAAAACGTCACCGAAATTATCCAAGCTGGCATGGAATTATTTATTCCAGGTACACAGAAAACCTCTGCAGCCACTCAAAAGCCCTGGTTCTCTAAATCCTGTGACAAGGCCAGACTTGAAAAGGTCAAAGCGCACAAAAAGCTTCTACATAATCCCAGTCAAGAAAACCGTCAAGCATTTAACGACTCACGAAACCGTTATGTCCGCATTCTTTCTGAGGCAAAAAACTCGTTTAATAACCACATCAAAAACAAAGTCCTCTTAAGCTCCAGCGGCAGTAAACCCTTCTGGACTCTTGCTAAATCTATTGGGAATAATTTCTGCAAGAGCATGTTCCCACCTCTTGTCTCAGGGGATGAAATTGTTTCTACCGCCCTGGGCAAGGCTGAACTTTTTGCCTCGTTGTTCGCCGGCAATTCTACTCTCAACCCACCTCCGAATGTTCAACCACCAACAGTCCCCAATGTCACACATAAAATGACGGATATCATTTTCAAAACTAGAAAAGTACGAAAGATGCTATCTTCTCTTAATACCAGGAAAGCCTCCGGCCTTGACGAGATCCCAGCAATTGTTTTCAAAAAATGCGCACCAGAACTTGCTCCTGTCCTGATTCGTCTGTTTGAGACATCTTACAATAGAGGCACATTCCCTAACTGGAAAACTGCTCGAGTACAACCCGTCCCAAGAAAGGATCGAAAGCGCTTCCTAGCAACTACAGGCTTATTTCACTCCTTTCAGTCATCTCTAAAGTGATGGAAAAGTATATAAACACCGAATTACTAAAATTTCTTGAAAAACACAGTCTAATCCACGACAGGCAGTATGGATTCCGTCAGCGCAGATCAACTGCCGACCTCCTTTCCTTTGTCACCCATTTTTGGAACAAGTCTATGGAACTACACGGTGAATCCCAGATTGTCGCTCTAGACATATCCAAAGCATTCGACCAGGTCTGGCACGTAGCGCTACTTAATAAACTACCGGCCTATGGCCTACCACCAAAATTCTGTACGTGGACTGCAAATTTCCTCTCCAACCGGAGCATCTCTGTTGTCGTGGATGGCCATTCCTCTAAACTGTATCCAATTAATGCAGGAGTTCCTCAATGTTCAGCTTTAGCCCCTACTTTGTTTCTTCTCCACATCAATGACCTCCTCTCTAGCACATCCAACCCAGTTCACAGTTACGCGGACGACAGCACCCTCCACTCCAATATACAATACACTAAGCCTGTCTCTTTAGCCGAACTAGATGAGGATCGCAGACTCATGGAGGGTTCTATCTCCGCGGATCTCCAAAAAATATTAGACTGGGGAAGTAGAAATCTTGTACAATTCAACCCCACCAAATCACAGTCTTGCCTTCTTTCTCATAAGAGATACACCAGCCCTAGACCCATCACAATAAACAACCAAGTTATTCAAAGTAAAGAGTCCTTTTCACTTGTTGGCATCTCTGTGGATCAAAATCTCAATTGGCACCAACATGTCACATCAATTGCAGAAGCGGCTGCTAAGAAATTAGGTTTCCTCTTCCGGGCTCGCAAATATTTTTCACCAGCTAATGTCTTTACTTTATATACTTCACAAATAAGACCAAACCTTGAATACTGCTCCCACACCTGGGGTGCTGCCTCCGCTTCTACACTCACTATCCTGGACTCCATTCAAAAGAGAGCTATACGTCTCATCGGTGACCACCGACGTGCCGTTGGTGACCTCTCTCTCTTTTATAGATATGTGCATGGGCACTGCTCAGAGGAGCTTTCTTCCATAGTTCCTCCACCTGCTGCCCCCAACAGATCTACCAGGGGAACAGAGCGAATGCACCCTTTTACTGTCCAGGTCACCAGACATAGATCATCTTGTTATGCCCGCTCTTTTGTCCCGAGGACTTCCAAGTTGTGGAATTCCTTGCCGGCACATGTTTTTCCTTCTCCCCCGAACCTCCAAACCTTCAAGTCCAGAATTAACAGGTTGCCTCTTTCCTCCTTGTCGACACTCACGGTACGATAGTATTTAGGCTGTAAGCCCTCGTGGTGTGTTGTTGAAATTAAAAAAAAATTAGATAAATGGTTGTATTAAAAAAATCCTTAAAAATGTATTACCGTTCTGACTGTAAAAATACAGTCTGTCCTATTTGAATTTAAAAAAATAGTTGTTTCCGGTAAGACTGGAAGTTGTACAACAACCTGACTACAGTGGTTTACTAGTATTCATTTAATTGTGTAAAAGTATATTCAGTACTTGTATGAAAAAGTTATGGAGGTTTTTATCTGGCAAACAATGCTACACTTAAACTCAAATATCTAAAAAACGGTTGATTTTATGCAAGTTACCAATAGGAACAAATTTATACGAAACTTAATTCACTATCAAACAATAGCAATATTTTTAACATCATCTACCAAACCCAACGACTACCACACAAACATCACATTCATAGGTTTTAAATCACATTCATTAAATATATGAAAACATCCCGATAACTACTTACTTTAGGTATAGGGAACCCCTAACAAAAATTAAAGGTTCATATTAGAGGATCTCATTAGAGATATCAAATACAGGATGTTCCTTTAAATTAAGAAAGAAAATAAAACATCCCTGTTTTGAGTCAGCCTGTGTACAAACCGCAAGTAGAATGAAATGACCACTAAGAGCTGGTATAACTTCTCAGGACGATTGAAAGTATTCTGCAGCTTCATGGGGCTGGTTGCATTAGCCTTCTGTTTCGAATGGTGTTATATATAGGGCTGGTGATGTTTGTCCCCTTGCATTGAATTATGTTGTATAAGCTCTGAAGGCTGTTGTTGATGCTCTGAACGATGCTCTGAACGGTGCTCTGAACTGGATGTTCTGGATGAAACTACAAAATTAAGCCTAGGGCAGCATCCTGCTCGTTGTGCACACTCGATGTTATAAATTTAGTATAAATGCGATTAGAGAAGAGCCTCGTGAATTTTAGTCGTATGTGTGGTGTCGGAGATAAGTGACGTCAGTTATTTTTAGAATAGTATAAGGTATAGGGACGTTAATTCTTAGATTTTAGATTTGCTGTGTATTCAGTATTCAGTTCAGAGTATTCAGTTATTCGATGGATAGAAGTGGTGACTTCGTAGATGATAATTAGATCTATAATAGTGAAAAATAAAGAGAAAATTTTCAAACTTGTATATTAAAACAATAACAAAGTTAGTTAATAATGAGTGGGTTTCGAATGCATAATTCGATAACTCTTCGAGGCACGCTTGAAGTTAAACGATTTCTGGTTCCTGGGGAATGTCATACCAGACTTCTTGAATTCGGCAACGAAGAGCTACTAGGTTATTTGGTGGTCGGGGTAAATTACCCAGGCGATTGCCAATCATATCCCACACATGTTCGATTGGTGAGAAGACTAGGGAGCGAGAAAGCCATGGAAACATGGTTATTTTCTTGTAAGAACCCTGTAGTAACCCTAGCTATATGAGGACGAGGGTTGCCCTGTTGGAGAAGAGGTTGAATTAAACCTTGTATGTATGACAGTGCAACAAGCTGCAGAACGTTTCCTATCTAATCATTTGCATTCAAATTTCTGTCAATAAGAACTAGAGGTGACTGAGTTTTCCACGTCACCTTACTCTTCTGTGCCCCTTGTGGGCCCAAAGACAGAATTGGTACTCGTTAGAGAACATAACACGATTTAGATCACCATCCCAATTTGCTCTGCCGTTATACGAAGCCCAAAAGCGCGTATTCTGCGATATGTCGTTGGCATAGAGACTCTTTGTAGTAAAACTCCCAACCAAGCATTTCCAATAGACCGTGTTTTGGAAACTCTGTCTTGTGAAGCAACAATCCTCAAATGGCGATATTCCCGGTACTCGAGGTCGTCCGAATCCATGACGACGGTTATGGATTTCTTCTTAAGACCAACTCGACTAACACTGTAACACTGTTGACACTGCACCTTACGGGACCACAAATTGGTCTGATTGAAAACCCGGCTTCTCGCATACCAACAATGCGCCCGCTTTCGAATTCACCTAAATGATTCTAGTTGTCCTGTAAACGGGGCCTAGCCGTAATGACTTAAATGACCCAATCTGTTGAGTCGCTACGAAATATTTCTTTAAGCTGAAGGCAACGCAAATTTAAAGAGATAGTTTTTTAATAAAATTAACTTGAAAAGTGTGCACCTGTTAAAATTCTTCGCCCATATTCTTATCATTTATTATCACAGACAAAAAATAGTGTAGTATCAAAAACATTGCAACTGGTCGAATCTTACTGGGTGTTCGAATTTTTTGGAAAGTCAGTATAGTATACCATTACAGTTCCTATCTTCCATCTTCAATATATATATATATATATATATATATATATATATATATATATATATATATATATATATATATATATATATATAGATAGATAGATAATTTATTTTTGCCTTCTTGCCATAATACATGGATAAGCTCGTCACAACAGATATAAACAATATAACAAGAACACAAATATATAATACAGTACAGTATAAAAACAATTATGCTGTTTAGTTACAAAAAAAAACAAAGATAAAAGTGCACAACGTGAAAAACACAACGCTTGAAACATTGAGATAAAAACATCTGTATACACTTATATAGACCGCAATATAATAAAAATACACATGAACAATATTAAGCAACAAAACGATCAAGTACAAAAACATCAAAAAAAAAATTCCAGTTAAATCATCTGCCTCACAGAGCACGAAACAAACTCATCGACCGCATAAAATGATCGCTCACTTAAATATTTTTTTAGACCGGCTTTAAAAGTTCTTATGTTTCCAGTGGACTTCACACTTTCCGGAAGCAAATTGTACAAAACACTACCCGCATACACAGGGGATTTCTTGTACGCCATTCTTTGAAAATGGTTTAAATTAATGTGACTGCAGTGCCTAGTGGAATACGAATGATTGTCTGAATGTCTAGGCAACATATGCTTTTTGCCATGTATGAAACTCAGTACCTTATAAAGGTAAATTTCTACCAACGTTTTAACTTTCTTTTGCTTAAAAAGTTCTCGGCATGACTCAGAGTTGTGCATATCAAAAATTACCCTTAGTATTCTCTTCTGAAGCACAAAAACCCTGTTAACATCTATGGACTGACCCCAGACAACAATGCCGTATGACAGCAATGGATACACCTCCGAATAGTAGACAGAAAGAAAATGTTGGTCACTTAGAGAGTTCTTAAGATTGTATATCAAAAAATACGCCAACTTAAGCCTGCCACAGACGTAATTAACATGCGACCTCCAGGACAAGTGCTGATCAACCGTGAACCCAAGGAACCTTCCCTCCGTAGCACAGCATTGCATTCCATCCTCAAGCCGCAGAATGAGAGGCAGTCGGTGGCAACTCCTGAACTCTACGAACGATGTTTTATCATGGTTTATATATATATATATATATATATATATATATATATATATATATATATATATATATATATATATATATATATATATATATATATATATATATCCACAGCAGCTTCCACGTACTCACAGTATAGCAGGAATGAAGCTGTGGGAAGAGACTAGCTAGCGAATTAAGTACTCCCCTGGCTAATACCACGACGGGCCACATCACTAGCTAGTCCTGTTGGGGTTTGCGGTATGACGTATAAAAGGAGACATAGACCGGTTTGGTTTTTGTTTGGAAGGAGAAAGGGAAAGGGGTGGATAGAGAGAGAGAGATAGCGAGAGAGATGGAGATAAAATATATTTGGATTTTTAGATTTTCGGAGTTCAGAACGTTCTGAAACGGATTCGTGTGCAACATATTTGTGGACACTACCGTTCGGAAAAAAATTCTGCATTTAAATCTTGTAAACAGCAAACACAAGCTCTTTATGTTGTAAACAAGGAAGCGTGGACAAAAAATAATCATACAACGAATAGAACATTTAAAAATAAAACTGAGTCCTCGGTTTAGCCAAGATATTAATTTTGTTCACAATTTTTTATACACACTGTATACTCAGTAGTAAAACAAAAATTGCAAATTATAAACGCTTAAAAAACATTTAAAAGTTTCAAATGAGCAACTGTTTCGTTTTCAAATTTATGTATATTACTTTTGCAACATCCCTCCACTTTCAAGCTAATCAAAAAACCAGAAAAGTTTTCAATACACAATGGAACTTCGGAACCATTCCATTTTAATATTTCATCTCTAGTTTCCAGGCTGCGTTGGACGCGATATCTTTCAAACTCTTACCTCCTAATCTTCTACCACCTGCTTTTTATAATACAACGTTTTCTACACTTTTCGTGGCGGAAATAAATCTATTGGCAATAAAGGGAAATCATGTTTCCGGGCTTGCATTTGACAGGATTCATTGTGTATTGTTAGCTTTAAAAATGTTTATAGAAATACCCTTATGCCAGGGGCCATTTTCACCCTACTTAGCAAAAAAAAACTTTCTACCACGTTACACGCTCTAATATTTTTCATTTTTAGCGAATTTTGTTTATAGAGGCAACGACTTGTAAATTAGAATTAGAGCCTCTAGAACCCATATCCGAGGTCAGCTTTAGACTTTGTATGTCTATAAATGTGTATATATATATATATATATATATATATATATATATATATATATATATATATATATATATATATATATATATATATATATATATATATATATATACAGGGTGATTCATAAGTGGTGACCAAAAATGAAACCGCATGTTCTTTGAACAATTTTAGAGAGGGTATGTTCTATAATTTTTTTTCTATAATGCTTCATTAAAAAGATACAGGGTGTTGAAGTTGAATTTAAAAAAATAAAATATCCCAATTTTTTAAAAAGTAGCACATATATTTTTCTGAAACTTCGCATGTGTAGGCTGCTATGTAAGGCGCGTATTCTACCATAACAATTGAATCGGCTAATCCAGCAGTGGCGCGCGTACCCACATGTCATTGGTTATCCCTCAATAAAAAAACGGGTAAGCCAATAATATTTTTTTAAATTTTTTATTTTTTGAATCTTACTTTCATTTGTGAACAAAATGACTCTCCTGATAATTTTCTGTACGACGCTTATTTTACGAGTAAGCAATGAATCAGGTAAGTGTTTTAGAGCACAGTTCAAGATTTTTAACCAATCGTTGTTTGGTAGAAAATCACAATGATACACTTTTATCAGGCTAATAGTAATTTATTTATTACAATAAATGTTCAAAAATGCCTTCATTTTCCTGAACATCTTTTTAATATAGAAAATTTAAAGTCTTGAGGATTCATTGTTGCTTGAATATGACTAAAAGCATTATTTATCAGTTGTTGTAGCTGCTCTGGTGTATTTATTTGTTCACTGTAGACCAGTCGCTTAAAAACACTCCAAAGATAGAAGTCAAGTGGGTTTAGGTCCGGTGATCTTGCAGGCCAATGTATTGGTCCAGTTCTGCCAATCCATCTTTCATTATAATGTTCATGTAGCCATGTAACAACGTTTCGACTATGATGCGCTATTGCACCGTCATGCTGGTACTACATTATACAATTTCTTGCTAGTGGAATGTCATCTAGAATGTTTTCTACACGATTTTCTAGGAGCGCTAAGTACGAAGATCCATTTAAACGTTGTGGCAGGACTTCCATGAACAATGAGCCGTTAAAAATACCACACCATAAATTAATGGAAAATCTATGTTGAAATGTGCGAGTCCTTGTTGCATGTGGATTTTCTAATGACCAGACATGCTCATTATGAGAATTATAAATACCATTTCTTGTAAATGTTGATTCGTCAGATCAGAAGATTAGATTAGGGAATAAGATATTTCGATTGTTCATTTCCAACATCCATTCACAAAAGACTCGTCGATGCACAATATCTCCAGGTAGAAGGCAATGAACAATCTGTCGATGATATGGAGGTAAGGATTCTCGATGTAAAGGTCTCCAAACAAAGCTTTGAGAATATTGTAACTCCGTGGCAATCCTCCGAGTACTTGTAGAAGGTTGATCCATCACTGCATCCACCACTCTCTCTTCATCTTCAAGTTGATGTTGTCTTCTACCATTAGCTCTAGAGCCAGGACGTTGTCCAATACCGCACTGCCGAAGTCTTGACAACGATCGAGAAAAAACCCTTGGTGTAGGTTGATGGCGAGTGGGAAACCTACGTTGATATTCCCGACAAGCAGCTAGAGCATTTCCATCAGCATATCCGTAGATAAAAATTATATCTGCATACTCTTCTGAGGTGTACTCCATTATAAGAAGTAAAAAAGTAGAAAATTTTGCAATTTTATAAAGTTTACCACTTACACCTTGTAGAAAATATATTAAAGGCAAAGAGCGTTCACCAGGTACGATCCAACGTCAGCGTCGACGCACACAGAATCAAGGACGACGAGTACTGCAGCGCCGAGCTAGAACCGAAAACCGCCCTTCAGTAGCAGAGTAGTTGAGTTGGAGTCGAGTAGTCAAGTAGCTGTCGAGCCAGCAGTACGTAACGATATGCAAATGTAGAGTAGCTAAAGAACTTTCAATATTAACGTCACGCGACCACGATCTTTTTATATGTTATTATTCGTATTAACCCTTAAAGAATGCAATATTAATTTCTACTGTACATTTTAATCGATAATAAAGTATTAAGTTTATCTCACTTCTTTTAACGCCCCAAAACGAAATAGTAATCTGTATATGGTGCCGAGATTATTTACACACCTATTCAAAATAATAACTTGTTAACCTAAACGTCAAGTGACACTTAATGACAACTTTGGCAAACCAGACTACTACTTACTAAAATACAACAAAGATAATCGTCGTACAAAAAATTATCAAGACATTACATTTTCCATATTAAAAAGATGTCGTGCGTGTATTCAGGCCAATGGAGGCATAAAAGTGTATCATTGCGATTTTCTACCAAACAACGACTGGTTAAAAATCATGAGCTGTGCTCTAAAACACTTCATTGCTCACTCGTAAAATAAGTGTCGTACAGAAAATTATCAAGAAAGTCATTTTGTTCACGAATGAAAGAAGATTCAAAAAATTAAAAAAATATCATTGGCTTACCCGTTTTTTTCTTGGGGTTTAACCAATGACATGTGGGTACGCGCGTCACTGCTGAATTAGCCGATTCAATTGTTATGGTAGAATACGCGCCTTACATCGCAGCCTACACATGCGAAGTTTCAGCAAAATATATGCGCTTTTTTTTTTAAATTGGGAAACTTTATT
This sequence comes from Tillus elongatus, assembly GCA_964006375.1. Taxonomy (NCBI): domain Eukaryota; kingdom Metazoa; phylum Arthropoda; class Insecta; order Coleoptera; family Cleridae; genus Tillus; species Tillus elongatus. The sequence continues at coordinate 293,769,909 of OZ023262.1, forward strand.
TTTAGAAATTCAACTTCAACACGCTGTATCTTTTTAATGAAGCATTATAGGAAAAATTTTTATAGGACATACCCTCTCTAAAATTGTTCAAAAAACATGGGCTTTCATTTTTGGTCACCACTTATGAATCACCCTGTATAACTAATATTATCGATTACTGATAATACCTTTTTCAAACAAATCAATATCTAATAACAGAGAACTTTATTCTTTAGATGTTAACAGTAAAGATCCTAGATTCTAACTAACTAAAACTTACAGTAATTATTGTACATAGAAAGAGAATGAAACATAATATTTTATGCAAGATTGCTACAAACGTCTGCGACAATAACAACCATGCCGTGAGAACGCTGATTAATACAGTTTTCATATAACGGAGTATTACAGTTGGTCATAGAACTTATATATATATATATATATATATATATATATATATATATATATATATAT
>OZ023262.1:294975361-295365894 GCA_964006375.1 Tillus elongatus
TCTATTGTAAGATGTCTGAAACAGAGCTCATTTGAAAAAAAATTCTGAACGTGTTACCATCGCAACCTCCCTATTTGTGAATTTTCATTGGGAAAATTCACTAAATCACATTTCCTATATAATTGTTTGAAACTACATGTCAGCTGTATAGCTTGCTCTATAGAACGTTGGCTGACAAGCATATAGCAACAGTGTAATACAATACTACATAATGGGGAATTGTTTGACAAGACAATTAACCTCTAGTTAATATGCTATTATATTGGCGGGGATGGAGTGAATGTGAGTCAATTGATCTGATAGCTAACATGTCTATTAAGGTTGTATAGAAATAGCCCCAGCTATATTTCCAAGTCTGAATATGACAGTTCTATTACTTTAAAGTCCTCCTGGGATATATATACAACTTTTTCAGATAAAGCTGATATTGCTTTGCATATTTCAGTAAATAATTGTCACTGGAGACTTTCATGTAAATATTTTGGGAATATTTGGGAACGGCAATATTGAAGTCGACGCTGCTTAATCCCTTTACGGTGTATAGACTAAGCAATCTGTTTTTAGAACCGTCTCTAGGGTATCAAACACTACTGTTTTAACTTGTATAAATGACATTTGTTTAAATGTAAATCTAAACAGCTCTATAACAAAAACTCTGGACGCAGCAAGTGCGTTATGCTAGTGAATACTACATACAGACTTGGAGACTACTTCTCTGGCTTCACTGTTGGTTTTCGTTTTTGTAGCCAGCGCGTAAGCTAACTGGAGCAAGTGGCCCTTACGAATTCTGGATGTTCTAGGATGTTCTTCAACGTTTCTGTGACTATAGTTTTGCTTCTTGACAGCATTCTCAGACAGATAAAAATTGAAATAGTACAAAATCATGACAACTACAAATAATGATCTGTTGCTATGTTATGATATGATGTTTTGATCAAAAAATTTATCGAATTGAAAATAAAATAAAACACAGATGACAAATGAGAATGCTGTCAAGCAGCAAAACTATAGTCACAGAAACGTTGAAAAACATCCTAGAAGATCCAGAATTCGTAAGGGCCATTTGCTCCAGTTAGCTCTACGCGCTGGCTACGTCCTTCACCTACAAAAACGAAAACCAACAGTGAAGCCAGAGAAGTAGTCTCCAAGTCTGTATGTAGTATGGATAAGTTTCACTAAGTAAGAGAAACAACATTCAATGAATTTATGCTAGTGAATTTTCATATAAATGATCTGATTTTTTTTACGAAAACCATATACCTCTACACCAAGAAAAATTTTGTTTGTTTGTAATATTTAATAGATTTTGCTTAGCACACAAATATTTTGGTCTTGTGACCTTCAGCGGTACCAAAAATTTCTTTCCTAAATCCTTATAACTTTTTTTCTTAAATTTACAGATATAAAGTTTTGTATATAGTATAAATTCTATAATGGAAACTTGCTTATAAAGTATTTGCCATATCTTGGTTAGTTTCGGAGATAAATAAGACTCTTGCCGTATATAACCAAAATTTCCTTATTATTTTTTGAGTTATCGGTGAGATACATACATGAATACATATATTGTTACGTTCTTTGGGATTCTGGATTTGTTGACTACCAAAACACAGCTTTTCAAACTACTAACTTACCATAATCAACTATTTTCCGACGATAAATGCACCAACTAAAATATTCCTCTATTACAAATGTCCATGGGGCTATATTTCACTGTTCGCCTTCTATGGTCACTTATTCTGCACCAACACTAACTCAATACAGAACTAACTTACTTTATGTGCAGCTCGCCTATTTATACTGTCCTTAGAGATTCTAGACTTTCTACATTGTTCTACACCTGTCACGACATGACTGTTGGAGTCATTCGGGCACTATCTGCCCTCTACTGTCCCTTTCCTTGTATCTCGAGGTATCTGTACTTAATGATATTTTCGTTGTAGTTTATTTATATATTACTAGTATTCGAAATGGCCACATCAATCAGCGTCACTTGGTTGCAGGACTTATCCACTATTATTATATCTGGTGTGTTGTGGGCAACTCGTTGGTCTGTGAGCATGGTCCCATGCCAGCACAACCCGTATCTTGAGTTATCTAAAACAAGCTCCGCAATGTATCGATAGTAGGGCACCTCAGTAAGATTTAAAAGTGCCTCGCTTTATACTCTGTTGCTGCAAACGCTTGACACCTTCCGGTGACGTGCTGGAGAGTCACCGATGACTAGCACCCAAATCTACATTTGTCGTCTTGGACCAAATTACCGCCAACTATATACTTCCGGTAGTTTCTTGTTGGGATGACCTGCTCTTGTATGGCCAGCAAAAACCCCTATGTCTCTGAAAACATCTGTTCGGATACCGACCAGTGGTTCGACGCCAATTTGTCTACATGTGCCTGGGAGGTCTCATTCAAATGTCGCCCATTGAGAGGCTTCTGCATCCAAGATTGCAACTTGTCCTAATCAGTCTGACGGTGACTTTGTAGTTGGCTTTCTTATAATTGTAGCGGTGCGTCGCATATGGCACGGTGTATTTCAGAGGTAACCGTCCGCTGGTTGAAAAATATACGTAGGTTCAACATCTACTGGTCTAACTGTTTACCAATATCCAAGACTCCTCTTCCACCTTAGTGTCTAGGTAGTGTTACTCGCTCGATAGCACTACGAGGGTGATATCTTTTTTATTTTGTTAGCACCTTCCATTGTAGATTTTCTATATCCGTCTTACTCCAGTTCGCAATCCCAAATGAATAGCTAAGTGCAGAACATGCATTTGTATTAAGAGCTTTAGTTCGGTTTCTTGCTGTTGATATGTGATCGCACCACCTGCTTTACTCGTTTCGTGAACTCACTTGTCAGATCGTTCTTCATTACCGAATCGTTTACTTTCCTCGCTTGCTGTATTTCCAGGTATTTATGATACTCTTCTACATCCATCGAGTCAATTTACTGTTCATTCTGCATTGCATATACACCTGGTCGTATCTTCCCTCTGACTATACATAATGTGCGACATTTGTCTCAAACTGCATGTCAATATCTGTGGAAAACCATTCCACGATTTTAAGGAGTTGTTCCAGGTGGTTCTTTGTGGACGCCAATAGCTTAAGATCATCCTTATACAGCAGATGATTTAGCCTCATTTGCTCCCTGCCATTGCTTTTTATACCGAAGTTATTATTATTATTATTATTATTATTATTATTATTATTATTATTATTATTATTATTATTATTATTATTATTATTATTATTATTATTATTATTATTATTATTATTATTCACATTTCATTGCTTGTTTTTTTTCCGGCACCTTGTCTCCATTGTTGCAGCCTTTCAGCAAGCAACTGTGTTGATTAGAAATCTATTTGGCCACCCATAAAACGCAGAACTATGCTGTATGTAACCAGGAGAACCGCCTTCTGCATAGGTTAATAAAGGTCTCTCCCAAGTTGTAGACTAGCATACAGCTTTTTGTAATCTCGCCATTTGCTCCCAGGACTATTGGTACTAGGATTACCTTATCCATGCTCAACCTTATCTTAGATTGATCTGTGGTAAGTGGTAAGTATCTGTTTATTTTTTCTGCATATGTTCCTTTTGTGTTTGGGGCTAAAGGGACTGCGATTAATTATGACAACAGTTTTTGAGTCTTTTAGTGTAAGTACAATATCTGTAATGTTGTTCTTTAATGGTCGGTCAGTAATTATTTTCCGATTCCAGTATATCCTACGCTGGTCGTCGTCGTAGACCGGTGGCGGTTGATACTTACAATATGGTGGCATCTCCAGTGTGGTGGTATGTGGTGGTTTTATGGCGTGGTCATGACGTTCTAGGTACATTTTAGGGACCAAAATCGGGCGACCTGCCACAACGCGATCAATGGTTTCTTCTATATCTCGGCACTTCGTTATATCTACTTGTTAACTATATGTCTCAGATATGCTTTAACTGGGACGATCTGGTCCTGAAGCGCAGCCACAAAACCTTCTGTCTTGACAAAGAGGTTTCCATAGCGGAGCCATGCTTGAGAAGCTTGGGCGTCCATATTATTTTTTTCTAGGCTGTTTATATAGCGGCCATGGAGATGTTTAATCCTCCACTGATGTTTAAATTCCTCTGTTGTGGAGATCCTGCTTAGAGAGTCATAGTTTGTATGCCAAGTACAGCGGCGTACTTTTGGTACCCATTTTCACTATAGTTCTGTGTAGACTGTGTCGCCGCTTTCTCCAGGAAAAATTGCGGCAAGTTATATACTTGGGTATGGTGTCTGTTGACAACACTTAGTATACCCCTCCCCCATTGTTTCTTGATAAGTGAAACCTCTCAATAGCGCCGCGGGGATGATATGCGCGATGTTTTTTAAACTCTACCCTGGTCCTAATATCGATGCCTTCCAGATTCGTGTTCGTCCAATTTATAACACCAAAACAGTAAGTTTGGACAGATGTTGCATATGTGTTTACAGCTATAGCGGAGTTCTAAGTAGATACTTCCGACTTAACCATGATTTTTAATCTGTGAAAGTAGGTGTCTGTTAACGTCTGTTGCTATGTTTTTTCATCAATACCCCTTGATTGTAAATAGACAAAGTATTTGTATTGCTCAGATTCTTCCATTATTGTATGCACACTTGTTCCAAGCTCAATTGGTGTCCCTCATGCTTACACCGTTCCTCTCTTATCATGCTGTTGGTCCTGCACTTATCCAGCCCGAACTGCATGCCTATATCTTCGCTAAATTTTCCTACGCATTCCAACAATTTATGAAAGTGTTCTTTTCGACCCGCGTACAGTTTCAGGTGATTCATGTACCATAGATTCCATAAGCCGACATCAATTGAGTCAAGCTGGTACCCCTTCCAATGACCTTTCAAGCTAGATGTCAGGGGCTTCAAAGCTAGGCAGAACCACAGCGGACTAAACGCCTCACCCTCGAAGATCACTCGCTTGATGTTGATATTTCATGCCTGTATGTGTTTTCCTGAGCTGCTTAGGAATAACTCGGTTGTCCACATATTCATCAGATGTTTAATAAACCCTATATGTGTTCCTGTATCCCATATAATTCCATCACCCGTACTAGCCAAGAATGGGTAGACTATCAATTGCCTTTTGATATAATATATGCTCTGTAAAAAGCGGCCTTTTTACCTGCCTGGCATTATTAGTAACCACGGCATCAAATATTAACTGTTCTTTGCAACCGCTCGATTTTTTTTTGACAGCTTTTGGCTCTTTCGTCTAATAATATGTTGTTGTCTAGGTGGATGTATATTTTTGCCGAACAGTGGTAAAGATCTTGTAAATTGTAGGAAGGCACGTGATTGGACGATATTCGATTCGTGTTGGTTACTTCTATTTATTATTATTATTATTATTATTATTATTATTATTATTATTATTATTATTATTATTATTAGTAGTAGTAGTAGTAGTAGTAGTAAAATATGTTGGGCAACCGTCCGAGACTCCTACACACTCTGATGTCCACCCAACGTCATTACACCCGTGCTCTTGCCCCGCTCCAGCGGTGGTAAGAAAGCACGGGGCCGGAAATCATTAATCCAGGTTCAGAGAACGGAGGAGACGTAAAGACCCAAGGACGGCAGATTTCTGCATCCTGCAAGCTAGTAAATATACAGCGGCGTAACATGCGGTAATCTGCTCAAGTTCCCGCAGCAGCGTATTGGGTACACCCCCCAGACAGCTAATAATCAGAACGACGAGTCGTATATTGTATCCCGGAGAAAGCAACCTAAGCTCAAACATAAGGTCTCTATACTAACGTTAGCCTCATCTGAATCTGAGGACTCTATAACAAAGATAATTTTATTTTGTTTGTCGAGAAGGATAATGTCCGGTCTATTAGCGGCTACTGGTCTGACAGTGGAGACCGAGAAATTCCAGTATCTACGTCACCTCACGTTCTCCACCGCGAACTCAATATCCACGGGGTTGATGAGGCAGCACTGGTGTTTGGTCTACCTCATACGAATGTCAAATATGGTAGTAAAACACTCGAAGGGCCGCATTATGCCGATACACGTAATTGGCAGACGCCATCCCCGGACATGCATTCAAGAGTCTCGGGCGATTGATGACAGATTCTACCGATGTCATCTGCCACGTCCACCCGCATCACGTGCTTGCGGTAGACCAAGGTGTTTATGACACCATCTTGGCAGGCCACGATAAACCCTTCAGTCTCCGATCGGAGCGCCGCTGATTTTAAAAGAGAAAATGTTATCCTCGTTGACAAACCGTGTTCTTCTATATGCAGGAAGAACGTTTACGTGCAAAGGCTTGTCTACATGCTGTATCAATAGGTGTTTTTGTAGGGCATCTATAATTTTAGCTCTTAGAGTCGGAACGTCAAGCTTGGTCACCAAAGGGCGACCATCTTGCCTTCTTCCCGACCTGTGGTCGAAGCATAGTCCGAGCTCAGCTGCTGATCTGCCTGCTGCCTTTAACAGGAAAGCTCCTCTTCCTGCGACTTTGTGCATTTGGACAATTCTCAGAAGAAGATCCGAGCTTTTAAGGCGCCTACAACTCATCTTAAGGATCTCTTTTGCGTGTAACCACTCCATGTTTGGTAGTCCTCTACTTCCGAGATGTGTTGGGAGGTATAAGCGAAGAATTGACGACCTCGAGTGCAAGCTTCATTGATTGTGGAGAAGCTTGCCGGTATCCCTATCCAATTGGCGCAACTCTTTTACTGTCCGTTTGATCACTCCAAAGAAGTAACGGATGACCGGAGCGGCAAGTATGTTGGTCGCCAGCACCTTGTTTGGCCCGGACAGCTCAGAATGACAGACTTGCCGAAGCCGCTGTTTAGACCTACCGTAGAGAGCCTCTTTCGTTTTTGCAGCGTCCTGAATTCCTGATTTCTCGACACCCAGATACGTATAAGTCTCTCCGGCATCTAGATGTTTTATGGTGCCTCCGTTGATGAGCTGCGTATCATCTGGGTACCCTTGAAGTTGCCGGCAGCGCACTTGTCCCCATGATTCAACCATCGGTTAAATATTCGTGCCAGCCGGCGTTGAACAGATGGAAAACTCTTCCACCAGATGGAATGATTGCCATCCGGTCCTGGGGCATCGTAGTTGCGGCAACCTCGAAGGGCTTCCGCAACCTCAGCATCAGTGATTGCCGCGCACATCTCTGGTTGTTCGGCATTGCAGTAAGCCATAAGGTGTGCCATGCTCGGAGTGGCTGCTTTAAACGGGGGCCTAGCCTCATAGATCCCCCTCCAGAAACGCTCTACATGTTGGACGTTTAGTTGGTCACAAACTGGTTGCCTAGGTAGTTGGAGTATGCGAGAGGGTTGAGTTATCAGTTATCCCCCTCACTCGCCTCAGCAACGACTTTTTAAGTGTCGCCAATGTCCGTATTTTAGCTAAGGCGTGCTGCTTGATGTTTTGTAGCATTGCTATGCTCAATGTGTGATGTTTGCGCCTTACAACGGCTGCCACTCGTAGCACACGCCTAGTAAACGGCCTTGCGGCCACTATTTAGTAAACGGCTGTTATTATTTATATCGTAATTATTATTATTATTATTATTATTATTGTTGTTGTTGTTGTTGTTATAGAACGTGTGGGTTTGGACCTAAGGATCCTGGGTTTGATATCCAGTAGAAGCGCCAAATTAGCATCATCCTAGGTTGTGGCATTGTGTTTAAGCAAGTTAAATGTCTGCGCGTTGCGCCATTCGGGAGTACATAAATCTGTTGGTCACCATGCGATGTTGGGCACGTTAAATGTTCCCAATTACATAAAGGTACTAATTCGGCAGAATTTTCAGGATAGTAAGATTAAACTGCTCCCTTCGTCGGTCATTGGCCATAGTCGCGGAAATAGACCGACGTTAAAAAAACAAAATGCAAGGCAACAAAAATAAAATCTAAATAAAATGTCAATGAGTGTACCTGCGACGAGCACTGGTAAGTATAATTTGGAGAACCCAATTCATCACAATACAGTTTTAGACTTGACTATCGTTTCGCTAACAAAGTTAGCGCCATCATAGGGATTTGTACAACAACATATTTATCCCCTCTGACGACGGCAACTTTCTTATCGCAACGATCGTCGTGTCTAAAAACTGTGTTTTGATCAACTTGGATCTCCAAATTGTACTTATGAATAAAATGGTTAACAAACCTGCTATGTAATTAATTATGTATATCTGCTACGTGATTAGTTAAATCATAAATAAGAACTCGACGTTATACTAAAGTAACCCTTATTGCAACGAGTCTGTAAATGTACAAATATACTCTTTGTTTTAGATATCCAAGTTCTCTCGTCGTCCGCCGAGCATGATCAACATGTCCTTCAGAGAAGACCACTTACATCGTTCTGCACACACTAGCAAGAGTTTAAGTTTCCACAGCGAACCTTGTCCACCGCAGGCCTGCTTTTACACAGAAGATAAGACTATGTCGGGACTGTGTCACAAATCTGACCCGAGATGCTCCACTACCGAAAACTTATAGGGACTGCCCCTGTCACCGAAGTGTGACATTAAGTTTGATAGGACTACTACAGTGTACTTTACTTTCGACCAGAAAAGATCTATGTGAGACATTTGTGAACAAATTAAATTATGTCAATAAAGTGGACATATTGCTTAATATTAACCTTAAAAAAATATTTTGATATTAATAAATTATCTAAGGTGTATATTTATAATGCAAGTTTTCTTATTTATCCTTCCCAGCTTTAAAGCCCACTACACAGGTTAGTGATTATCAGGGTATACAGATATCTGACGTAATTACCTTTACTAGCGAATTTTTCGTACAACGAAAAGTTCACTAACGGGGAGATGTGTTTATATATATATATATATATATATATATATATATATATATATATATATATATATATATATATATATATATATATATATATATATATATATATATATATATATATATATATATATATATATATATATATATATATATATATATATATATAGGGTGGCGCATTGAAAACGAAACAGACCGATTTGCGTCCAGAGAATTTTTTTTAAGAAACGCTGAAACACGTCAATTTTAATATTGAGGGGGACATGTTTTGACATAAAACTCAACTTTGTCACATCAACCCCTTAAGGGTGGTGATAACAACCCTTATATTTTAAGTAGAGAACATGGGTTGCGTGTTACATCATTTGAAAGCTCTTTTTTTTTCTGAATTCAGCACACTAATTTTTTGGAAGTTTTATCGACTCGTTTAAAAATTATTCACAGTTGAAGATGCAAAAACGCATTTCACTCATTCCGATAAGAAATGTGCTGATAGTCAATGTTTTGTTGGTTTGTAAACAAAAAATTGACTATCAGAACATTTCTTATCCGAATGAGAGAAATGCGGTTTATTATTTCAGTTTATTGGTCGGTTTGATACTTGATAGTACTACCGAAAATTAATTTCACAATGGTGTATTCTGTAGAAGAAAGAGTTGAAATAATTACTCTGTTTTTCAAAAACGATGACTGTGCCAACCGTACCGCAAATTTGTTTAATGAACGACATCCAAACAGACATGTTAACAGAAACTACATTTTGGAGTTAGTTGCAAAGTTTGGACAAAGTGGTTCAGTAGCCAACAAAAAACGGGATCCTGGACGTGAATTTCCGGTTAGAAATAAGACTACTGAGATTGAAGTTTTAGAAATTGCTGCAGACCGAGACACGAGAAAATTGGCCACTGTTTCAAACATCAAAAGAAGAACTATTCAGCGAATATTGAAGCATCATAAATTTCACCCGTATGAAATTCATCTTGTACAACAACTGAATGAAGATGATTTTGATCGGCGGCTGGAGTTTTGTGAAGTTATGACTGCACGAATAGCTGATAACGGGAACTTTTTGTTCAATATCTGTTTTTCAGACGAGTGAACGTTTTTGTTAAACACTACAGTCAATCGTCATAATTGTCGTTATTGGGCAGATAATAATCCAAGAAATTTTCACGAAGTCCACACTCAAACTCCACAGAAATTGAATGTCTGGACTGGCACTTTTGGAGACTGTTTAATCGGACCATTTTTTCTTGATGGCAATTTGAGTGGCGAAACGTATTTGGAGCTACTAGAATATATCGTTTACCCTCTACTAATTGACATTGTTGAAAATGAGGATCGCTATCAAGAAAATCAATTAGTGTTTTAACAAAATAAAGCTCCTCCGCATTTTTCACAACGTGTTTGGGAGTTTTTGAACAGAGAGTTTCCAGAGCAATGGATTGAGCGTAGAAGTGCTTTTGAGTGGCCCCCTAAATCACCGGATTTAACTCCTTTAGACTTCTTTCTATGAGGCCATTTAAAGAGTAGAATTTTCGCAACAGAACCGGAGTCTCTGGAAGAATTACGACGACGCATTGGTGAAGACTTCTCCAGAATGTCAGAGCTCGTTTTAAACAAAATTTGTACTTTTGTATGGAAGCTGGTGGTCAACAATTTGAACAATTACTTAACTAAATAAACATTTTTGAACGTTTGATTTTGTTTTTTAGTTTTTTTACGAAAAATTGACTAATTAGTGAATTTCTTATCACAATGAATGAAATACGTTCTTGCAACTCCAACTGTGAATAACTTTTAAACGAGTTGATAAAACTTCCAAAAAAAATTTGTGCGCTGAATTCAGAAAAGAAAGAGCTTTCAAATGATGTAACACTCGACCCATGTTCCCTATTTAAAATATAAGGGGTTGATGTGACAAAGTTTCAGCGTTTCTTTAAAAAAATTCTCTGGACGCAAATCGGTCTGTTTTGTTTTCAATGGGCTACCCTGTATATATATATATATATATATATATATATATATATATATATATATATATATATATATATATATATATATATATATATATATATATATATATATATATATATATATATATATATATATATATATATATACAGGTGACTGGTAAGTGGTTGCATTCCTTCTTTGAAACAGTGATAGTACATCTGTTTTTCAACATAATAAACCATATATCACATTATACGAAGTCCTCTGGTTTTCGAGTTATTTCACTTTTAATGATTTGTCGAAAATTCATCATGTGTTGTTACACTTCTCAATTTTTTTTCTTTCAGATAGTGTAGACATTAATTCACGCTGTGCAATCATTAATATGTCACTGTCTCAAAAAAAATGCAAACACTTATCAGTCATCCTGTATATATGGACACAGAATTGGTGCGTCTAGAGGACCTCAAAACATGCCGATTTTTTATATAAAATTCTTCTCTGACGCCCATGGTTGGTGAGATATTGACCTTGGAAGATTCTTTAATAACTACCAGAAACATCTGTTTGCAGCAGTGCCCTAACATAAAGCAAACAAATTTGGTAGATGGTTTTCTTTTATCAACATCGTCATTTGTAGATATAAACTCAAAAAGGGGTGAATTAGGAGTGGGTCGCCCTTTTAATGATTTGATTTTTTTAAACCCTCACCTAATAAAAGTTAAGGTCCATCAATTTTATAGCAAATTAAATATTGTATCTTTTTCTCCTCTTGTCAATTTTTCGACAAGCCACGCGTTTTTTGAGAAAATTTAGATTTTAAAAATTTAGATCAAAACAAAGTTATGTCCCTTGTAGATTTTATTAAACATTGAAGTCTCAAAGGAGATGCCTTGGGCGCTCTGTAAGTCATCCGTTGCTAGGTTACGGTTGTTGTCAAATCTGACATTACTTAAGTTTATTAGCAGCAGTGCCCCAACATAGAACAACCAAATTTGGTAAATAGTTTTAACAACATACTTACTGGGCAAAAATTTGAAGTGGATATAAACTCAAAAAGCGGTGAATTAGGGGTGGGTCGCCCTTTTAATGATTTGATTTTTTTAAACCCTAATCTAATTAAAAATTAAAGTACATAAATTTTATAGCAAATTAAATTTTGTATATTTTTCTCCTCCTGTAAATTTTTCAACAAACCACCCGTTTTTGAGAACAGTGAGATTTTTAGAGTTGAGATCAAAACAAAATCAAATCAAATGTCACTTGAAGACTTTATTAAACACTAACATATCTGACATTTAACAAACGCTATAAAAAACTAACAAGTAAAAAAATTAAAAAAAAAACACTAAAGATATTGTTTAAAATGACTTCCATTTCCTCTTCCGGACCAGGAAGTTCGACAACAGTTATGCCGCGAAGAAATTGTGCAACCACTGCAAAGCCCTTGCACGGGAAGTACCCTAACACTCAACACGCAGCATAACACATTGACCGGGACGCCTCTTTCAGCTGGCTTAAATGTGGCAACATCTACGGGGAGACCGAGGGTTTCGTAGTGGCAATACAAGATCGAGTGGTAGCGACCCGAAATTACATGAAATATGTCGTTCGGGATCCCACAGTTGCTTCTGATAGAGGCCGTGCCTGCTCGACAACAGCTAAGTCTATAGCACACATCATCAGCGGATGCCCGACACTAGCTCCAAGTACATATACGGGACGATATGACAACATCGCTAAAATGAAATATCAGGCTTTATTGTGTCGAATAGCTTCGAACCATTGCTCTGTGCCATATTGCACTTACCAACCAGCGACTGTAATTGAAACCAATGATTGCATCCAATATTGGAACAGAACTATTCACACAGACAGGCGCATACCAAATAATAGGCCGGACATAGTTTATATAAACGTACAAACCCAAGAAACTTATCTTATAGATATGACAATTCCATCTCCTGAAAATAGAGAAAAGAAGCGCAGCAAAAAATCTCGAAAGATTCACCGTGGCCTGAAGAGGTAAAGGAGATGTGCCAACAGAGGCAAGTTACTGTGATACCAATAGTAATTGGCGCCATGATTTTACCTTCTAGAGCCTCGCCCTCGCTATATAATGCCTCTATATACAGTCCTCTTCCCGCTGGGCTCCTTGGAAACCCACCAAGACCCGTTAAGTAGGCATCCTTTTCCACCCTTCGCATACGCGCCACCAGCTGACATGGGCCAGGCCCCGACACTGAAGAGCCTGATGGTCCTCCCTGAGTCGGTGGCCGCCTGTCCAGCTTTCGTAACTGTGGGCGCGGCTGCACCTTATCGTTCTTTTGTTCCTCTTCCCGTGGAGCGTCGCAGGAGTAGAACCGTTCAGCCCAACAAGATTTCTACTTTCCGAGTATAAATTTTTTTGGAGATCCACAGAGACAGAACCCTCAATGAGTCTGCGATCCTCCTCTAATTAGGCTGGAGAGACGGGCTTAGAATATTGTATATTTGAGTGGAGGGTGCTGTCGTCCGCGTAACTGTGAACTGGGTTGGATGTGCTAGAGAGGAGATCATTGATGTGGAGAAGAAACCAAGCAACTAAAGCTGAAGCATGAAGGACTCCTGCATTAATTGGATACAGTTTAGAGGAATGGCCATCCACGACAACAGAAATGCTCCGGTTTGAGAGGAAATGTGCTGTCCAGGTACAGAGTTTTGGTGGTAGGCCATAGGTCGGGAGTTTATTGAGCAGCGCTGAGTGCCAGACCTGATAGAATGCCTTGGATATGTCTTTCAAGAATGGGTGACAAAGGAAAGGAGGTTGGCAGTTGATCTGCGCTCATGCAATCCATACTGCCTGTCATGGATTACGCTTTGTTTTTCAAGAAATTTTAGTAATTCGGTGTTTATATATTTTCCATCAAAAACTTTAGAGACGACTGAAAGGAGAGAAATAGGCCTATAGTTGCTAGGTAGCGCTTTGGGTCCTTTCTTGGGGACGGGTTGTACTCGAGCAGTTTTCCAGTTACTAGGGAATATGCCTCTATTCTAAGATGTCTGAAATAGACGAGGATCAAGTTCTGGTGCGCATTTTTTGAGAGCGATTTCTGGGATCTTGTCAATTCCAGAGGCTTTCCTGGTATTAAGAGAAGAGAGCATCTCTCGTACCTTTTTCGTTTTGAAAATGATATCCGTCATTTTATGCGCGACATTGGGTTGGTGAACATTTTAATGTGTGTTGAAAGTATAATTGCCGGCGAACAACGAGGCAAAAAGTTCAGCCTTGCCCAGAGCGGTAGAAACAATTTCATCTCCTAAAAGAAGAGGTGGAAACGTGCTCTTGTAGACATTATTCCCAATAGATTTATCAAGAGTCCAGAAGAGTTTGCTGCCGTTAGAGCTTGAGAGGATTTTGTTTTGGATGTGGTTATTAAACGAGTTTTTTGCCTCAGAAAAAATACGTCCATAGCGGTTTCTTGCCTCGTTAAATGCTTGATGGTTTTCTTGACTGGGATTGTGTAAAGGCGTTTTGTGGGCTTTGACCTTTTCAAGTCTGGCGTTGTCACAGGATTTAGAGAACCAGGGTGTTTCAGTGGTTGAAGAGGTTCCGTGAATGACGCTGTATATCTTTAATCAATTTCTTTCAATGTCATATATTATTAGTCTGGTTTGAGCTGCCAGTTTTTATAGTACTTTATTGATGTGTCAATTTATAGATAGCCTGTACCTTGCTACAAGTCTGGATTCTACAAGAAATAGTGTTTGTTTAGGTCAAAGTATTATTTTTTGTGAGCAGTAAAAAGCTTCTTTTAAGAGGACTCTCCTTTCGTGGATTATATTACATTCTGCTGTTGACTTGCGTAAGGGTTATATCTTTTATTTGGAGATTTGAGACTTTCTTTCATCACCTTAACTCTACTCACGGCGGCAGGATCTAATCCTAACAATGATCTGTTCGGTTGTACGTAACGTCCTAAGCGAACCGTGCTAAGTGTTTTGTGAATAGCAGATGGGTTTACAGAATGAGCTTGCGTAAATTACTGAAAGTGTATTTTCTATAACCATATCACTTACTAGTGGGAGAAGTATATATTTACAGTGATTATATAAAAACATTATTCGTTTCTAAGCTAAAACATAGTTATTTTTAACCCGAGGGTACCTAACCGATAAAATATCACATTTACATAATCCGGGCTTCCGATGCCCGGTATATACAATCATGTATAGCCACAGCAGAAACAAAGTTATCGAAGCAAAACTTTATTTACTTATACATTCACGTTGCAAATGTGTAATTATAATAAATGTATAAGCCTGGGCCGATTTTCCTGGCTAACGAACTTCTCCAAGCCACTTGCAAAAGGAAGGTACGTACCAAATTTTATCAAAATCGGCCGATTATATTTTGAGTTACCGGTGTGATACATACATATATATATATATATATATATATATATATATATATATATATATATATATATATATATATATATATATATATATATATATATATATATATATATATATATATTGTGTGTGTGTGTGTGTGTAAATTGAAACTTACCCTGGATATGGGTTCTAGGGGGTCTAGTTCGCGCTCATTTGAAGACATTTTTTCAAAACTCAAAAGTCGGTATCTCCTCATTGGTGTTTTTTTAGGAAAATTCGCTAATAACAATATTTTAATTTAATTTTAGATTGTTAATGCTTTATACTCTCGAACTGTTATATCAGCCGTGACAAATAATATAATATTAATACATTATTATTAATATTATTCTAGTTGTACAATTTGATTAAAAAAAAGCCACCACAAGTCACCATTTTTTGCTCTAAGCCATATAATGATTTAACTTGAAATCATATTGCTTAGTTTTTAGTGAATTTTTATTTAAAAAATTCACTAATAGAGAGGTATCGATGGTGAGACTTTGCAAAAAATTTTTCAAATGAGCGCGAATTAGGACCCCTAGAACCCATATCTGGGGTCAGTTCGAATTTTTATTTGTTTATATATATATATATATATATATATATATATATATATATATATATATATATATATATATATATATATATATATATATATATATATATATATATATGTATCCGTCTGATCACTCAAAAACTAATTAACCGATTTCAATGAAACTCGGCATGTGTCTTTCTTTTATTAATGGCTTGGATAAGTTCGTAGGCCAGAAAAATCGGACGAGGTTTTCCGGGAAAATTTTGAGTTTTCTTTAAAAAAAATCTCCGAAAATAACATAGCTACTCTACTGAAATTTACTACATATATTACCTTGGGAGAGACCTTACTACGTACTAAAATACAACGTTCTAAATGTATAGAAAATTGAGTTATTCAAATTTTAAATTTTCTTTCAAAAAAATTTTTTTCTCCGAAAATTTTAAAGTTATTTTAACGAAATTTGGTGGATACTTTGCCCTAGGAAAGATCTTACTGCATACCAAAATTAAACTTTCTAAGTTTATAGAAAATTGAGTTATTTAAATTTGAAGCATTTAATAAAAATTCACTACCATAACGCACTTGCTGCGTCCCGAGTTTTTCAAACATAGTCATATAAAATGTAGTAAAATATTGTATATCCATATTATCTAATGTATTCTAGTTGACGTTTCCACCCTGTAAACACATTTACATTTGAATGACATGTACAATGCTTTAAATACATATTCAAAGACAGATTTTAATTCAATTGTTCTCTATAATTTGATTCAGCTGATTGATGTTGAAATTATCGAGGTAGGAGACACAAGCGTAACACTCATTTAGCTGTCGATTGCAGATAACGTGTATTATACAAGTTGTGTTATTGAAAAATGACATAGCTTTTAAATTAAGATAAAACTCGGTTCCACCTCTGTTACATAAGAAATAAAAATGCATGTGATGGGAATGTATTGCTATCTCTGTTATTATTAGAGATAGGGAGACAGTTAGACTAGCAATGTTTTGTAGAATTTCATGCTCCTTCTAAATATGACTTGTATTTTGCCCTGCCTCTTTTCGTTTTTGAGTTATTTTGAAAAAAACACAATTTGTTGATTTCTTTTTTGTTCAATATCTACTAAGTGGGCGTTGATCTGACATGTCAAAGACTTGCGCATTATCAGGACACTTTTTACAGAGTAATATTTTTGTGCTATTCTCAACTTTGGATTGTCATTCGTTTTTCAGCTACAGGTATCAACTTTTGTTTTTATTATGGCAGTCATATTTGATTTTTTGCTCATGTATAAAAAAATCTTTCCAATGATGTACAACATGCTTAAGAAATATTGTAATTGCACTGACAATTTTGAGAAAAACAGTTTTGAGGATGGTAGGCTATGGAATCCAATACCAGAAAACAAATGACAAAAAAAAAGTGTGCAAAAATCAGTAGGCCATAGAGTCTAACAATAGACTTATACTTTTAACATAATTTTCCGTAATGATTCACGATAAAAAATAGGAACTTTGAGCACACCAATGAATCGGCGCATTATTACAAATGATATTTTACATTACATTAACCTAAAAAATATTATAATTTCATTAAATAGGTAAACCTAGTAAATAACTAAATTTACTAACAGAACTCAATAAAAAGCAAATTAATTAAGCGTACGTCAACAGAAAAACAACAGAAGAAAGGTTGCTATGGATATAATAATATCGCAACAATAAAGAATACTGTCATTTTTATGTATCTGAACAATTTGAGGTGTATTTAAGAAGTTGCTTAAAATGCTTTACCAAGTTGTTTGTTTCCTGTTTATTTTAAATATTAATCAACAACATTTTCAGTAATGAAGAATAATTTGACAAGTTGGAATGTTATATTCGTTCTAACCGAAATACTAAGGCAGCTGCAAATTCATATCAAAACAACTACCCAGAAAGACGACAGCGAAACACTAAAATATTTTGCAGGATAGTGACCAATCTATTGAAAATAATATGGACTGATGAATCCAAATTTGTGGTGTGAATAATCGCCATAATAGGCATTATTGGGGAAATAAAAATTCGCATCTAAAGGAAAAACACAATTGCAAGACAGATTTGGTATTAATGTTTGGTGCGGCTTATTAGGTAAAAAACTGTTTAAACATAAAAATACATTTGGAAACCAGTGTATGCTCTAATATACGTTGTCCAGTATAGGGTTAAAAGTCTTAAGAATTCTACCTCAATATACTTTTTGTATAAAAATTGGCTACAAATTCATTACAATTATATAATCTGATCATATAACGTAAAAAAAAGGAAAAAGAAGAAGAAGAAAGAAGAAAAAAAGAAAGTTCACACGCTTTTAGTGTTTGAATCCGCGTCATCCCTGAATTTAAGTGTCATACACGTGTTGTAACGAACTCAGATATGGAAAATATGACAGCAGTTTTTTTTGTAATAAGCGGGTTATAATCTCGTATGTTAATTTATGTAAATTGATTTCTTTGCAAATATCTTATCAAATTGAAAAAAGTAACACTTGAAAGCGAAATCTATGACTTTGCTAAAGACATTTCATTTAATATTTTGCTGCGTGTCCAGAACCTTTGTAAAACTTATCTTGTGACGTTTTAAATTGTCACTTTGATATTTTCAGAAGAAACACTATAAAATTTTTCTCGTACATCTTGAGTCTTGAGCCAAAAAAAGATAATCTTTGTCTATCATATTCAGATTTTATTTATCACAAAATATTGTGGTCTTGTGGGTTTCTCTGATCACCAGTGGCACCTTTTTTTTTCTTTAAATGCTTACAACTTTCTTCTTCTTTAACGTTTGTCAACGTTTCGATGCGTTACACATTTTTTCAGGTCACCATAAACACAACTAAACTGTTGTCATACATAAATTGTATTTATAGTGTCCCGAAGAAGATGTGTAACATATTGAAACGTATATAAACTTATACACATTTTAACTGACCCTAAATATGAGTTCTAGGAGATGTAGTTTCCGCAATTTAATGAAAGATTTCTAAGGTTGCACCATTTTGACCTCTCTGTTAGGGAATATTCGTAACACTAATAATATTCATTGGAAAATCCTTTATAAGTGGTAGTAGTAGTAGTAGTAGTAGTAGTAGTTTTTTTTTTTTTTTTTTTTGGAGGGGAAACCGCTTGGCGAAAGATGCTGGCTCATGGCTTCTGATGCATCCAACAGTGTCGGGCGCAACTCCGACTAAAACCCCTCTGGTTCTGCCTTCAGGCTAGCCCGTTTCACCATTTCTGATATTCACAGGCTGCCGCAGGTTTATTTGTCATTCTTTCTTGCCTTATATGTTGATCTTCCTTTGGTGTCTCTCATTTTCTTCCCGTTTCTTCTGCTTCATAATATTCACCATCATGTTGTGAAGTGTATCCCAGCTTTCCCTAGATTCGATCATTTCAGGGATTATATTTGCTATAGTCAGCTTAGATTTTAATTTCGCCTCTGCTTCTTCTCTTGCATCGCTCCATTTCGGACACTCAAAGATCACATGTTCGACCGAGTCTACACTATTCACACAATACACACAGAGATCGGATGTCTCCAGTCCCATTCTTTTAGTGTATGCGCCAAAAGATCCATGGCCCGTAAGGATCTGCGTCAGCCAAAAATCCAACTTCCGATGCTCGCACTTCACCCATGCCGTCAGGTCTCCTATAAGAGACTTTGTCCACTGTCCTTTCTCAGTGTTGCTGTTCCACTCTTCCTGCCACTCTTTCATAATACGTTCCCTTATATTGATTTTATCATCTTGACCAGCTTGGTGGATTTGTACCCTCTCTTCTACTTGTAGTTTTATGGGGATAATTCATGTGATAACATTTAAGGCCTTCGTCGACACCGTTCTATACGCCGATGCAATACGCAACAAGATCTTCCGTTGTACTCGCTCCAGCATTTCCCTATATCTTTTATATTTGAGGACACTATGCCATATTGGTGCGCCATAAAGCACGATATTGTGCACCACGGTGCCCAAAACTGCCCTCTTCGAGCTGCTAGGGCCCCCTACATTTGGAAACAATCTTGTCAAGAAGGAGACTCTGGTTTCGGCTTTTTTTACAGTTTCCACTACATGCTGTTTGAACGTTCTTCCCTGGTCTACATATATTCCTAAGTACTTTACGTTGTTTTTTGGTTTTATTTGTAAGTCTCTTATGTTAAAGCAGATGTTGTTGCGGTCTCTCTTACCTTTTAGAATCAGCGCCTCTGTTTTATTTGGTTCCAACTCCAATTTATGGTGAACTAGCCATCGGTCTATTCTCCTGAGGCACTCATTTGCTTGCGCTATTAGCGACTTTTCGTCCTCAGCGGCCACCACTAGTGCGAGGTCATCAGCAAAAGCTATGGTCCTAGCCGTTCCAATAAGTGGTACCCCCAGCACTCCATCGTAAAGGATATTCCACAATGTGGGCCCCAAGACCGAGCCCTGCAAGACGCCCATTGGTGCGGGAATCTCCTCTCCTTTGTTACAGACTACCCTACGATCTTTCAAGTAGTCCGACACCGTGTTCACCAAATATGCTGATATGTTTCTGCGCCTCAGTTCTCTAATGATCAGACTGTGCCTGGCGGTGTTGAATGCATTTTTAACATCTAGAAGAAGTAGCACACACCACTTCTCTTTTGTATGATCCAGGAACTCGTAGATACTCTCCACAGCCTGGATAGTAGATCTCCCACTCCTGAAGCCATACTGGTTCTCGTGCAAGTTTCCCTTTGCTGCCATTTCTGCTCCGATTCTCTCTCTTATCAGCGCCTCATAGAGTTTACTAATAGCGTTCAGTAAGCATACTGGCCTGAATTTCAGTTCCTCCATGCAGTCTTTTCCCTTTGGTAACAGCACCACCCTGGCCACCTTCCAGTCGGTTGGAAACTTTTGTTCTTTCAGTAGGCCATTAAGAACTTTCAATATCCATTGCGGCTGCTGGTCAATTACCTCCTTTATGACTTCAGCAGGTAGCTTGTCCGGGCCGGCCGCCTTGCCTCGTTTCATTTTTCTTGCCGCTGCTATCAGTTCCTCTATGGTGAATGGCTCGACGGTTGTCTCTGTCTGATTTTCTTCCCAAGAGTCGTTTTCACTAGGAAATAGTCTGGATACTACCTTTCTTTTTATGTCAGGGTGCAGCTCATACGGAGTAACCAGCTTGAGTTCCTTTGTCACTATTTTGTATGCACCTCCCCAAATGTCATTTTCAAGCTTCTCGCATATTCGTTGCCAATGGTCTTTTTTAGATCTGCGGATGAGTTTTCTTAGCGTCTTCCTTTTTTCCTTGAGTTGAGTGTTTACTTCGATGAGCTTGTTGCTGTTTATATTCTTTTTCTTTAACAGTTTAGTCTGAGTACGTCTTATTTTATTACATTCGTCTCTTTTTTCCTGAATGTCCGAGTTCCACCAGTAAGGGACTCTTATGGGGATCTTGTGTTCTCTCAGAAGGCTATCTTTGTAAGCTTCCCCAATTACCTTTGTGCACTCTTCCGGTGATGTGTGCATACTTTCATGACCAACTCTCAACTCCAGTGAGGCTCGAAATGTCTCCCAATCCACATAGTGTTTTTGCGCACGTTGTGCGCCTTTTGTTTCTACGTCCCCCACTTCGAAGTAGTAGTAGTAGTAGTAGTAGTAGTAATAGTAGTAGTAGTAGTAGTAGTAGTAGTAGTAGTAGTAGTAGTAGTAGTAGTAGTAGTAGTAGTAGTAGTAGTAGTAACATTATTAGTGGTAATATTAGGTTTAAATAAAAAGCTATGAAGCGTAATATTGTATTTGTAATTTAAAGAATTTACTGCAGTTAAAGTTTCCACACTGTACAATCGACAATTCACAATGTGTACTGGAACGCCATAATCTGATGTGGTAATCTTTAATTTAATGGAAAGTCCCTGTCAACCCTATCAGAATAGCGAGCTGAGGTGCGTTAAAAGCTTTTGTTGTCGGAGAATTATGGCGTTAAATTGAATTTTATGAAAAGCTAGATTAAGACTGAATAGTCAGTTTCAGTGGCACATTGTTGGATGATAAGAACAAAAAAGGTTTAATTTGTTACCCTCTTAAATTTGGATGAAGATTTAATCTAACTTACAAACGATATTCTGCTGTGGTATGAGTTTGCGTATCAAGTACAGCAAAGTAAAGTGGTTTTGTCTGGCAACAATTAATGATTATTTATTTAATATGTAAGTATTTAATTTTACAATATGTTTTACAGAGAAGCCTACTGACGTGTCTTTGTAAATGAACTGCCAAATCTCAGACTTACTAATAGTTTTAAAATCTTTTCTCTATATACTTTTATGCTACATACTCTAGTGTATTTCCTTTTCTGCTGCAACTTCTTGTAACGTCTCCTAACTGTTTACAATAGCAACTCTTTTTCAGCTAAGTTTGATCAGAAACTAAATTCTTAATCACAAAAAAATTGGCATTGCCCTAATGAAATTGACATGTAAGTTTAATATCATCTTGACATCACATACTATCTGATAAGGGCCACGGTTATCAAAGCAGTTCATAAAAAAAGTTATAATAAATAAACAACATTAAAATAAAATAACATTTAAATGAAAAATTCTGATAATATTTTTTCCCATTTTAGCGAATGTTCTTTACGAAAAATTCGCTAATAGAGAGGTCACCATTAAAAGCTTTTGAAAAAATTTCTTCAGATGAGCGCGAATTTGGGTCCCTGAAACCCAAAACCAAAGTCCGTGAACATTTCTAAATGTTTATATAAATATATATATATATATATATATATATATATATATATATATATATATATATATATATATATATATATATATATATATATATATATATATATATATATATATATATATATATTTGTGTGTGTGTGTGTGTATTCGAGCGATAACTCAAAAAATAATTAACTGATTTCAATCAAACTTGACAAAAATCTTATTTGAGCAAAAACCGAGGTCGAGTTCATTATATAAGCCTTTATGCTCAAGTTTTTCCGGTGGAAAACTTTTTGAAAACGCTATATTTTTCTAAGTGTCAGAGTAACTGGAATGAGACTTTACATGTTGCTAGAAATAGTGCAAATAAACCTATGTTGTGGATTTTAAGTAATTTGGTACACAATATTTAGAGTTTTTTCCAAATTATAAATAAAATCCTAAAGACATGCGTTGAAACGACTTAGTGGTTAAAGCTCAATGCCGGACAGACAGAGTAGTTAACTGCAACGCGTAGATTGATTCATACAACAGGAGTAGGTATGGCCCCACTTGAGGCAGACAGTGACGTCACATTTCACATCTCGCCTTGTTATGTAACCTGTAAACATTCCAAGGTCAATGACCTGTTATGTCTAGGAAACTTTGGCAAGACAGTGACGTCACATGACTTGGGCCAGACAGTCACATGCAAACATTCCAAAGTGTCTAACCTATTACTTCAAATTATTCTAAGGATATTTTTAAAAAAACCATTTGGAGCAGGTGAGTTTCGAACCCGGGACATTCAGATGAGGAACGACTACCTTAACCGTCGCGGCTAATCAAGCACTTGTTAATTTATTGTTTCAGATTTGTATATATACGACTTTTAATTAAAACAAACCATACATAAAGCTTTTGTTATTAGACATAAGACATAATAATTAATATGTTTAATATTAGACAGACTATTAGATTTCGCATAGAAATTAGCCGAACGCCACAATTGTTATATGGGTAGGTTCTAAAAATAACACACAGAGGTCGTTGGCAAACAAAAGAAGGAAGTTCAGAAACAAAATAGACAACAGGTTCAAATAGGAAACCAAACTTAAATATCGTAGAGACAATAGAGGTCGCTGGCAAAACAAAGAAGGAAGCTCAGAAACAAAATGGACAACAGGTTCAACTCTTAAAAATAGGAACTTTTTTAGCCTTATGTGTGGGCGCGGCAAGTAGTTGATTTTATTTTGAAAGAGATACAGGTTCGATTCCTGATATATGCTCCTTGATATGGTAGCGTCAAACAAATACAAAGAGGTACTGAATAACTAAACAGTAAGCTTAGAAACAATGGTTGGTTACAGGTTCAATTCCTTTCTTAGTTTTAAAGCTACCCCCACGTGTTTAGTGTCATGTTACTCGTCTAAGTAAGCAGAATTAAAAAATGGCGACTAAAATAAGATAAAAAACTTAAAACCCTTATCGCGGAAGATCCGTGAGATGTACGATAGAACGAATACGTGCACGGTGTTAAGGAGGCCAAATCAAAGTGGAATATACAATAAAATGGCCACTTCCGGTCTAAACGTTAAATCGTTATATCTTTTGAACGGAAAGTGATAGAAATGAACTGACTTTAAAAATATATCGTTTCATAACAAGCTCTACAAGAAAATGAGATAAAAAACTTTAAACCCTTATCGCGGAAGATCCGTGAGATGTACGATAGAACCAATACATGCACGGTGTTAAGGAGGCCAAATCAAATTGGAATATACAATAAAATGGCCACTTCCGGTCTAAACGTTAAATCGTTATATCTTTTGAACGGAAAGTGATAGAAAGGAACCTCTTCAAAAATATATCGTTTCGTAACAAGGTCTATAAGAAAATGAGATAAAAAACTTCAAACCCTTATCGCGGAAGATCGGTGAGATGTACGCTGGAACCAATACATGCACGGTGTTAAGGAGGCCAAACCAAATTGGAATATACAATAAAATGGCCACTTCCGGTCTAAACTTTAAATCGTTATATCTTTTGAACGGAAAGTGATAGAAAGGAACCGACTTGAAAAATGTATGTTTCGTAACAAGGTCTACAAGAAACTGAAATAAAAAACTTCAAACCCTTATCGCGGAAGATCGGTGAGATGTACGATAGAACCAATACATGCACGGTGTTAAGGAGGCCAAACCAAATTGGAATATACAATAAAATGACCACTTCCGGTCTAAACTTTAAATCCTTATATCTTTTGAACGGAAAGTGATAGAAAGGAACCGACTTCAAAAATGTATGTTTCGTAACAAGGTCTACAAGAAACTGAGATAAAAAACTTCAAACCCTTATCGCGGAAGATCGGTGAGATGTACGATACAACCAATACATGCACGGTGTTCAGCAAAGCAAACTCTAATAGCATATTCAATAAAAATGTTACTTCCGGTAGACACTGCCGGTATAGCCAGTCTTAGAGCTACATACATGTGTAACACCTCAAAATCATCGTCTTGTTGAACAGAAGAAATATAATATTTAAGTAAGTCAGAACAAGCTGTGTTAACACCTAAAAACAACACACTCTCTTAGACTTAATGAAGTTACTTTCAGAGAAAATTTTCACCATACGATAAAGAACAGTATTCAATAGCGTATTTAAATGTTGACTACATCAAGTGATGCGTACTACAGACAAATTTTAGTACACCCTCTTAGACTTATTGAAGTTGACGGCACAGGTAGCTGTCAAGCATACCTAACAAACCAAAGTAAATATGTCTTGAAGAACAGTCTTCAATTACCCTAAACCAACACATCTCTATCATTTCAGAGTAATCTTAGCCATGTGACCAGTTAAACTAAATGTCTTGAAGTGTAGCTTTTATGTTTATGAGATATAAAATAAGAAAACCAAAGAGTTAATTGTCTATTAAAACAACAAGCAGAAGGGGTTGACTTGGTACCTACAGCTGCTACATACTTGGTAAAAATGGGTGCCACTAGCATTTCAGAGTAATTTTAATCACACAACACTCTAACTAACTGTCTTGAGATGTGGCTTTATGTGTTAATGGGTGGAAATAACAAAACTAAAGAGTTGATTGTCTATTACAACTGTCAGCTAAAGAAGCATTTAGGTAGCCGGAATACCGATATCCTAAATATTTCAAGAGTAATCTTAGTCATACAACACTCTTAACTAACTGTCTTGAGATGTGGCTTTATGTGTCATTGGTTGGAAAATAAGAAAACTAAAGAGTTGATTGCCTATTACAACAGTCAGCTGAAGGAACATTTGGGTTATCGGAATACCGATATGCCAAATGTTCCAACCGAAGGAGCCCACTTAGAGACATCTCCAGGGGCTCGGAATACCGATGCCCTAGAAGTGTCGTAAGCAACATTTCAATTAACACCAACAACCGCTAAATACTTGTTGGACTTTAGTATGTTTGATATTAAATTCGATTTTGCTACATAACCATTCATTTTTATGAAAAACTCAATAATTTTTATTTCTGCGTAAGCGAATTTAATCAGAAATATAGAACCAATCTTCAAGGAACCGAAGTAAAATGATAAGAACATTAAGAACAAACATTCCGATACCGAAGTGATCCTAAACACACCATATGATGCAAATTCTGTAAATCTCTTTAACAGAAGAAAAACAGAAGTGAAACACCGTAAGACAAATAGAACCGACATACATAACAGATGTGTCTGAGGAGAAACGTATTCAGAACCTTATTGAGTTTACTAAGTTTTAAGTATACGAACATAACAGTCTATGTACCAACCAACCAACCAACCAACCAACTGTTTTTGAGGTGTAACCTTTATGTATGTATGTAATTTAATTTTCGATAGTGTAAAATAAAATTAAAAAGTGTGATATATGAAAAAATAAGAAAACTAAAGAGTTGATTGCCTATTACAACGGTCCGCTGAAGAAACATTTAGGTAGCCAGAATACCGATACCCTAAATATTTCAACCGAAGGAGTCCACTTAAAGTCATCTCCAGGGAGCCGGAATACCGGCCCCCTAGATGTGCCGGAAGCAACATCTCAAGTAACACCTAGAACTGCAACATACTTGGTAAAAATGGGTGGAGCTCAGATTGTAAACGACTTGATAGGTGGTACATATGTTTGCAAAGATTTCATTCTAAATTTAGCCTGTTGGATATCCAATCATTTCTATGAAAAGTGCAACCAACCAACTAACCAACCACCCAACCAACCAACCAACGTTGAGGGGCGTAGAGATAGCAAGCTATCTACAAGTGGACCCCTCTGAACCTATGATGTTAATAATGGATTAAGAGATTGAATTGGTACGTGTTTATATTGAAGGCTTGCAAGCTACGTACAAGTGTCTGAATATATGATGGTAATGATGGGTTAAGATATTTAATTGACATGCATTAAAGGCTTAGCGGTTTTCACTTGAGTCATCGTCATTCGAAAACTATTAGAACGAAAACCAGGTCCTTTACTCCGGTATATCTTACTCAGTAGGAACCAAATGTCTTCGAAAACAACATTCTTTGCTTTTCTGAAAGGCAAGTGAGCAGCCCCCTTGTCGAACCCCTCCGAACTAAAGGTAAACCCCACTCTGTCTTCGGGATCGACATCATGGACTATATGACTCACAATATCTTTAATACGATCTCTGACCCACTTCTCTGGATCGTTGACAACGTCAGGTATATCGTGTAGTCTAAAGCATACGCTTCGTCTATCAAGTTTAAACTTCTTATTGGAGGTCACTGTATCTTCAAGTATTTGGAATGCCATTGTTTCGTGCTACACAACTGACTGTGTTGGTTAAAGGACCGAAGTTTAGCCTCGTGTTTATTAAAGACTAAAGTTTAGCAGGTACTATTTGTTTTCACCTTCACTGCTGTCTACCGACTGAACCTTAGCGGACGCTCCTCGTCTTAATATTCGACAAAACAACACAGACAACACAACTTATTGTTTTCACCTTCACTGTTGGTTAACGACTGAACCTTAGTGGACGCTTCACGTCTTAATATTCAACAGACAACAACGACAGCTGTCATACAGCTGTCTGACATGACAGACAGCTGTCTAACACAGCTGTCTAACACAGCTGTCTAACACAGCTGTCTAACACAGCTGTCTAACACAGCTGTCTAACACAGCTGTCTAACACAGCTGTCTAACACAGCTGTCTAACACAGCTGTCTATCACAGCTGTCTAACACAGCTGTCTAATACAGCTGTCTAACACAGCTGTCTGATAGGGCAGACATATGTCTAACACATGTCTAGCAGATGGGTAACAGTCACTCTTTTGCGGAACATAAACTGAATGTTTTTAAGTCAAACAAGAAGAAAACAATTTAAAACACATCTACGATGACCATGAGGCAGCCTACATGGACTTTGAACAATTTTTAAAAATAGATGCGGCCAGGTTAGTTGATTAACCATCCAGGTCAGTCACAGCTGACGCTATAAATAAAAACGATGCTGGAAGCGAGTGACGTCACAAGACCCGGTGGTGCATGTGCCCAGGTTAGACCTCTAAGCTTTCCAGGTTAATACCGGGTTAGCTCCATGACAAGGTGGTGGACCAGTCGGGTTAGCTAAGAGTCGGGGTGGTGGAATCGGGTCAGCTAGGCTCCGGTCGCCTAGCTGACCCGACCGTTCCACCACCCCGACTCTTAGCTAACCCGACTGGTCCACCACCTTGTCATGGAGCTAACCCGGTATTAACCTGGAAAGCTTAGAGGTCTAACCTGGGCACATGCACCACCGGGTCTTGTGACGTCACTCGCTTCCAGCATCGTTTTTATTTATAGCGTCAGCTGTGACTGACCTGGATGGTTAATCAACTAACCTGGCCGCATCTATTTTTAAAAATTGTTCAAAGTCCATGTAGGCTGCCTCATGGTCATCGTAGATGTGTTTTAAATTGTTTTCTTCTTGTTTGACTTAAAAACATTCAGTTTATGTTCCGCAAAAGAGTGACTGTTACCCATCTGCTAGACATGTGTTAGACATATGTCTGCCCTATTAGACAGCTGTGTTAGACAGCTGAATTAGACAGCTGTGTTAGACAGCTGTGTTAGACAGCTGTGTTAGACAGCTGTGTTAGACAGCTGTGTTAGACAGCTGTGTTAGACAGCTGTGTTAGACAGCTGTGTTAGACAGCTGTGTTAGACAGCTGTGTTAGACAGCTGTGTTAGACAGCTGTGTTAGACAGCTGTGTTAGACAGCTGTGTTAGACAGCTGTCTGTCATGTCAGACAGCTGTATGACAGCTGTCGTTGTTGTCTGTTGAATATTAAGACGTGAAGCGTCCACTAAGGTTCAGTCGTTAACCAACAGTGAAGGTGAAAACAATAAGTTGTGTTGTCTGTGTTGTTTTGTCGAATATTAAGACGAGGAGCGTCCGCTAAGGTTCAGTCGGTAGCCAGCAGTGAAGGTGAAAACAAATAGTACCTGCTAAACTTTAGTCTTTAATAAACACGAGGCTAAACTTCGGTCCTTTAACCAACACAGTCAGTTGTGTAGCACGAAACAATGGCATTCCAAATACTTGAAGATACAGTGACCTCCAATAAGAAGTTTAAACTTGATAGACGAAGCGTATGCTTTAGACTACACGATATACCTGACGTTGTCAACGATCCAGAGAAGTGGGTCAGAGATCGTATTAAAGATATTGTGAGTCATATAGTCCATGATGTCGATCCCGAAGACAGAGTGGGGTTTACCTTTAGTTCGGAGGGGTTCGACAAGGGGGCTGCTCACTTGCCTTTCAGAAAAGCAAAGAATGTTGTTTTCGAAGACATTTGGTTCCTACTGAGTAAGATATACCGGAGTAAAGGACCTGGTTTTCGTTCTAATAGTTTTCGAATGACGATGACTCAAGTGAAAACCGCTAAGCCTTTAATGCATGTCAATTAAATATCTTAACCCATCATTACCATCATATATTCAGACACTTGTACGTAGCTTGCAAGCCTTCAATATAAACACGTACCAATTCAATCTCTTAATCCATTATTAACATCATAGGTTCAGAGGGGTCCACTTGTAGATAGCTTGCTATCTCTACGCCCCTCAACGTTGGTTGGTTGGTTGGGTGGTTGGTTAGTTGGTTGGTTGCACTTTTCATAGAAATGATTGGATATCCAACAGGCTAAATTTAGAATGAAATCTTTGCAAACATATGTACCACCTATCAAGTCGTTTACAATCTGAGCTCCACCCATTTTTACCAAGTATGTTGCAGTTCTAGGTGTTACTTGAGATGTTGCTTCCGGCACATCTAGGGGGCCGGTATTCCGGCTCCCTGGAGATGACTTTAAGTGGACTCCTTCGGTTGAAATATTTAGGGTATCGGTATTCTGGCTACCTAAATGTTTCTTCAGCGGACCGTTGTAATAGGCAATCAACTCTTTAGTTTTCTTATTTTTTCATATATCACACTTTTTAATTTTATTTTACACTATCGAAAATTAAATTACATACATACATAAAGGTTACACCTCAAAAACAGTTGGTTGGTTGGTTGGTTGGTTGGTACATAGACTGTTATGTTCGTATACTTAAAACTTAGTAAACTCAATAAGGTTCTGAATACGTTTCTCCTCAGACACATCTGTTATGTATGTCGGTTCTATTTGTCTTACGGTGTTTCACTTCTGTTTTTCTTCTGTTAAAGAGATTTACAGAATTTGCATCATATGGTGTGTTTAGGATCACTTCGGTATCGGAATGTTTGTTCTTAATGTTCTTATCATTTTACTTCGGTTCCTTGAAGATTGGTTCTATATTTCTGATTAAATTCGCTTACGCAGAAATAAAAATTATTGAGTTTTTCATAAAAATGAATGGTTATGTAGCAAAATCGAATTTAATATCAAACATACTAAAGTCCAACAAGTATTTAGCGGTTGTTGGTGTTAATTGAAATGTTGCTTCCGACACTTCTAGGGCATCGGTATTGCGAGCCCCTGGAGATGTCTCTAAGTGGGCTCCTTCGGTTGGAACATTTGGCATATCGGTATTCCGATAACCCAAATGTTCCTTCAGCTGACTGTTGTAATAGGCAATCAACTCTTTAGTTTTCTTATTTTCCAACCAATGACACATAAAGCCACATCTCAAGACAGTTAGTTAAGAGTGTTGTATGACTAAGATTACTCTTGAAATATTTAGGATATCGGTATTCCGGCTACCTAAATGCTTCTTTAGCTGACAGTTGTAATAGGCAATCAACTCTTTAGTTTTGTTATTTCCACCCATTAACACATAAAGCCACATCTCAAGACAGTTAGTTAGAGTGTTGTGTGATTAAAATTACTCTGAAATGCTAGTGGCACCCATTTTTACCAAGTATGTAGCAGCTGTAGGTACCAAGTCAACCCCTTCTGCTTGTTGTTTTAATAGACAATTAACTCTTTGGTTTTCTTATTTTATATCTCATAAACATAAAAGCTACACTTCAAGACATTTAGTTTAACTGGTCACATGGCTAAGATTACTCTGAAATGATAGAGATGTGTTGGTTTAGGGTAATTGAAGACTGTTCTTTAAGACATATTTACTTTGGTTTGTTAGGTATGCTTGACAGCTACCTGTGCCGTCAACTTCAATAAGTCTAAGAGGGTGTACTAAAATTTGTCTGTAGTACGCATCACTTGATGTAGTCAACATTTAAATACGCTATTGAATACTGTTCTTTATCGTATGGTGAAAATTTTCTCTGAAAGTAACTTCATTAAGTCTAAGAGAGTGTGTTGTTTTTAGGTGTTAACACAGCTTGTTCTGACTTACTTAAATATTATATTTCTTCTGTTCAACAAGACGATGATTTTGAGGTGTTACACATGTATGTAGCTCTAAGACTGGCTATACCGGAAGTGTCTACCGGAAGTAACATTTTTATTGAATATGCTATTAGAGTTTGCTTTGCTGAACACCGTGCATGTATTGGTTGTATCGTACATCTCACCGATCTTCCGCGATAAGGGTTTGAAGTTTTTTATCTCAGTTTCTTGTAGACCTTGTTACGAAACATACATTTTTGAAGTCGGTTCCTTTCTATCACTTTCCGTTCAAAAGATATAAGGATTTAAAGTTTAGACCGGAAGTGGTCATTTTATTGTATATTCCAATTTGGTTTGGCCTCCTTAACACCGTGCATGTATTGGTTCTATCGTACATCTCACCGATCTTCCGCGATAAGGGTTTGAAGTTTTTTATTTCAGTTTCTTGTAGACCTTGTTACGAAACATACATTTTTCAAGTCGGTTCCTTTCTATCACTTTCCGTTCAAAAGATATAACGATTTAAAGTTTAGACCGTAAGTGGCCATTTTATTGTATATTCCAATTTGGTTTGGCCTCCTTAACACCGTGCATGTATTGGTTCCAGCGTACATCTCACCGATCTTCCGCGATAAGGGTTTAAAGTTTTTTATCTCATTTTCTTGTAGACCTTGTTACGAAACGATATATTTTTGAAGCGGTTCCTTTCTATCACTTTCCGTTCAAAAGATATAACGATTTAACGTTTAGACCGGAAGTTGCCATTTTATTGTATATTCCAATTTGATTTGGCCTCCTTAACACCGTGCATGTATTGGTTCTATCGTACATCTCACGGATCTTCCGCGATAAGGGTTTAAAGTTTTTTATCTCATTTTCTTGTAGAGCTTGTTATGAAACGATATATTTTTAAAGTCAGTTCATTTCTATCACTTTCCGTTCAAAAGATATAACGATTTAACGTTTAGACCGGAAGTGGCCATTTTATTGTATATTCCACTTTGATTTGGCCTCCTTAACACCGTGCATGTATTGGTTCTATCGTACAACTCACGGATCTTCCGCGATAAGGGTTTTAAGTTTTTTATCTTATTTTAGTCGCCATTTTTTAATTCTGCTTACTTAGACGAGTAACATGACACTAAACACGTGGGGGTAGCTTTAAAACTAAGAAAGGAATTGAACCTGTAACCAACCATTGTTTCTAAGCTTACTGTTTAGTTATTCAGTACCTCTTTGTATTTGTTTGACGCTACCATATCAAGGAGCATATATCAGGAATCGAACCTGTATCTCTTTCAAAATAAAATCAACTACTTGCCGCGCCCACACATGAGGCTAAAAAGTTCCTATTTTTAAGAGTTGAACCTGTTGTCCATTTTGTTTCTGAGCTTCCTTCTTTGTTTTGCCAGCGACCTCTATTGTCTCTACGATATTTAAGTTTGGTTTCCTATTTGAACCTGTTGTCTATTTTGTTTCTGAACTTCCTTCTTTTGTTTGCCAACGACCTCTGTGTGTTATTTTTAGAACCTACCCATATAACAATTGTGGCGTTCGGCTAATTTCTATGCGAAATCTAATAGTCTGTCTAATATTAAACATATTAATTATTATGTCTTATGTCTAATAACAAAAGCTTTATGTATGGTTTGTTTTAATTAAAAGTCGTATATATACAAATCTGAAACAATAAATTAACAAGTGCTTGATTAGCCGCGACGGTTAAGGTAGTCGTTCCTCATCTGAATGTCCCGGGTTCGAAACTCACCTGCTCCAAATGGTTTTTTTTAAAATATCCTTAGAATAATTTGAAGTAATAGGTTAGACACTTTGGAATGTTTGCATGTGACTGTCTGGCCCAAGTCATGTGACGTCACTGTCTTGCCAAAGTTTCCTAGACATAACAGGTCATTGACCTTGGAATGTTTACAGGTTACATAACAAGGCGAGATGTGAAATGTGACGTCACTGTCTGCCTCAAGTGGGGCCATACCTACTAACAGGTATAAACCATACATGAACGGGTACCAAACTAAATATATACCGGACATAAAACCTACTATCCGAACCAACAATCGTGAAATCTCGGCCGTAATTATGGAAAATGACAGAAGACATAAAATTAAGAATTGACCAAGTGATTGTTATTTAACAGAGGGGTTCAATCAATTATTAAAATACACTATATTTATAGCTTTATTAACGGTCACTAGTACAGTTTTAGCGGAGCATAGATATATCATGCTGTCGCATAGCATAGCAGAAATGTAAACAAAATCAGCCAAGTCTCTATAAAAATGATTCTAAAACAGTTTATTTTATCTTTAAACTTAAACATAAGACGTCGTATAAGACCCAAACAGTCGTGGGATGGGTTTCAATGGTAAGTCTACTAATTTCTGTAATTAATTGTTACGTATACTTTGAATATAATATCCCGGGCAAGAAGCCTATCTAAAGTATCACGCAAATGAAACGTTAGTTGACATGTGCCTAAATGGCGTAGGGGCATCGATCTTGCCTTCTAAGCAGAATGTTAAGCGATTGAATCCAGCTCGATGAATGTATGTTTTTTATGTTTTATTTTGGCATTTGGAGAAACAATAGTGCACAGATTTCATGCGTTTTGAACAATATCTGATTTTTGTTTAAAACGCCTAAATAGGTTTGTCACCTTTGATGTGAAATTATAATTTTGTTATTGTTGATATTGAAAAAACCGGTTTGATTAGGTTGATTAAAACGAGATCCTACTGGCGATCAATAGGGAAAAATAACTGGTACGCTTATAATTTGGCAGATACTTTACTTTTCTAAATATGAACTAGGTTATCTTCTGGAAATATTTTGTATAACTTTAATGAAAATACAAGTTTCCTTTAAAGATACTTACACTATCTACAGATATTGCAAAATTTTATTCTTTAGCTTTATAGAAAATTGGGTTTTGGACATTTTTCTCAAAATGAGTTAGAACACGAGATTTTTGTGATAATACAGTGATGGTAACACTTTCGAAAGAATTCTTCAAATTTGCGCGCACTAGGCCTCTAAAATCGATCTTCAAGGTATGTGTAAGTTTAAAGTATTAACTTCACTAATATGGCGTATAATAATAGTGTACAATTCTTATGAAAATTCGCTACTATAACGCACTTGCTGCGTCCCGAAAGTTTTTCCCCTAGAGATTTCCTCATACAGCCACAAACTTTTTTCATTAACTTCTTGATGTCAACCACTATTTACTAATTTGCGTTTGCTCAATACAGTTATGACCTACATGCTACCTAGTTCTCATAAGCTCTTGTGGTTATGTATACACATACGGGTATTTTATTTGTTACTTAATATTATATTTATTATTGTAACGTTCACTTTGTGAACTAACTTGTTATATAAAATAACTTAAGCAAAGTGTAGACAGGCATATTAACCAATCTTTTATTGCTGAATAGAGCGTACGGTTTAGGTATTAAGGTCTTTTCTATTCGCCAGTAACGTACAGTGTGTTCAGTTTACAGAACTCTATCTCAAATCTTCAATGATATTGTTACTTTAAAAAGCAAAATACCATTCAGATAGAGTTAGAGGTCGTCTCACCGAGAACCGTAGGGGGTTGTTGGGGTACTATTAGTGTATCGTGTTGTTTCCGGTTGTTTAGATGTCCTCAGGGTATTTTTGTTGTGGTGAGGGGCTGTCTAGGCGGGGGAGAGGAAATCTTTTTATCAATATTTTAGAAGCCAATTGAGATGAAGTAACAAAATTCAGAGGTAGAGACCTTTTTCTCGCTTTAAAAATGCTGGTGTTCTTCTCTTTAGTCGGCAAAATCAATTTTATCCTGTCTCATGATTTTGTTAAGCAGCAAAACCGGTTACAGAGCATAAAACCAACATTTGTGAAGCCTGAATTGAAGTCCCTACATCTGAACTTTGTATGGGGTGGTTTTACCAAATAAGGGTGTTTAAGGAACTGGGAGATATTTGGGTGAAGTTGCGGAGATTACCAACACGCTTTACTTAAAACGTAAACATTATGCTTTAGAACAAACATAACTTTACCGAATGCATCTAATACATCTTAATAATCTCCTGAGATCCGAGCCTATAAAAATTGTTTGTTTGGAATGAAATCTTCGGTTTATCTTTATTTTGGGTTAACTAAAGCCGCTAAATTGAAAAAAAAATATTTATTGTTAAAGTACAAAGAAAATGTCCATTAAAATGGACGTCAGTTTAGGCTTACACAGAAATTATCGCAAATGAATGTCATTGAAACAATAGCTGGAGCCCGTAAAACACAAAAATAAGTTGCAAGATCCCTAGGAAACTTTTGTTTTACCCTTACATCCTGGATCTTTACATCTAACAGAGTTTTTTAATTCAATAGCCATAACGGGAAGATGCTGAACACTCTGCTTTGATCCTGTCGGCATAGAAAAAGTCCCTGGAATGGAAGTGTTTTTCGTTACTTGCGATGGAATGTTAGTTAGTTGAATAGAATGTTCTCCGTTTGCATCCCTAAGGAAATACTCTGTCACACTTGCTTTGTATTCCAGGAACTTCATAATCGTTTCTGTACTGTCACAAGCTGTTTTTTGTCATGTCTATAAAAAAATCCATGAATTAGCTATTCCTAAGTCAAACTGATAAAAAATTATTTTCACTGTCCCTTTCTTTGTTCTTGTTCCCATTCGTTAAAGCTTATCATCCCACAATTAGGTCTATTCCACCCAAACATTGGTTGTATTTTCTAACCAAGTGTGACCTACGTATTGTAACATATTTTAAATCTTTTTTAGACCACTGTCTACATTCGTCTTGTGGTTCTATTTGCAAAGCAGTTGACGTCAGGAGGATAGATTTCATGTCATTCTACTGGACGATGTTGGTTTTTCCGTCAGACTTTACATCTTGCTCTGAAGACTCATGACCTAGTCATGCCATCATTTTGTCTGATGTTACGTTTTAGTTTAAAGTACCCTGAATTACAGTGTGGTTCCAGAAATGAGAATATTTTTACTTAACATGTATTCAAGCAGCGGTATTGTAGTATGAATAAATATGAGTGTCTTCTAGTAATGCTGCAGATAACCTGATAACTGCAGATGGACCAACACCATATCTAGTAACATCATCTAAAAATATTTTTTGCTTTGTTAAATTTCAAAATCTAAAATCAAAGTTTTTGGAGTGACGCACACAAAGCTTTTGAGCCCTTCTGGGTTTGGCTTTTCTCGTACAAATTCCTTCATTTGTCAAACGCCAGAAAAGAGGATCATTTGTTCATAAACACCAACCTCGTTGTATATCGGTAGAGACAAGCAACCTTTCTTGATTCTCTCAAGCAATGGACGAATTTTAAATAGCTTGTCAGCTCTCTTCTCATCTTCAGAAATATCTGTATCTACCACTACTTTTAAATGACTCCTTATTAGAAAGAATTTATCACGTGTCATGCAAGTTGCAATAGCATTAATTTTCGTCATTTTGGCCAAGTACATATTAACCTGTGGGTATTTTAGACATGACATTAAAACAGATATTTGAAAAGAATTTTTTAATTCCGGAACAGTTAAATTCAAAACCTTTCCTTTTTCTCCCACATATCTCACGTTTGTGCAATTTCAATATGCAAAGTAAGAATCGTCAAAGAAAATGGACATGTAATTTTTGATCGTCTAATCTGTTTCAAATTATGGTATCTGGAATTCCTGTGAAATCAATGTTTGACGGAATGAATGGACCCATTTTCTTCCAAGTTGTACGCTTAGTATTTGCAGATTTTTGTTCAACTCTTTTTTTTAATGTCACTAAGTGGTTCGTTATCTGAATCACTGTCATCTGACTCTCCCAGGTTTCCTCCATCACTATTTGAATATCCAACATTTAACAATTCTTGGTCCAACTTCATTTCATCTTCATCATTTACAAGTACATCTAAATCTAACTCTTAGTCCTAATTGTTTTCATTGTCCGAAAAATGTCGATCTGAAGTTTCCAAAATCTGACGTAATTTGTCTTCATCTTTTTTCAAATTTAAATGGCATATAAAAAGCTGGTGTCCATTCAAATGGACGTGAAAGTTTTACCAGGAAAACAGATAGTAAAAAACTGACTAGCCATGAGCTAATTTTTAGATGTACAAATACCAACGATATCTTGCGAAATATGCAAAAAATCGCACCAGTAACTAAGCAAAGGTCATTACATACCGTTAAGTGTAGCCCGCCGAAACTCTGCCGTTGTTCACAAATTTTTATTGTAATTGGTTTTGTTTTAAAGTGTACGATTATAGCACCGCCGCTGTTGATACTTAAAATCATATGTCCACTACGTTGGACCGAGGGATGTAAGCCAGTCGATTTAACTGTTACTCAAATACAAACTAAAAACCAAATGTCAATTTGAATCGACATCAGGACTCAGGACGATAAGAGCACCCTATATATACGCTCTCTAAGGTTAAATTTAAATACATATATAAATAAATAAATACAATTGCTCTTGGCAAAGATTATAATATCATGTCTGTTATTGACAGGTGTGGCTTCAACAACTTTTATAAATAACAGTAACTAAAATTGTTCATGCTAAATTGCATATTCAGCGCATTCCTTACAAGACAACGTCGGAACTGCATAGTCATCGACCTTGCCTTTTAGTTATTAATTATTTTCAGATCGTTTGGAACCTCGGTTGTTCAGGGGTAAGAACGTGTGCCTCTGAACCGAAAGGTACTGGGTTCGATCCCAGGGTACTTCTTTCACTTTTTCAGTACAAACTGTAACATTAACATCAGCCGAGGTTTTGGCATTGTATTTGAGCAAGTTGAATGTCTGCACGTTCCGCCCTTCGGAGGGGGCGTAAAGCCGTCGGGCCCGTGTCCATGCAATGTTGGGCACGTTAAAGATCCCTACCCTCTTTACAGAAAGGCTGGGGTTCGGCAACATTTCTAGAATGGTGAGGTGAAACTGCTCCCTGGCGTCGGTGATTGGCCATAGTCGCGGAACTAGTCCGACGTTAAAGAAACAAAACACACACACACACAGATCGTTTGTATGCATATGTCAATGCTCTTTAAGGTGTTATTTGAAGTTCCTTTTAGGCAAATTATTGTTCCTGAACAAAGGACAATAATAATTAATAAAATAAAGCAATAAAATACAATATGTTCAATAGGTGACTGAAGTACTTTCATACAATGGCAAAATTAGTATTTACCACTCCAATTTAACCCATTGTCATTGGGTGGGGGCAGAGTCCATTCTGTTTCATTTGGTTTTGATTTCACGGGTAAAATACAGAATATATTTTTCTTTACAACCCCTTTTACATGGGTATCAAAAGAAGGGCCATAACAAGTAAAATACAGTAACGTAAGTGAGACCATCATACACTAAAAAGTCTGGACTCAACCAGTGCGTTATGGTAGTGAATTTTCATAAAAAATATTCTTAAAAGCAAATATGTCTTTTTAAAGAAAACAGATATTAAATTTGGTAGCCAGTATAACCTAGGGTTGGGTTAGGTTAGGTTATAGTGTGAACGGGCCATAACGGTCGCTTTACAGCGACTTTAGGGTCTATTTTTGCTGACATCTAATTGCCTTATATTTCACCTAACAAATCCAGCCTCCTACAGAGGGCGACAATTTTTGTGGGCAGAAGTTAACCCAGGTCTTCTGGTGCAAGCTGTGTCTTTCCAAAGAGCAAGTGTCTTGTCGTGTCCCCAGCCGCACACTCTGCTGTTTCGTCACTCTTCATACACAGCCGGCAATTGGTCTCTAACCGAGACCAATTCTTGAAAGACAGATCTCTACTGATCTGAGTAGGCATCAGGTCTGAGACAATTCCCAGAACATCATGGCTCTCAATGTCATCGAGGAGTCCGGTCCTTGGCAAACTGATTTTCTTCGGCATTCTGTCAGCCGTTTGTTTTAGTCTCTACGTTATCTACCTAGCCTCCCTATCCAGCCAAATTTGAAGAGGTGGAATGTTAAGCAGGACTTCCAGAGCAGCTGATGGCGTGGTGCTTATAGCGCCCGTTATCATCAGACAAACTTGTCTCTGTAGCTGAGCCAGTTTGACACTCGAGATACCGCGAAGTGCCTTAGACCACCAAACTATACCTCCATAGGTTATACTAGCCTGTATAACCATGGCCCCATTTTCCTGGCCAACGAAACTTTTCAATTTACCCAACCGCCAAGATACAATTATTCCCAAAAAGGGTTTTGAAGAAACTTCCAAAAAAGTATATGTCTTTAAACATCCTTCTTAATATTCTGTGAATAAAAAGCTTTACTTGCCTCTTACAAAGTTTCATACCAAATACCCAGATGTAAACCTCACACCATTGGTAAAGAGCCTATTCTGCCAGCTGCAATTGAGATCGTAGAAACTATGTTTGGAAATAGTTTTGTCAAACACTTGCAGTCCATACCTCTAACAAATGATACTGTTGCCTATCGAATTCGGGATATAGCTGAAGATCTAGAGCATCAGCTTTTCGGGGAGCTCGTAACATTTTTTTTTCAATTCAGTCACCCATCCTTCGAACAAGTCTATGGAACTACACGGTGAATCCCAGATTGTCGCTCTAGACATATCCAAAGCCTTCGACCAGGTCTGGCACGCAGAGCTCCTTAATAAACTACCGGCCTATGGCCTATCACCAAAACTATGTACCTGGACAGCAAACTTCCTCTCCAACCGGAGCATTTCTGTTGTTTTGGATGGCCACTCCTCTAAACTATATCCAATTAATGCAGGATTTCCTTAAGGTTCAGCTTTTGCCCCTACTTTGTTTCTTCTCCACATCAATGACCTCCTTTCTAGCACATCCAACACAGTTCACAGTTACGCGGACGACAGCACCCTCCACTCAAATATACAATATTCTAAGCCTTTCTCTTTGGCCCAACTAGATGAGAATCGCAGACACATTGAGGGTTCTGTCCCCGTGGATCTCCAAAAAATATTAGACTGGGGAAGTGGAAATCTTGTACAATTCAACACCACCAAATCTCAGTCTTCCTTTCTTTCTCATAAAAGATACACCAGCCCTAGAACCATCACAATGAACAACCAAGTTATTCAAAGTAATGAGTCCTTTTCACTTGTTGGCATTTCTGTGGATCGAAATCTCAATTGGCACCAACATGTCACATCAATTGCAAAAGCGGCTGCTAAGAAATTAGGTTTCCTCTTCCGGTCCCGCAAATACTTTTCACCAGCTAATCTCTATACCTTATATACTTCACAAATAAGGCCAAACCTCGAATACTGCTCCCATATCTGGGGTGCTGCTGTCGCTTCTTGACTCGCTATCCTTGACTCCATTCAAAGGAGAGCTATACGTCTCATTGGTGGCCCTACCCTCACCCAAAGGCTGCCATCCCTTGCCCACCAACGTGCCGTTTGTGACCTCTCTCTCTTTTATAGATATCTGCACAGGCAGTGCTCAGAGGAGCTTTCTTCCATAGTTCCTCCACCGGCTGCCCCCAACAGATCTACCAGGGAAACAGAGCGAATGCACCTTTTTACTGTTCAGGTCACCAGACATAGAACATCTTGATATGCCCGCTATTTTGTCCCGAGGACTTCCAAGTTGTGGAATTCCTTGCCGGAACATGTTTTTCCTTCTCCTCCGAACCTCAAAACCTTCAAGTCCAGAATTAACAATTTGCCTCTTTCCTCCTTGTCTACACCCACGGTACTATAGTATTTAGGCTGTAAGCCCTCGTGGTGTGTTGTTAAAATAAAAAATTTAAAAAAAAGTGTTTTGTAGAAAGAATCATGAAGCGGAAATGTAAAGCGAAAAATTTACAAATGTTTGCAAATGTGGGTAAATGTGTTAAAACTTACAAGGCTAACAACATGTAGAAGTTGTTTTTGGAACCATTGAGAATCATTTATCCATTCTGCCAATGAATTATAAAAAGTATTTTCTTGCTGGCTTCAATTTGATAGCAAGTACGAGTGGGTTAGAGGACCCATTTCAAAATACTCGCGAAGATCTCCCAACAGCCGAAGGAGAAATCTTTATAGACTTCACGGCAAGTGGTGAAATCAGAAGACAATTAAGTAATAAATCACTTTTTGAATTTTGGGCACGGTTGGATGGTGAGTTTTCTGCACTGAAAACAATAGCTTTTTGTATACTATTACCATTTTTAACATCCTACATTTGCTAAACCAGATTTTCTGCGGTGGCTGCTTTGAAGACAAAATATAGATCTCAGATAAATATATGAGAAGAGCTTAGAGTGTCGATTTCTGATATGAAACCTTCTTGCGAAAAACTTTGCTCCGCAGAGCAGAAATGTAAAACGAAAAACCTAGACAAATGTTTGCAAATGTGGTTAAATTTGCTAAAACTTACAAGGCTAAAGAAGAACATGTGGGAGTTGTCTTTGTAACCATTGAAAATCATTTAGTCATGCTGGCAATTAATTATAGAAAGTATTTTCTTGCTGACTTCAATTTGATAGCAACTTACGAGTGGGTTAGGCGACCAATTTTAAAATACGCTCGAAGGTCTGCCAACTGCCGGAGAAGAAATCTTTATAGACTTCACGGGAAGTGGTGAAATGAAAAGATAATTAAGTAATAAATCACCCTTTGAATTTTGGGCAAGGGTGGGTGATGAGTTTTCTGCACTGAAAACAATGGCATTTCGTATACTATTACCATTTTTAACATCCTCCCTTGGCTAAATCGGATTTTCTTCGGTGGTTGCTTTGAAAACAAAATATAGATCTCAGATAAATATAGAAAAATAACTTAGAGTGTCAATTTCTAATATTAAACCTTCTTTCGAAAAACTTTGCTCTGCAAGATAGGCCTAAGGGGGTGACTAATAATTATTAATCTTGTTTTAAATTTAATATTGATAAGTTCATTATTAAATGTTTTGTGCAGTACTGATACAATATTACCTAAGTGTATTATATTGCTGTTCTTTCAGTAAATTATATAAAAATGCCTCGTACGTGTATTTTATTGCTTTTCTCTCAGTAAATTATTTTTTAAAATTATATCACGCCCACTAGAAGGGGGCGCCCCACAGTTTGAGAATCGCTGTATTAGTTAACGTGATCTCCAAAAATAATGGACCGAGTCTGATCCAACTTAGAATATTTTCCTTTTGTATAGATTGGTTTAATTTATTTGTGAAACTTCTGATTCTTCAATGTTTAAAAATAACAGTGGTGCACATTTAAGGTTTCAAGCTGTATTGAACCTTAAGTTATAATTATTGAAAAGTGAATATTTTAGTAAACATTTCTCGGAAGAGAACAGCGGAAGGAAGAATGTAACTACGTACTTACGTACATATATCCCGTCGTTTATCAATAGCACGAGGACAAATTCGAGGAAACCAGAAGCCCCGATTTCACACACGATCCTCGGTTTCATAGAAAAACTTGCCTTTGCATGTACCTACATATTTGCTTTATTTGTCTTCGAAGTTACATAATATACGTCATAAGTTATAAATAGTCCTAATATATTCTTTATTTAGATAGCATGTCCTGCTAAGTGATGGGAAAAACGGTTATTTTCTGTTAACAGTTGAAGCAGTTAACGTTATTTAATAATGACCGTTGAAAACAACGGCTTCAGTTATTTTAAACTGGATAGTCGATCGATAGTATCCTACATTCCCAAAGCTGTGAGCGAGAGCGAGCACACTAGTATAAATGCATTGTATTTTTACCCCGTTATTTCACGTAGTGTATAAATCTCAAATTTTGTCGATATGAAAAGGAAACAAAGGGTTAAGAAATTATAATAAGCGTTTCCTAAATCTTTTGCCACTCTAAAGTGAAACTTTTAGAAATCAGAAAGGAGTCTTATATTAGTATTTACTTAGATGTTTTAGGAATTATAAACTAGTCATTTCTAACAAATTTATTTTATGAGGGGTCTTTACGTAAATGTCAATGCCACAGCAAGAATCAATAAATATCATTATTTATCACGTCTTGGGACGTTAGACGTTAGAACTTTTATTGCTACAAAGGGAGTGATTCTAAGAACTCCATAACATAACGCAGCTCATAAAATTTCGGTAAAGAAAGTTGCCTTTATTCTGTACATATGGTTTGCTATTACATTATGCTTTTATTCTATCTTAGAAAGATCTCTATCTCTAGTTACATTTTCGGTTCACTGGTCATCTTTATCAGTCCACTTTTAAAAATTGTGCAAACAATAGACAACAGTATAAAAAATTGAGTTTGAATTTGAGTTTAAAAAAATGGAAGATATATAGTATTAATTGTTTATTTACTTATTTTAATATTCGTTGTTTTAAAATTAGTTTCAAAAATTTCAAAGGGCTGTAACTTGGAGGAGAAGGGGTTTCAAGAAAAACTTAATAAAAAGACACCCCTTATTTTTCTCCAAAGAATCACCCTGTAAAATTTTTCGCATCAATTTGGAAACACCCTATATATATATATATATATATATATATATATATATATATATATATATATATATATATATATATATATATATATATATATATATATATATATATATATATATATATATATATATTCATTTAATTTTTTATATTTAAATGTATATAGATATTAAAAAAATGTTGTATCATCATATTTTTTTATCAATTTGATAACTATTATCAGACAAACGAAAATGACGTGTTAACTGTTTTCTTAGGTAATGTATATAAATTTAAATAAATAAGTACTTTAATTTCACGTGAAATAACCCTATTTTGCGTTGTCTATAGTGAAAGTAATAACACGTTTTTACAGAAATTCATCTTTTCACCCAACATTTTTTATTATTAAATATTTGGCTTTACATAC
This sequence comes from Tillus elongatus, assembly GCA_964006375.1. Lineage (NCBI taxonomy): Eukaryota > Metazoa > Arthropoda > Insecta > Coleoptera > Cleridae > Tillus > Tillus elongatus. Next base: position 295,019,474 of record OZ023262.1, read on the forward strand.
TAGTGGGAAACTAAACTGTTTCAAAAATAACAGCTTCTCAGTTTAACAGAATAACTCTGTGTGGTAGTGTTCGTATGCCGTATCCCCATCAACAACCGGTTAAAGTTAAAATTAAAATTAAACCGTTTTATTGTACCGAAGATCGTACGTCCCTAAAGCTGTGAGCGAGAGCGAGCACACTAGAATAAATAATAATGTTATGAAGTACAGTCCGCTCTATACTGTATAACCATACATATTTAGCATTCCCAATCTCAAGACTATTCATCCCGTTAAATGGTTAAATAACAGTTGCCGATGAAAACCGAAGTTTATTCATCGAACCTAGTTGCAGTAGAATTGAAACAGACACGACTCCGAATTCTAGTTTAGTGTAAAAAGCGTTACTTTTTAAGCCGTTATTTTTATAAATCCATAACTGGTGGTTACCGTTACGGCTCGGTAACCGTTTAAAAAGAGCTGACAGTTAAATAACGACCCATCACTAGCCTGCTGTATCATTGATCACACAATGCAACAAACATCTATTTATGTAAGTATTTTATTTGTTTGTTTTTTTCACATTCTTGAAACAAGCCAAGTACATTTTATCCATGTATTTATTTCCAGTGTTGCCTTCAAAAAATTTGTTGAAGTTTATTGTTTTTCAATCTTTCCCCAAAATTGTATATTTGTATGTCCACGATCGATTTTTTTTAACCGTTGTTTCTATTAACCGTTCCTTTTTGGTGTGTAGAATGTTACCAAGATTACAACAGTAATTTTATGGGTATTTTGTTAGTTCTGCTTATGTTATTTAACATAAAAATAGAAGTACCTAATTCGTGCAATATATCGCTCTGAATTCAACAATCAATAATGTTCGCTGAGGCCTTTAAATGACATGTGCTAGTCGGTTTTATATTCGGTACTTCTTAAAATCACAACATAAAGAAGACTGTTCTCTATGCTGTGTTAGTGTTTCGTAGAAAAAAATCTCTAATGGGGAGATCCCGACTTTTGAATTTTGAAAAAATTTATGCAAATGAGCACGAACTAGGACCCCTAGGGGTCAGTTTCAATTTTTATATATATATATATATATATATATATATATATATATATATATATATATATATATATAAATGACATTTGCTAGACGGTTTTATATTCGGTACTTCTTAAAATCACAACATAAAGAAGACTGTTCTCTATGCTGTGTTAGTGACTTTTCGTAGAAAAAATTCTCTAATGGGGAGATCCCGACTTTTGAATTTTGAAAAAATTTATGCAAATGAGCACGAACTAGGACCCCTAGGGGTCAGTTTCAATTTTTATATGTATATATATATATATATATATATATATATATATATATATATATATATATATATATATATATATATATATATAAATGACATTTGCTAGACGGTTTTATATTCGGTACTTCTTAAAATCACAACATAAAGAAGACTGTTCTCTATGCTGTGTTAGTGACTTTTCGTAGAAAAAATTCTCTAATGGGGAGATCCCGACTTTTGAATTTTGAAAAAATTTATGCAAATGAGCACGAACTAGGACCCCTAGGGGTCAGTTTCAATTTTTATATGTTTATATATATATATATATATATATATATATATATATATATATATATATATATATATATATATATATATATATATATATATATATATATATATATTATATGTATATGTATATATGTATCACACCGATTTTGATAAAATTTGGCACATACCTTCCTTTTGTAAATGGCTTGGACAAGTTCGTTAGTCAGGGAAATCGGACGAGGTTTTCTAGGAAAATTTTAAGTTTTTATTCGAAAAAATTTATTTCTATGGAATTAACAAAGTAAGGGCGAGTTCATATCATCATAGGTAAGCTACCTACCAAAATTTAGCTTTGTAGGTTAAACCGCAAAAAAGTCACAGGCGTTTAAAGAAAAATAAATTTGGGTTTTCCTCAAAACGTCAAAGTCGCGATTTAAAACGTCAAAATTGGTAATATTTAGGCAATGAACCTGAAATTAATATGAGCTATGGAAGGAAAATGTCTCAAGAATAATGTTTTACAAAGCCTGAACTCTTAGTTTCAATCGTCATTGTCCTTCATTTAACTAAAATGTTCCCAGAATATTAATTTAAAATAGACCCTTTCTCTGATGCTTTGGCAGTAGTGTTGGCTATATAGTTTATCGTTTAATGGTATATCATTTTTCTCAAATTTTCGTAAAAAATCATTAAAGCTCAATATTTCCGTTATTATGCAAGTTACAAAAAAAAAATGGTATACATTAATTATAGGGTGTCTTAAGCCACATCTTAAAAAATATTTCCACAATTACAGGGTGGCCCATAAGTCGTTGGTGATTCAAATTTCCTTTTTTTTTAATCGAACACGCCCTATGTTATTGCAGTTTTGCATTTTCCATCGAAATATAATACATCTTTGTAAGAAAAGAAATTCGGGACGCAGCAAGTGCGTTATGGAAGCGAATTTTCATTAAATGCTTTAAATTTGAATAGCTCAATTTGCTATTAATCTACAAGGTTGACCAGGAAACCAGTTTCTTCGGGAACAATTTAAGTTGGCTTTCGGAAATTTGTGTACATTTTCAAACAATAAAGTTATTTTGATGAAACATTGCATATTGTTTCTACTATATAGATTGATGCCTGCTTTCTTAAAAAAAACATGTTAGCCATTAAAAACATTTTTATGAAAATTCACCACCATAGCGCACTTGCTGCGTCCAGTAGTTTTTAAAATATCTCATTTCATGTTCAGTGAGAATCTCGGTGGTTCATAGGTAAAAACGTGTGCCTCTGAACCGAAGGGTACTGGGTTCGATCCCAGGGTACTCCTTTCACTTTTTCAGTACAAACTGTAACATTAACATCAACCGAGGTTCTGGCATTGTATTTGAGCAAGTTAAATGTCTGCACGTTCCGCCCTTCGGAGGGGGCGTAAAGCCGTCGGTCCCGTGTCTATGCGATGTTGGGCACGTTAAAGATCCCCACCCTCCTTACAGAAAGGCAGGGGTTCGGCAAAATTTCCAGGGTAGTGAGGTGAAACTGCTCTTTGGAGTCGGTGATTGGCCATAGTCGCAGAAATAGACCAACATTAAAGAAACAAAAACACAAAAACACTTGTTCAATGAGTGCAGTCCAGTGAGTATTCGAGTCGAGTTGTGGTGCGTTTTACGCTACGCAAGTTATAATCACCGGTAGAATGTTAAGTTCTGGTTAGTAAAGTAAGTGTATACAGCCACAGTGACGGTATCCAAAGTGAAAACTGACAGCAATGATTTACCTTAATAATAGAAACTGGAAACACGGACTTCTATGTGAACAACCTCCACCTGACGTTAAAATAGTGAATTTTACATACTCGTGTTTTTCTGGTCGTAGATTATGAAAATGATAGAGAAATGCGCTTAAATGTCTGTTTCTAAAATAGTTTTAATTAAGCATTTTTTTTATTTTTACATAATTTATCCGAAGAAGGGTAAATTAGTACTCATTTTTTGATATATGGTAAAAGATATTATATATAATTGCTATGAATCACTAAAACAGCTATATCCTAAATACATCTGTAAATTCAATAAAATTAGTCACTTTTCTCTATCATAATTAAATTTTGGTAGGTCAGTAATCTATTGGTGAATTATTCTCAGATGGCCGCTCCTATTTATATTTTTGTTTATTTTTATGAAATCTACTTAACGAAAAGGAAAACCTAATTGCTAAATACGAATTTTGTTAAGTCATTAGAAGCAGTGTAGGTGTCTTGCATGATCAGGTCAATTCATTTCTAAACGTTAAATGGCATGACTAACCTATGGAAGCACGAGGCTTATTCAATCCACATCATAAGAAGGGTGACACATTACCGTACCCAGCAAGCTACCAAGATTGCTTATTTTTCACATTGTTACAGTATCCCGTCTGTAACGAGACGGCTTTTTATCTCTTTACTTTAATTGCTGTAAATATTGTAAATAACTCTTTCAAGACAAGAAAAAGTAACATGGGTATTTTTGGTTAAATACCTATTTATTAGATAAATAGACAGTGCCCGAGCGGCTAAGAGTTTTAAGAGATAAAAGCTACCCGTGTTTTATTGAAAGAAAATATCATTTTTAATCAACCCTCAGTATAGGTCTGTGTAAAGTTATGTTGGAATGATGCGGCAGAGCATGCGAAATTTAAGTCAAATCCCAATTTTACTACAACCACTATCGTATCATATAACTTGCGATCTTTAAGTCTCGCTTGCATTAAATCAAATGACTTAATAAAAGTTTGGAATATTTTAACCCACCTCAATGGAAAACTTATACCACGAACACAGCTGTGATTCAAACCAAACCTGTAACCTAAGTTTATTAATAATGATGATTCGTGAAACTCAAGCCGCTGGTGGCTAACTGCAGCAACAACATTGTATCTCGAGGTCTCTGTACTTAATGATCTTCTGGTTGTACTTTATCTCTATATTATTAGTATTTGGAATGGCCACATCAATCAGCTTCATTTGGTTGTAGGACTTATCTACTATTATTATATCTGGCCTGCTCTGGGCAACTCTTTGATCTGTAAGCACGGTCCGATCCCAGTACAACCTGTATCCTGAGTTTTCTAGAACAGGCTCAGGAGTGTATCTTTAGTAGGGCACCTTAGTAAGATTTAAAAGTCCCAGTTTCAGAGCCAGTTCTTAATGAAGTATTTTGGCATCTGCGTCGCGCTTCTCTTTATACTCTGTTACAGCAAACGCTTGACATCCTCCTGTGACGTGCTGGATAGTCCCTAATGACTGACACCCTAATCTACATTTGTCATCTTGGACCGAATTATCTCCAACTATATACTTCAGGTAGTCTCTTGTTGGGATGACCTGATCTTGTATGGCCAGCAAAAACCCATCTGTCTCTGGAAACATCTGGCCGGACACCAACCAGTAGTTCGACGCCAGTTTGTCGACATATGCCTTGGAGGTCCCATTCAGATGTCGCCCATGGAGAGGCTTATGCATCCAAGATTGAAGATTGTCCTGATTAGTCTGATGGTGACTTTGTATTTCACTTTCTTTTAATTGTAGCGGTGTTGAATCATCTACCACGCAGATGGAACGACGTAGTTCAGATGTAAGCGCCTGTTGGTGGAAATATGTACGCAGGTGCATTATCTGCTGGTCCAACTGTTTATGAATATGCAACACTTCTCTTGCACCTTGGTGTCTAGGTAGGGTTACCCGCTCGATATCACTACGGGGGTGATGCTTTTTGGATTTTGTTAGGAGTGTTCGCACCTTCCGTTGTAGATTTTCAATGTCTGTTTTATTCCAGTTTACAATCCCAAATGAGTAGCTAAGTGCAGAACATGCATTCACAGCTTTAGTCATGTTCTTGCTGTTAAGATGTGATCACACCGCCTGCCTTACTCGTTTCGTAAACTCACTTATCAGACCGTTATTCGTTACCGAGTGCTTTATTTTCCTCACTTGCTGTATTGTCAGGTATTTGTAACTCTCTTTTACATCCATCGAGGCAATTTGCTGGTCTTTTTAAACTTCATAAGCACCTGGTGGTATTTTACCTTTGACAACACATAATATGCGACATTTGTCGAGCCCAAACTGCATGTCAATATCTCTGGAAAACCCTTTCACGAATTTAAGGAGTTGTTCCAGTTGATTCTTTGTGAAGGCCATCGGCTTAAGATCATCCATATACAGCAGATGACTTAGCCTCATTTACTTCCTACCATTGCTTTTGACACTGAAGCCATATCTCGTGGAAAACCTCCGGATGTAAGTATCGATCTTATACATCTTCAGCACACTTATGAGCCATTCGTGTGAAACTTAATAAAACGCCTTTTTATAATCCACGTAGGCAGCAAAGAGATTTCTTCGTGCATTATAAGCTTGATTGCACACAACCGAATCAATTATTAGCTGTTCTTTGCATCCCATAGATCCTTTGGCACACCCTTTTTATTGGCTCGCAATTATGTTGTTTCGTTCACAGCGCGCATATATGCGTTTCTCAAAGCAGGGTGTGATCAACTTATATAGGGTCGGAAGTTATTGGTCGGTATCTCCCCGGTTCTGCAGAACAATGGTGGTCCTTTGGCAGAAGATACGTGTCTCCTTGTGTGAAAAATAGTGGCATCTTCTTTGGGTCAAGTATAACATCATTTATTACACCAAAATTTCTTCAACCAAAAGTTTTGGACGCCCTCAGACCCTGGTGCCTTCCAATTATGAAGCTCTTTAATAACCTCATAGACTTCATTTGTGGTAAACGGCTCATGATGCATTTGGTCATAACTCTGACAAGTTCCATGTTCTTCGTTAACCCAGCTGGCGCCAATGTTGCAGGAGGCTGTTGTGACTAGTTGACTTTGCCAGAACTCTTCAATTTGTTCCTTATTTGGAAAAGTAACGTTGGCTGCATTCCTAGCGGAATTAAGCTGACGGTAGAAAGTCCTTTCAGAGCGTTCAAATATTGTATTGTCGCACTTCTTATTATTGCTCGCTTTATATCTCCTCAACGGTTCTGCATATGCAGAAAGCTTATATTTTAAGGTGTCCAGACATTCTTGTGTAGTGTGGTTGGCTGGATCTTGTGCTGAGTGTTGTCGAACTCGGCCTATTATTTCCTCTAATTGTTTTTGCAATTTTCTTGTCTGTACTCCCCCAATGTATTTCGTCAATTGTCCAAGTTCTTTTCTAAGTGTTTCCACTCTACTTATGAACATTTTTTCCACGGGGGCACTCTTTGACGCGAGTCTCTGTGATTGAACCTTCAATCAGAAATCTTAAGCCTAAAGTTTTAATTGTTGCAGTTGCTGCACAGTAAATCGTGCGTTAATCTCTAGAAGGTGCGATGTCAAAATTATTCTGTTCAGAAGTTCCAATATAATTGCCAGCTTTCTAGATGATATTAGCCTAGGTAATGGTGGTTAAGTAAGAGGTTTTGTTACTTCATACTTCGCGACTGCCAACCTCATTTCTGTGGACAATTTTTCGATGAGTTCCTCATTTTGTTGCGTACCCTCGATGTGTTCTTCTTGCTCAGTATGTACAGGTGGCAGATTACTACCATCAAACAGGATCTTTATTTTCCGTAACCGCTATGTTAGTAATTTCATATTCAACTTCCCGTCTGATTGTATTCAGTCTCGTTTGTGGAATAAGGTTATTCCTAAGTATGACACGATACTGATACGCTACTCGCTGCTGAGTCACCTGTATGTGTGGGTACATTCTGAGAAATTCGTTGTGAAGTTGTTGCCTATATCCGGTCTGTTGTCCGAGTTGTGTGTTACTTTCTAGTAAATGCGCATAATGGCTTCACTCATATTCATAGTCCATTTCATGCGCCGTCTCGGTAATCCCATCTGGGTGAGCGCTGGCTGATTTTCCTGCGCAGCTTTTTCAATGGGTGGAGTTCTTGGTCTTACTAGGCTCCCCTGCCTGTTGACTTTGGGCTGTAATTTATTGCATGACAGGGACTCGCCTCATCAGCACCCCGCCACCGACGTCCCGCATGCTGTCATATCCAGCGCCAGTTCCAGACATGCCCTGGCGAACCCCACACAACGGCATTTTTCTGAGGCTTTATTATTATTATTATTATTATTATTATTATTATTATTATTATTATTATTATTATTATTATTATTATTATTATTATTATTATTATTATTATTATTATTATTATTATTATTATTATAAGAGGTTCCACTTAGTTTATTCTAAGGATATTTCTGCATGAGTTGAGCAACACCGAGTGCACTCCGCTTACCTAGGGTGTTGCTTCTGCGTCTGGATGTCAGTTAAGTATTATAGTACTTTCCGTACTATATGCGCTGTACCCAGGTCCACTGCCTTTTGCATTAGCAGGAGATTGTGTTTTCCTGGAACTTCCTTCATGAAATTGGTGGTGGCATTGGAAATAAGTCCTGGGGCTCCGATGATGACGGGGATTATTTTGGCCTTCAGGTTCCACATGCGCTGTATCTCAATTTGCAGATCTTTATATTTAAGCATCTTTTCTGCTTCCTTCTGTATGATGTTGTAGTCAGAAGGTATGGCCACTTCTATAATTAGGCAATGTTTTTTCTTCTTATCCTTAACTATGAGGTCTGGCTTGCTTGCAACTATTTTCCTATCTGTATGCACCTGTGTGTCCCATATGATTGTCACATCTTCAGTATCTATTACAGGGTCCGGGGTGTGTTGGTACCACTTTTCATTTACATCTATCTTGTAGTATTTGCAGATGTTCCAGTGAAGCTGCCTGGCTACCGTGTTGTGTCGCTCCAGATACGAATGTTTTGCTAGTATGGGGCAGCCCGCAACAATATGGTGGATGGTTTCATTGAAAGACCGACAGAGTCTGCATTTCGGGTCTGTGTCGGTTTTCATTATTTTAGCTTTCATATAATTTGTTGCAATAGCTTGATCTTGGCAGGCAGTTATCAAAGCTTCCGTCTCGGTCTTGAGATTTGCATGGGTGAGCCACGCCCATTAGTTATTTTGATGGATGGTTTCCTTGACGGCCTCATTTGCTATTTATTTATTTATCTATTTATTATTATTATTATTATTATTATTATTATTATTATTATTAGTATTATTATTATATCTCTTTTCAGGAAAAACTGGCTTCAAAACACCTGGAATAATGTACATACCTGTTTCACCAATATTTGCATTCAATGAAGTGCAAAGATAAATCGACCCATGAAAAATATGAATAGCATTACTGAGTTCAATAAAAAAAAGCTTTAAATAGTGTATGTATAATGTGAGATCCAAACAATAAAAAAAGACAAAGAGTACATATATCAAAAGATGAATAAAGATCCCTCATTATAAAGATATATCGGTCAGTACGTACACAACAGAAAGAAATTCCAAGTAAACAAGAGCATGAGTGCCAATATTTTTATGTCAAGTCACATTTTTCTTCCACGAAGACTTGAAAACCTTTGTTATGCCACTGTTTTCCAAACAATATCATAGTGTGGAGATCTTTTATTATAGGGCATGTCAGTTATCGTTGTACTGATTGCCTCAAGTTTCATAATTAATACAATAAGTGTTTCGTTAACTTTATATGACGGCAGAGATGCTACGTATACTCTTCTGAGACAGTACGTCAAGGAGATAATAAGAAAAAACTTCTGCAAATCAATTATCCTTGTGTACGATTCATCTGAAGTAGATATTGTTGGAGAAATCTCTGCTGAACTGCTTAACAACTCGTATCTTGTCTATAATATGCTGCTGCAATGTGTAGAGGAATTCAACGAAGATTATCGCCGTAAATTTAAAGAGGGTTTATCTCAGGATGAAAGGCAAATTTATGTTGTGTTGATTAAGCATGCTACATCATTTGCTAAAGCACTGGAAGCAACTAGAAAAATTATTTTCTGGAAGGATCGCAACAAGGTTATGTTTTTAATAGGAGAAAAATACGATAATATCAGTAAAGTCGTAGAGAAATGCTTTATATTATCTTTTAGGTATGTACTTTTTTTTATTATTCTAACCTATTTTACGAGTATTCTTTTGAAATGTTAGTCTATTAAAGTTTATCAATCAAAGTTCATATAAAGTTTGTGTAATAGCTCAAGCTTCTAAAAATATTTAGACTATTAGAATGTGATATGATACTGGATTAGTAATTTTAGTGAATTTTCTTTAAAAAAAATTACTAATGAGGAGATCTTGACTTTTGATTTTTTTTAATGTCTAACTGAGCGCGAACTAGTCTCCCTAGAACCCATATCCAGGGTCAGTTTTCAATTTATATATATATATATATATATATATATATATATATATATATATATATATATATATATATATATATATATATATATATATATATATATATATATATATGTATATGTATATATATATACAGTGTGTCCCAAACCGGATGGGAATGTATTGCTATCTTCGTTATTATTAGAGATAGGGAGACGGTTAAATTAGCAACATTTTGTAGAATATCATGCTCGATCCAAATATGACTTGCATTTTACCCTGCCTCTTTTTGTTTTCGAGTTATTCTGAAAAAAACAAAATTTGTCGGTTTCTTTTTTCTTCAGTATCTAAGTAGGCGTTGATCTGACATGTCTAAGACTTGCCCATTATCAAGACACTTTTTACAGAGTAATCTTTTTGTGCTACTCTCAACTTTGTATTGTCATTTGCTTTTGAGCTACTGGTATCAACGTTTATTTTTATTATGGCAGCCATATTGGATTTTTTGCTCAAGTGAAAAGAGCTTTCCAATTATTTACAACGTGCTTGATAAATCTTGTAATTGCACTGACAATTTTGAGACAAACCGTAGCTATGAAATCCAATACCAGAAAACAAATGACAAAAAAAGTGTTCAAAAAGCAGTACGCCATGGAGTCTAACAATATACTTCTATTTTTAACATCATTTTCTGTAATGATTCGCGATAAAAAATGATAACTTTACTACAAATTATTACAAATGATATTTTACATTACAACATTGTCCTGAAAAGTTGTTATAATTTAATTAAATAGGTAAACCTAGTAAATAACAAAATGTACTAACAGAACTCAATAAGTAGCAGATTAAAGATTTACGAAGACGCCTTTGAAAATTGTTTGATTTTTAAATGTAAGTCAACTGAAAGAACAGAATAAAGGTTGCTATGGATATAACACTATCGCGACAATTAATAATACTATCATCACTAATAGAGAGGTATCGATGGTGAGACTTTGCAAAAAGTTTTTCAAATGAGCGCGAACTAGGACCTCTACAACCCATATCCGGGGTCAGTTTTGATTTTTATATGATATATATATATATATATATATATATATATATATATATATATATATATATATATATATATATATATATATATATACAGGGTCGCTGATAAGTCTGGAAACGGTCGATTATCCGGGAAAATATACAAGGTGTCGAAAAAAGTTTTATACAAAAGTTTTTGGGTTCTTCAATGTCTACTAGGCGGTGATAATTTCATTTATACAGGGTTGGTCATACAGGCGTGGCACACCAATATTAATTTTTTTTTAATGGAACACCCTATATATTATTCGATATTTCAATCCTTCTCTTAATTTTGAGCAACATTTATCAGAAGCATGATGTACATAAACTCAATCGTTTCCGGGTAAAAAAATAAATAAAAATAAACGCTATTGTTTTTAAAATCTATTGGATGAAGAACAAAAATAAATGAAAAGTAGAATATCTCTTGAAAACAATCTGTGAGTGTGAAAAGAACCGGTTGCGATGTTTTTAACATTGTTTGAAATCCTATTTTATAAGATGTTTAAAGTGTTCTCCATTGACCTCCTGACAATAATAAATTCGCTTAACAAAACATTGCACTGCATTTACAAGAGCGTTTTGAGGAATGTTATTAATTTCATGCACAATCCTTGCTTGCAACTCTTCAATATTCTGCGGTCTATTTTGGTAAATTAAATTTTTTACATGACCCCACAAAAAAAAGTCAAGCGGCGTCATGTCGGGAGACCTAGCTGGCCATTCAATAGTTCCCCTGCGCCCTATCCATCTGCCAGGAAAGGTTTGATTCAGATATTCCCGTACCTCAATTCCAAAATGAGGGGGTGCCCCATCCTGCTGAAACCATATTTCTTCCGCTGGTAGATTTGGGTCGTTATTGTTCGGAAATAATCGACTAACGTCTGGAACAATTGATTCTTGCAAAAGTGTCAAATATCGAGCAGAGTTCAAATTACCGTGTATAAAATAAGGTCCTATGATATGTCCACCAATAATAGCACACCAAACATTTACTTTTTGCGGTCTTTGGGTGTGAATTTGTTCCATCCAATGTGGCTTTTCGTCTGACCAGTACCTACAGTTGTGTCGGTTGACTTGTCCATTCAAACAAAATGTAGATTCGTCGGAAAACAAAATGTGGTTGGCAAAGTTAAAATTTTGGCGTAACTTCTCCATAATAAGTTCACAGAACTCGATTCTGCGATCAAAATCGTCTTCACTCAGTTCTTGCAATAAATGAATTTTATATGGACGGAACTTTTCCCGCTTCGTAATCTTTTGAATTGAATATCGACTCATATTGTGATTTAAAGCCAATTGCTGTGCCGAAGTTTTCGGATTTTCCACCACATCCAATATTACATTCAAAGAATTTTCTTCATTTGTAACGGTTACTGGCCTTCCAGTTCTAGGTTTATCCTTGATACCGCCAGTTTCGTGAAAACGATGCAAAGTTTTCGAAACTGTGGATTTGGAGATCGATTCCCGCTCAGGATGCAACTCATTGAACATAATCACCACTTGAGCAAAACTTCGTGTTCTATCACCGTACCCTATCATCATTAAAATTTCGATACGTTCGGTTTCACTTAAACTTGCCATTTTGCACAAAAACTGTTGACACTAAATTACTAATGTTTCAAAACTGTTGACACTGAATGAATGTTTGACATTCGTTGTCCTGGAAACATTTTAAAACAAAAGAATAATACTGCGTTTCTTATGGGCATCTTATCTTATCTTGAGATTCCAAACAATGTTAAAAACATCGCAACCGGTTCTTTTCACACTCACAGATTGTTTTCAAGAGATATTTTACTTTTCATTTATTTTTGTTCTTCATCCAATAGATTTTAAAAACAGTAGCGTTTATTTTTATTTATTTTTTTACCCGGAAACGATTGAGTTTAGGTACATTATGCTTCTCATAAATGTTGCTCAAAATTAAGAGAAGGATTGAAATATCGAATAATATATAGGGTGTTCCTATAAAAAAAAATTAATATTGGTGTGCCACGCCTGTATGACCAACCCTGTATAAATAAAATTATCACCGCCTAGTAGACATTGAAGAACCCAAAAACTTTTGTATAAAACTTTTTTCGACACCTTGTATATTTTCCCGGATAATCGACCGTTTCCAGACTTATCAGCGACCCTGTATATATATATATATATATATATATATATATATATATATATATATATATATATATGTATGTATGTATCCAACCAATAACTCAAAAAATAATTAACCGATTTTGATGAAACTCGACAAGTGCCTTTCTCTTATCAATGGCTTGGGTAAGTTCGTTAGTCAGGAAAATCGGACAAGGTTTTCCGGAAAAATTTTGAGTTTTCTTTCGAGAAAAATTTCTCTAAAAATTACAAAGATATTTTAATTAAATTTAGTGAATATGTTGCCTTGGGTAAGACCTTACTACGTACCAAAATTAAACTTTCTAGGTTTATAGAAAATTGAGTTTTTCAAATTTTAAATTTTCTTTTGAAAAAAAAATTTTTCTCCGAAACTTTAAAAGTTATTTTAATAACATTTAGCGGATATATTTCCCTTGTAAATGTTTTACTAAGTACCAAAATTCAACTTTCTAAGCTTATTCAAAATTAGGTTATCCAAGTTTGAAACATTTAATACAAATTCACTACCATAACGCACTTGCTGCGTCCCAAACTTTTAATTATCTGAACAACTTGAGGTGTATTTCACACGTTGCTTAAAATTTTGTACTAAACAGTTTATTTCCTGTTTATTTTAAATAACATTTAACAATATGTTCAGTAATGAAGAATATTTTGACATGTTGGAATGTTATATTCGTTCTAATCGAAATACAGAGGCAGCTGCAAATTTATATCAAAACAACTACCCAGAAAGACGACAACCAAACACCAAAATATTTCGCAGGATAGTGGCTAATCTATTAATAGACGGTAGCTTCCGCGCAAAAAAATTAAGAAATAATGTCGTCTTACAGGTTTCAAACGAAAACTCTCCGCAATCTGTTCGGTTTTATGGTGAACAAATTGACGTTTCAAAAAGTACGACACACCATGTATGTAAACAAGGTCATTACCATCCATACAAACCTACAATCGTACAAGGCTTAAATGTTGACGATTACCCTAAGCGACTTCAATTCTGCAGATGGTATCAAGGACAATGTCAACAAGATGAAAATTTTCATTTGAAAATAATATGGACTGATGAATCCAGATTTACAAATTGTGGTGTGTATAATCGCCATAATAGGCATTATTGGGCAAATGAAAATCCCCATTTAAAGGAAGAAAGACGATTGCACGGCATATTTGGTATTAATGTTTGGTGCGGCTTATTAGGTAAAAAACTCTTATTTTAATTTGTAGATTAAACAGTTAGTTTTAAAAAAATCAGGTAACTTCATTGTTGGTCCGTTCTTTTTTGAAGATAATTTAACTGGGGAAAGGTATCGTAAAAAATTGAAAAATGATATTTTACCAAGAATTAGAAAAGTTTATGATAAGTTAGACAAGATTTGGTACCAACAAGACGGTTGTCCAGCTCACAATGCTAGGATCGTCAAAGAATTTTTGTACCAACATTTTAATAATCGTGCTTTTGTAACAATGTGCCGGTTCATTGGTGTGCTCGAAGTCCTGATATAACACCCATGAATTTTTATTTTTGAGGTACTCTGAAGAATGATGTGTATAAATTCGATCCACCACAAAATATCAATAAATTACGAAACAGAATCACGGAAGCTATAAATCATATTAACCAAATCACCCTCACCAGAGTTTGCAGACATGTTTCAAAAAGGTGTATAAAGTGCATTGAACAAAACAGTGGCCATGTTGAACAATTTTCTATTTAGTGTATTTCTAAGTTTCTATTTTATTATTTGTTGCGTTCCGTTTCTAATTGTGTTGCTTTGTGAAGTTTCAGTTTCTATTTGTTATTGCCGGGTTTCATTAGTAAACTGTTTCACATAATATTACCTAGCATCATTACCGAATTAAGTATTGTAAATTAAATCACAATATTTTTTTATCGTAAATCATTACGGAAAATTATGTTAAAAGTAGAAGCCTATTTTTAGACTACATGGCCTACCGCTTTTTGAACACTTTCTTTGTCATTTGTTTTCTGGTATTGGATGTCACAGCCTACTATCCTCAAAACGGTTTTTCTCAAAATTGTCAGTGCAATTACAAGATTTCTCAAGCATGTTGTACATCATTGGAAAGCTCTTTTCATAGGCTATCACATGAGTAAAAAATCCAATATGGCTCCCATAATAAAGCAAACGTTAATACCTGTAGCTCAAAAACAAATGTCAATCCAAAGTTGAGAATAGCACAAAAAGATTACTCCGTAAAAAGTGTCCTGATAATGTGCAAGTCTTAGACATATCAAATCAACGCCTACTTAGATATTGAAGAAAAAAATAATCGACAAATTTTGTTTTTTTCAAAATAACTAGAAAACGAAAAGAGGCAGGGCAAAATACAAGTCACATTTGGAACGATCATGAAATTCCACAATACATTGCTGATTTAACCGTCTCCATATCTCTAATAATAACGGAGATGGCAGTACATTCCCATCCAGTTTGGGACACACTGTGTGTATATATATATATATATATATATATATATATATATATATATATATATATATATATATATATATATATATATATATATATATATATATATATAGTGTGTCTCCGGATGGACTGAACAAGAGGTACAATTTTTTTTTGTAAGTTTACGAAAAAAAATATTATTTATAAAAATTTTTGATTGTCTCAAAACACCAATTCCAGAAAAAAACCCATCAAGAGCATTTTTTGAGTAGCTGAGATAATTATAAAAATACACTTCTTTCTAAAGAAAAACATTTTATTTTATTTTATTCGGTGTGAAATCCTCCAACCTCTACACACTTTTCAGCTCTACATACGAATTCTTTATAAACATTGTGGATCATATTTTCAGTGACAGAATTTCTGGCTTCCGTATTTTTTTGTTTCAAATTTTCAATTTTGTTATCCAAATTAGTATTATAAACATGCTGTTTAACATATCCCCATAAAAAGAAATCCAATGGGCTTAGATCAGGGGATCGAGCCGGCCATTTGACGGGTCCGTAACGACATATCCATCTGTTTTTAAAATGTTCTCGCAAATAATTTCCTACAAACAGTGTTGAGTCAGCAGGGCAACCATCGTGTTGAAAATATAAACTTTGAAAGTTACGTTCATCTCTTACTATAGGCAACAACAAATTTTAAGCATTTCCAAATACGTATGTTGATTCACATTTTCGTTAAAAAAAATACGGACCGATGTTTTTTCCACACATAATACCACACCACACATTGACCTTCTGGTAATACTGACTTCTCGTAACAATTCTGAAATTTGGATTTTCTCTCGACCAAAATCTACAGTTCTGCGAAGAAATTTTCCCATTGGGTGTAAATGTCAATTCATTCGAAAATATGCTTTTGTAAAAATTTCGATTTACAGACTGATTTTCTCCTAGCCATCAGCAAAAGTCTAAACGCAGAGCATACAATTTCTTAATTCATGTAAAAAATCGGTTTATATGGTTTAATTTTGTTCTCCTTAAAAATTCTTTGTAAATGTGATTTGACCTTTTTCGCAGGGATAATTTTGGAAATGTTACAACAGAATCTAGAACCAGTATTGTAGCAGCATCTTCTTCTTTGTGTATCCTTTTTATTTTCTTGATATCATGTACGGTACCTGTTCTTTCAAATTTTTCCACCAAATTTCGAACAGCATTAACGGACACGTAAACGTGTTGTGTTTGTGTGTCTTCATTTCTTTAACGTCGGCCTATTCCCGCGACTATGGCCAATCACCGACGCCAGGGAGCAGTTTCACCTCACAGTCGTAGAAATTTTGCCGAACCCCTGCCTTTTTGTCAGGAGGGTAGGGATCTTTAACGTGCCCAACATCGTATGGACACGGGACCGACGACTTTACGCCCCCTCCGAAAGGCGGAACGTGCAGACATTCAACTTGTTCAAATACAATGCCACAACCTCGGTTGGTGATAATTGTACAGTATGTACTGAAAAAGTGTAAGGAGTACCCTGGGATCGAAGCCAGTACCCTTCGGTTCAGAGGCACATGTTTTTACTACTGAACCACCGAGGCTCTACAGGTAAACATCAGGAAACGTCTGTTGAATTTTTTTTTATTACAGAGTTATAAGAAGCCTGACCAGTTTCATAACATTAACCGAAGTAAACTCTTTGCACTAAAGTTAGCATAACTATAAGCTTTCAGTAAAGATTGGAGAATATGTAATGACATTAACCAATGACAAGCAACTTTATTTACTTATCAGGTTGTCATGGAAGATTACAGGATAATCTGATTCAATCAACAAAATGAAACTTGAAATTTTGTCAGCTTCTAAATAGATTTTTTAATTTTTTTCAGAATTGGTGTTTTTGAGACAAGCAAATATTTTTATAAAGAATAACATTTTTTCGTAAAGTTGCAAATAAAAATGTTTTCCCTCTTGTTCAGTTCATCCGAGGACACACTATATATATATATATATATATATATATATATATATATATATATATATATATATATATATATATATATATATATAAAACACAAAAAATAATGGGCCGATTTAGACCAAATTTGGTGGGTACCTTTTTCAAATGGCTTGGATAAGTTCGTTGGCTAGGAAAATCGGCCCAGTTTTTCCCGGACAATTTTGTGTTTTCTTTCGGAAAATTTTCACATTTCCAGAAATAAAGTAAGGGCAGCCAAATTTAGTACGCTGGTTTATGTCACAAAAAGTAAACTATGTGCTAAAATTTAGACATATAGGGTGAAGGGAAACAGGTTATAGGCATTAAAGAAAAAAATAATGCCTCTGATGACCAGATAAACGCACAAAAGTAAAAATATTTGTGTTGATAACAAAATCCTACGTTACAGACAAAAACTAAGTTTTCTGTCGCAAAAGGGTCAAGAAATGTTAGAAAGATTACTTTGAAAATTTGATAACTTTTCCTTTTAAAACTCAAAGTCGCGATTTGAAACGTCAAAATTGAACATTTAGGCAAAGAACCTGAACCTAATACGGGCTATGTAGAGAAAATGTTGCTAGAAATGTGTTTTACAAGTCCTTAAGTTTCAGTTTCAACCGTCACTCTCCTTCATTTTACTAAAATGTTTCCAGAAAATCCATTTCAAACAAACCCTTTCTCTGATGTTTTAGCACTAGTTTTTTTTTGTCTAAAGTTTTGTAAATAAAAAAATAAAATAACATAATCAAACCTAACTTTGAAAAGCACTTCTAGTTTTCTAGTGAAACATAATCTTTTAAAATTTTTGCTATTTAACGGACAGCTGATACAAATATTTTTTTGTTAAGTTTATACACCTAACATAAAGCAATAACTGACCTGAAAAAATTGACATAAATGTTACACAGACCGTATAGCACATTTGTATTGTTTTCAGACACCTGGTAATCAACATTGCTCTCGTATTTTGGAACGATACAATTGAAGCTTACACCTACAATCCATACAAAGCTGACTATTTGATACAGTTGAAAGGCAGCAATATATTTCCTGATAAATTACAGAATATGAAGGGACATAAAATGAGAATATCAATGTTCGAAAACGTACTGGATGCGATACCATACAGCGGTGGGTATATGGGGAGGGACGGCGTCCTATCTCAGACAATTATGAGCCAAATGAACTGTTCCTATTTGTATCTGAAAAGCGGGGATGACGTAGACTACGGCGTTAATTATAACGGTACAAAGTTCACAGGGGTGTTTTCCGATATTGTACACAATAAAACCGATGTAGCATTTAATTTAAGACTGCTCAAACAGCAAGAGTTTGCCAACTACCTCGAATATACATATCCATACGAAAGGGACGATCTAGTGTGTTTGGTTCCAAGGGAAACTAACGATCCTGTAAAACATATTGAGTTAACTTTGGGATTGGACACTTGGACTGCGATTTTACTTGTATTATTATTGTATTGGTTTTATATTAGGGTCGTTTTTTATTTCTATGAAATAAGCTTACCTTGGACGACGATATCCTGGACGGTTTATTTATTGCTTTTGGGTAAGTAAAAATTTGTTTATACAGTGTGTTTTTAAAGTACGTACCATAGTCGGGACAAAACATTAACCAAAATAGAGGGTTGGGCAGGAGCAAAAAATTGGTGGACAACCCGTATTGGCTTATGATACTAAATCAGGGTACTCAGCAACCTGGAAAACCTGGGAAATTTTAGAAAATCAGGGAACCTGAAATACCCCCTAAAATGCCAGGGAAATTTGTGATTTTGCTCAAATGTCATAGCAATTAATCAGTAGACCTGGAAATTATGTATTTGTAAAATTCCGTCACCATCAGATTTATTCTTATTTTGCTTTTATAATATCATATTTATTTTTTTACGTAAATAGTTTTCTACTACGCCTGTCGTTTGGTATATCAATTAAAACCGCCAATGAACACAGCGCATGTCACATGCGCCCATATAAATATAGAGTCTTCTTCTCTCAAACATGTCTCATTCGTTCATCTCTCATTGAATGTTATTCCTTGAACATTGAATGCATAAAATGTAAAATACATTCTAGCTATTGGCGGCGTGGAGCTGCGCTGTGAACGTGTTTATTCGATTATAACCTTTCTGACCATGTAACATAGGGTTAAAACTTGGACGACCCAATTCATCACAATACAGTTTTTAGACCTGACGATCGTTTCACTGACAAAATTAGCGTCATCAGAGGGATGAATAAACTAAACGAATAAAGACTAGAGCTACTATTTATACGTTAGTTGCCAAGCAGTTGCGAACAATGTACCCTAGGAAGGTATACAATTAGGCCCCACTGTTGAGTATTAAATCCCTGCAATTAAACTGCATACCTGCCTTTGTAATACGTCGTCGTCATCGTTATGAAATATTCCTTCCAAGATGGACACGCTGGCTATCAAGGTAACAGTTCGATCAATGGACTACATAGAACTGGACCTACTCTATTCATCGAAACATTTTTGTTGAAATTTCTAACGATATATATATATATATATATATATATATATATATATATATATATATATATATATATATATATATATATATACTTTCATAAGCATCCAACTGACATGACTGCCTGGCATTTTTGATTAACTTGAGATTTTCTTTATCTACATGGTAATTATTATCCCAAATATGCGGAGCAATACATGACTTGTCAACAGTGCCATATCTCAGTTGCGCTAAATGTTCTTTAAATCTAGTTTCAATAGTTCTTTTGCTCAACGTATTTAAGTTCACAATCCTTGCAACCTATTTCATAGATTCCCGGCATTTCTGTAGTCTTATCTTTATCCTTTAGGTTACCTAACAAATGTTTTAATGTATTTTTTGTTGAAAATGTCAGCTGCAAATTGGCTTTCTCAAAAATGCTATTAAAACCGGTCGTAACTCGCGTATCAAACGGTAAACAGACAACGGTTTTGTCTGGTTTATATTTTCTTTGTTTTATGTTTATTGACTAGTTTCTCCACTAGGCAGACAGAGTAACCATTATACTTGGCTATATTTTTTATATATTCAAGTTATCTATTGTATGTTTCTTTATTTAAGGGAAACTATATTAATCCATGAACCAGAAAATTCAACTTAGCTGTTTTTTGTGGAAAACTATTTTGTGAGTCAATCGAAATATAACTCACAGTAGTGTTTTCCTTCCTGTGTCTCTATTTTCAATGACTAATACATTAAGAAAATGTAATTTGTTATTAATTTCTATATCATGCGTGAATTTAATGGAGTCACATTTACTGTTTAATTTGGCAATAAAGTCGTCTACTTTGCATACATTTGTATTATTAAATACTGCAAAACATCGTACACATAACAAAATCATAGTCCAGGAAAATAATCATTTTCGTTTGCTAGGTCTGTTTCAAATCTACTCAGGAAAAGTTCTGCAATGAATGGTGAAAGGGGGTTGCCCATTGCTGTGCCATGAGTTGTTCAAAAAATTCATCATTAAATTGAAAAATATTCTGATTCGTGCCAAGATTTGTTAAATTTATATAGTCTTTGCAGACATCTTTATCTAAGTTGTTGATTTTTAAGAAATGGTCTAAACACGTTAGCGTTTCTCTTATGGGAATTCTGGGAAACAACGAGGTCACATCAAACGATATTAAAACCTCGCCTTCGACCAACTTAATATTTTTACCTTTATTAATGAATGCAACTGAATTTGAAGCTGAAAAATTTTTTGGTTTGATATGCAAGCCTTTAATTTCGTTTTTGCTATATATGGATTAATGGATTTTCGGAAGGCAATACTTTTCAGGAACTTCAGGATTTGAAACTTGTAGCTTGTTCCTAAATCTTTTGTAATAAGGTTATGGCATCTCTTTAAATTGTTTTTAACTTCGGAAATCATTTTTGGCAGAGGGTTTCTATTTAGTTTTTTATACGGTCCTGATTCTATTGCGTTATATACTCTATCTTTATAAACCCTTTTTTTCTAAAATCACAACCTTATTATCTTTGTCTGCTTTAACATAAAAACCCTCTTTCTCTCGTAGTCGCTTAACTACATTTATTGTATTAACGTTTTTGGTATTAATGGGTTTGTTAATTACATTTTTATTTAATTTATCGTTACATGCTTGTCGAATTGATAATAATAATAATAATAATAATAGTTTCTATAGCGGCAATGACATCTAATAGAGCGTCCTTTCGTGATTTCAAACCGAATTTTAGTCCTTTATTTAAAACTAAACCAAGATAACTACTGAAATTAGATTTAAAGAACATTTAGCGCAACTGAGATATAGCACTATTGACAAATCATGTATTGCTCAACAGAATTGGGATAATAATCACCATGTAGGTAAAGAAAATCTCAAGTTAATCACAAATGTCAAGCAATCGCGTCAGCTAGATGCTTACGAAAGTATTTATATATATATATATATATATATATATATATATATATATATATATATCTCGTTAGAAATTTGAACAAAAATGTTTCGATGAACAGAGGAGGTCCGGTCCTATGTAGTCTATTGTTAGAACTGTTATCCTAATAACCAGCGTGTCCTTTTTGGAAGGAATATTTGATAACGACGCACAGTATTGCAAAGGCAGGTATGCACGTTAATTACAGGGATTCACCACAGCCATTTCAACCCAGACACATACACAACTCATCAAATTATGATTTTTCTTTTGTTTAACTGCAGTTAAAATTTGGCCAATTACTCACTTCTCTTTTAGTGAGTTTTCTTAAAAAATTCACTAACAAGGAGATCCCTACTTTTGAATTTCTACAAATGAATGCTAATTAGGCCCCGTAGAACACATATCATTTCAACACACAATTTTATATGTTTATATATATATATATATATATATATATATATATATATATATATATATATATATATATATATATATATACAAATGAATGCTAATTAGGCCCCCTAGAACACATATCATTTCAAAACAGTTTCAATTTTTATATATATATATATATATATATATATATATATATATATATATATATATTTGTGTGTGTGTGTGTATCACACCGATAACTAAAAAAATAATGGGCAGATTTTGATGGTTTTCATGGAAAACGTTGTGTTTCTTTTCGAAAAAAATTCATATCTCCGGAAGTCACAAAGTAATGGCAACCAAATTTGGTACGTGGGTTTATATGGTTACAGGTAAATGATCCACCAAAACTTAGCTCTGTAGGTTACAAGACAAAAAAGGTATAGGCATTTAAAGAAAAAGAAATTGGGGTTTTCCTCAAAACGTCAAAGTCGCGAATTAAGACGCCAAAATTGGCAACATTTAGGCAAAGAACCTGAAAATAATACGAGCTATGGAAAGAAAATGTCTCAAGAAGAATGTTTTACAAAGCCTGAAGTCTTAGCTTCCACAGTCACTGTCCTTCATTTTACTAAAATGTTTTCAGAAAATTCATTTCAAATAGACCCTTTCTCTGAAGCTTTGGCAGTAGTCTTACCTATAGAGTGTATCGTTTGATGGTATATCATTTTTGTCGAATTATCGTAAAAAATCAATACAGCTCAATATATCCGTTATTATGCAAGATACGAAAAAAATATATACATTAATTATAGGGTGTCTTGAGCTACATCTTAAAAAATATTTCTACAATCACAGGGTAGCCCATAAGTCGTTGGTGATACAAATTCTTCTTTTTTTTTTTATCCGAACACGCCTTATGCTATTAAAGTTTTGCATTTTCCATCGAAATATAAGACATGTTTGTAAGAAAAGAAATTCGGGACGCAGCAAGTGCGTTATGGTAGCGAATTTTAATTAAATGCTTCATATTTGAATAGCTCAATTTTCTATTAATCTATAAGGTTGACCAAGAAATCAATTTTTTCAGAAACCCATTAAGTTTACTTTCGGAAATTTGTGTACATTTTCAAACAGTAAAGTAATTTTAATGAAACATGGCACATTGTTTCTACTACATAGGTTATACTGGTAACCAAATTTGCTACCTGCTGAAAGACTCAACAGTGGAGGTCTGTCTGTATACCTTCCTAGAGGAGGCTGTTCGCAACTGCTTGGTGACTAGCATATAAATAGTAGTTCTAGTCTTTATTCGCTTAGTTTATTCATCCCTCAATGACGCTAACTTTAGTAGCAAAACGATCGTTAGGTCTAAAAATGCTATTGTGATGAATTGGGATCTCCAAATTGTATTTATCTGTACTCATCACAGGTTCTAATCTTCACTCATAGGGTTAAAGTTAGAGTGAAAATTTTGGCTATTTGTATATCTTTATTCATATCGTAATCGACAAGAGAAAACTTATCGCAACGCATTGTGTGTCTTTTTTTTTCAGCAACAAACCACGAGGGCTTACAGCCTAAATAATATCGTACCGTGGGTGTCGACAAGGAGAAAAGAGGTAACTTGTTAATTCTGGATTTGAAGGTTTGGGGGTTCGGGGGAGAAGGAAAAACATGTGCCGGCAAGGAGTTCCACAACTTTGAAGTCCTCGGGACAAAAGAGGGGGCATAACAAGATGTTCTATGTCTGGCGACCTGGACAGTAAAAGAGTGCATTCGCTCTGTTCCCCTGGTAGATCTGCTGGGGGCATCAGGTGGAGGAACTATGGAAGAAAGCTCCGCTGACCAGTGCCCGTGCAGATATCTATAAAAGAGAGAGAGAGGTCACCAACGGCACGTCGGTGGGCAAGGGATGGCAGCCTTTGGGTGAAGGTAGGGTCACCGATGAGACGTATAGCTCTCTTCTGAATGGAGTCCAGGATAGCGAGTGTAGAAGCGGCAGCAGCACCCCAGATGTAGGAGCAGTATTCGAGGTTTGGTCTTATTTGTGAAGTATATAAAGTATAGAGATTAGCTGGTGAAAAGTATTTGCGAGCCCGGAATAGGAAACCTAATTTCTTAGCAGCCGCTTCTGCAATTGCTGTGACATGTTGGTGCCAATTGAGATTTTGATCCACCAAAATGCCAACAAGTGAAAAGCACTTATTGTTTTGAAAAACTTGGTTGTTTATTGTGATGGGTCTAGGGCTAGCGTATCTCTTATGAGAAAGAGCGCAGGACTGTGATTTGGTGGGGTTGAATTGTACAAGATTTCTACTCCCCCAGTCTAATATTTTTTGGAGATCCACGGAGATAGAACCCTCCATGAGTCTGCGATCCTCATCTAGTTGGGCTAAAGATACAGGCTTAGAATATGGTATATTGGAGTGGAGGGTGCTGTCGTCCGCGTAAGTGTGAACTGGGTCGGATGTGCTAAGGAGTATGTGTATGATAGTTTAAAGATAGCACGAGTGGAAAATATAGAAATCAACGATAAGCAAAGGCAGTATGTCAAAAATTAATATCATAAATATATAATAATTCTTGATGAAGATCTGAAGGCAAATTAAACATAAGGCATATAGAAATGCGGAAAAAGCACAATCGAGAAAATGTTAAATACGAAACTGAAGTTTTTAAATCTAAAATTACCACAATGAGAAAATATGTATGAATAATTCCTACTATCTTATCTCAATTTAGTGACTTGTCTTCGCCTGTTATTTATAGCAAACATTTCAGATATGATTATTTGTTGTTTCTTTAAAAACTCTATTTTATTGAGTAAGATGGCGTGTATTCATTACGTTGCTTGAACGTTAGCTACAATATGGCTCTTGTGGCTCATTTAAATGAAAATTTGTTTAGTAGTTACTACAAAAATGTGTAATAACCTCAGTCATTAAGGTAGAAGCTTATCACTTCTTTGTATTAGTTTAACAGAAGCATATTTATGTTTTTGACAATGTATGTCTGAAAAAAGTTTTTCGTTCAGAACTTTTATTTACTTTGTTAAAAAAAGTATTCAGAGATGTGTGTCATTCATTTCAAGTATTATGAAAACTGAAATGTCAGGTAATTTGATTTCTTGTTTCTGCTGGGTAGGCTTTAAATATATTTGAATCAAAAAGGCATAATATGATATTGTAAAGCTACTAGCGAAACAAATTGTATCCTTAAACATTAAATTTTTTACGCGAATTTTCTTGCAGAATGGAAGGGTAATAAAAAAACGTGAAGACTGTGAAGCCATTCATGAATCTGACGCAGTTGTGACTAGTTTTCTGCTGACGTATTTTATTTTTTATAAAGACTCCTTGTAACTACTATTCCCGCTGCCTTTAGATTATTCTACTAGAGTTAATATTAACCCTATGGTAAATGGCCTTTAAAAATGCTTCAATAAATGCCCTGCGTCTGTGAAACCCATATTCAGGATCCTGTCCAATACTGGAAAATTAATTACCTTTTCTTTAATAGAAGACTCCAAACTGGGTACATAACGGCTATAATATGGGCTTCACACCAGACAACAGTACTTAAGCCTCGACCTAAGGTAGGCATAGCAGAGTCTTTTTAGAGACTGCAAATTGACATTACTGCAACTCCTTATCAAAAAGCCAAGCATGCCTAGAGCTGATAAAACTCTCTACGAAACGTGGTAACTAAAGGAAAGCTGTGGGTCGAATACAGCCCCCAAATTTTTCACCGTGTCGCTGCAACGTCAAATAACGCTATCTGAGTACGTATAGACAAAAAAGGTAGGATTTTTTTTCTAGAACATCTCATTACCTTTCACTTAGTTAATGGTGAGAAAATTCCGATGATACCAGGCATACACCCTGTCAATATCTGCCTGAAGGGCGCAGCAGTCGTGAACAGAACCAATCCGCGCATACAATTTGAGGTCATCCGCAAAGAGGAGCCAATCACACCGAAGATCATGATAAATATTATAAACAGAATAGGCCCAATATTTGACACCTGAAGTACACCCAAGGTGGCGGTATACTCCTCGAAGCGATGTCCCCCATGCACAACATACTGCGTTCTGTTAATGATCACGAAACTAATTGGACCGAAGAGAGAAAGAAGTTTATGTAGCAAAAGAAAATAAACATGCTACAAAAATCCTGGACACTTCCAAGACATCAACTTCTTTGATGATCGCTGCAAGTGCAGATGGTGCTGATCGCTGGAAGTGCAAATGGTGCTATGATGCCCATCTGCGTAGTGTATCAGGCTAAAGATATTTACCCTGAATGGATCCAAGGAGGCCCAAATTCAATGGAATACAACAGAACATCCAACGGTTGTTTTGGCGGTGAGCTGTTTACAGATTGGTTCTACAAGGGGGCTCTCTCATATTTCCAGCGAAAAGCTGTCAATAAAGTGCTGATTGGCGATAATTTGGCCAGCCATTTGTCTCTTAATATCATCCGCAGACGCGAATAAAACAACTTTGCTCTCGTATTCTTGCAAAAAACCGCACATACGTCTCTCAGCCACTCGATGTGACCGTTTTTAGTCCAGTTAAAAGATTTTGGAAGGCGTCTTGCGCAATTTTAAAAACCAAAACCGTGGCGTAGTCCTAAAGTCTAAACTTTTTGGACTGCTTAAAAAGCCCCTGGAGGTGGTGTGACTTAATTTTTCTAAAAATATGATGGCGGGTCGATCAAGTAGGAGTTGCCCGCAATCGATCAAAATGAATCAATGTGCCTGCTGGAAAAAGCGTGTCGCTTGCCGGTTTAGTGCGCCAAAACGATCCAGACCCTCCCTAAAACCATTCGGATGAAGAAGTTGGGACAACCCCAGAAGAGGATGCAGCCAGCAACTCTGGAAAAACAGACACCGATCAGGAAATTGGGAAAAATTAATGGCAATATTTAAGACTGGTTAATTCCAAATAAGATATGACTGAAAATAATTTTGTGATATGTAGGTTTGTGTATAATAAGGGCACCAAGAAGGAAATACTCAAAAGTGTTTGTAGCCAAAATAACAAAGATTGGCAACCAAATGGCACTTGATTGCATGCGCACTTTCAAAGGCGTTTGAAATAAATTTGTATTCCTCGATATTTTTTGTGGTCAAAATTGATGCGCTAGATTTTAACCTTTTTGTCTCTGAAATTTCTCGGGGGATTCCTAGCTTCAACAACCACGTGTGCTAAGTATCAGTCGTTCCTACTCAAGTTCTAAAGTTAATTTGAAGAGATTTTTCTCTTTTATGTTTTTATTTGAGCGAATATTACTTTGTTGTTAAGTTTTTCTTGTATTATTTTATGTAATCTTACTTTGTGTTTGCGTTTTACTTTCTTTATGATTAAACTTTCAATTTTCCACGCATGAGATATTAAACCCCTTTTTAACGGCCTCTTATGGCCTACGGGTACAAGGAAATGGCGCTGCGTATACTTGTCTTGTCCGCCTGTTCCATAAAACTCCAGATGCAAGCAAGCATCGAAAATTTGCGTTAATAACGAAAATATAGGGGCAATTCTATACATGCCCGACCACTGGGTTATATGGAACGACAAAAAAAAAAGGATGATGGCAGCTTAACAAACAATTTCAGATATCAGAACGCATTAGCCTAACATTAAGCTACCGATACTAAAGAAACGTGGTTCTAATATCTTTCCTTTAAAGAGCATATCAAAGAAAATGACCAAAAATCGTTCCATATATCCCTGTTCTACGTTACTTCTTGTATTAACCATTTCAATCGTATGTTTTAGGCACACAAATAAAGAAAAATTTGATGAAACCGATTAGATTTACAACAACTCTTTATCTGCTTGCTTTCCTCATATTGAGCTCTATATTTGTAAGCAGACTGACAAGTATTTTAACAATTCCTGACAAGCCAGGGCAGATTAATACATTAGAAGAACTGACCAAATCCAACTACAAGATCGTCACCTTAATCAGATATAGAAATATGCTAGCAAAATCACTTTCACAAAGCCTTGGCAAAAAACTCATACCAAAAATTAAAGTAATTGAGGAAAGAAATCAACTTAATGAAATAACACACCCAAAGTATCATGTTGTCATTTGCAAGTCTCATTTAGCAAGATATGCATTGACGCATAAGAATAATGACATTGGTGGAGTCAGTTTTTACAGAATAATGGACCAAAAGCCTCTCCCTTCGCTAGCCTGCTACGTCACGAGGCATGGTTCTCCATATTTCGTCAGAATCGATGTCATTATCAGGCGTTTAGTAACAAGTGGCATATATGCGAACTGGAGGAATAGGGCTACTTTTAATTTAAGTTTACATGGAAGTATTAGATTCAGTGCAGATGAAGAAACGTTTTATTCCTTAAGTGTAATTAACTTAAAGATTTGTTTTATTGTATTGCTTGTTGGTAATCTACTCTCCGTTACAGTTTTTATTTTTGAGAGATATGCAGTAAAAATTAGGTTTCTGATAATAAAATCGGAAAAATAAATGCTACGAGTTTGTTGACTAAACCAAGTGGAACACAACAAAGATGGTGGTGGTGGAGGTGGAGGTATTTATGACCTTGGAACAGTAATTCCATCAGCCACAGACTTTTCCGATTTAATATACACAAATATATACAAATGCCTTAATAATCTAGAAGACAGAATTGTGTTACCTATATACAAATATACAATATCTAAACTTATTAATACATATAATAATTTCTGCTTTCTTTTTTTCCCTCTTCTTTCTTTTTTCTTTTCTTTAATATTTTTTTATTTAACCTGGTTTTTTTTGGTTTTTTTTTTCTTTTTTTTTTTCTTTTTTTTTTGTTTCTTTTTTTTTTTTTTTTCTGTCTTTTTTTCTTTTTCTTTTTTTTGTTTTTTTTTTAATTATTTTTTTGTTCCTTTTTATTATTATTTTTTTCAAATCATGTATATGGGATAGACAGGGACACACTTTTGTGTCCAGCGGCCCTTCAGGACAACTTCAGATAAACTGACTGGACCACGGATAACAACAAAGGTTTACAAAGGTGCAGAGACAAAGGATCACCTAAAAACTAATAATTACACATTTCTCTTACACTATTGCTATATTTACATATTATTTCCTATATTTATACTAACCTACCAAGCAGTTTTCAGTTGCATATTTACATGTGGGGTACATTGAATACAATAAAGAAAAAATATATACATATACAGGGTGACTTATAAGTGGTGACCAAAAATGAAACCCCATGTTCTTTGAATAATTTTAGAGAGGGTATGTACTATAAAAATTTTTCCTATAATGCTTCATTAAAAAGATACAGGGTGTTGAAGTTGAAGTTCAAAAAATAAAATTTCCCAATTTTTTAAAAAGTAGGACATATATTTTGCTGAAACTTCGCATGTGTAGGCTGTTATGGAAGGCGCGTATTCTACCATAACAATTGAATCGTCTAATCCAGCAGTGACGCGCGTACCCACATGTCATTGGTTATCCCTTAAGAAAAAAACGGGTACGCCAATGATTTTTTTTATTTTTTATTTTTTGAATCTTACTTTCATTCGTGAACAAAATGACTCTCTTGATAATTTTCTGTACGACGCTTATTTGTCGAGTAAGCAATGAATCAGGTAAGTGTTTTAGAGCACAGTTCATGATTCTTAACCAGTTGTTGTTTGGTCGACAATCGCAATGATACACTTTTATGCCTCCATTGGCCTGAATACACGCACGACATCTTTTTAATATGGAAAATTTAATGTCTTGATAATTTTTTGTACGACGATTATCTTTGTTGTATTTTAGTAAGTAGTAGTCTGGTTTGCCAAAGTTGTCATTAAGTGTCACTTGTCGTTTAGGTTAACAAGTTATTATTTTGAATAGGTGGTAAACTTTATAAAATTGGAAAATTTTCTACTCTTTTACTTCTTATAATGGAGTACACCTCAGAAGAGTATGCAGATATAATTTTTATCTACGGATATGCTGATGGAAATGCTCTAGCTGCTTGTCGGGAATATCAACGTAGGTTTCCCACTCGCCGTCAACCTACACCAAGGGTTTTTTCTCGATCGTTTCCAAGACTTCGGCAGTGCGGTATTGGACAACGTCCTAACGCTAGAGCTAATGGTAGAAGACAACATCAACTTGGACACGAAGAGAGAGTAGTGGATGCAATGATGGATCAACCTTCTACAAGTATTCGGAGGATTGCCACGCAGTTACAATATTCTCAAAGCTTTGTTTGGAGAACTTTACATCGAGAAGCCTTACATCCATATCATCGACAGAATGTTCATTGCCTTCTACCTGGAGATAATGTGCATCGACGGGTCTTTTGTGAATGGATGTTGGAAATGAACAATCAAAATATCTTATTCCCTTATCTAATCTTCTGGTCTGACCAATCAACATTTACAAGAAATGGTATTTATAATTCTCATAATGAGCATGTCTGGCCATTGGAAAATTCACATGCAACAAGGACTCGCACATTTCAACAAAGATTTTCCATTAATTTATGGTGTGGTATTTTTAACGGCTCACTGTTCATGGAAGTCCTGCCACAACGTTTAAATTGATCTTCGTACTTAGCGCTCCTAGAAAACCGTGTAGAAAACTTTCTAGATGACATTCCACTAGCAACAAGAGGTATAATGTGGTACCAGCATGACGGTGCACCAGGGTATCATAATCGAAACGTTGTTACATGGCTACATGAACATTATAATGAAAGATGGATTGGCAGAACTGGACCAATACATTGGCCTGCAAGATCACCGGACTTAAACCCACTTGACTTCTATCTTTTGCGTGATTTTAAGCGACTGGTCTACAGTGAACAAATAAATACACCAGAGTAGCTACAACAACTGATAAATAATGCTATTCGTCATATTCAAGCAACAATGAATCCTTAAGACTTTAAATTTTCCATATTAAAAAGATGTCGTGCGTGTATTCAGGCAAATAGAGGCATTTTTGAACATTTATTGTAATAAATGAATTACTATAAGCCTGATAAAGGTGTATCATTGCGATTTTCTATCAAACAACGACTGGTTAAAAATCATGAACTGTGCTCTAAAACACTTACCTGATTCATTGCTTACTCATAAAATAAGCGTCGTACAGAAAATTATCAAGAAAGTCATTTTGTACACGAATGAAAGTAAGATTTAAAAAATAAATAAAAAATCATTGGCGTACCCGTTTTTTTCTTGAGCGATAACCAATGACATGTGGGTACGCGCGCCACTGCTGGATTAGCCGATTCAATTGTTATGGTAGAATACGCGCCTTCCATATCAGCCTACACATGCGAAGTTTCAGCAAAATATATGGGCTACTTTTTAAAAAATTGGGAAATTTTATTTTTTGAAATTCAACTTCAACACCCTGTTTCTTTTTAATGAAGCATTATAGGAAAAAGTTTTATAGGACATACCCTCTCTAAAATTGTTCAGAGAACATGGGGTTTCATTTTTGGTCACCACTTATGAATCAGCCTGTATACACATATACACACATATACACATCCATACCACATTGATACATACATACACCACACACACGAACACGCGCGCGCACGCACACACGTACACGCATATATACACGTACACAAATTATATACAAATGCAAATGGCTTTTTTTTATAATTCTAATTTTATATCTCTAAAAAATGTACAGAGAGCAGTAATTATTGTTTTTGCGTTGACAGCAAGTATTTGGTGTAAACTAAAGGGTATTTTTATTCTAGTCCCATGTTTACAAATTTCCGACAGTAAATTACCTCTAGCTTCTTGTCTTAGGGGGCACACAAAAATTATATGTTTTATATCCGCTAAGCTTTGACTGTCGCATTTACACATTGGCGTACTTAAGATTCCTATACGTTGTAAATGCATGGGATATCGTCCATGGTTTGACCTTAGTCTCACGACTGTGGTGGTGGTACCTCTGCTTTCATTGGTGTATACCTTGTGGTCTCTAGGTCCCGGCAAATCAGGAAATAGGTTCTTGTAGGGATTATTAACACAACAAAGAAAAAATTGTTCTTTTTACCAGGAAATTACTTGATAAAATATTTTACAAAAGCTAACTCAATGAGAATGTAAAATGTATCAAAATTTAAGTTCCTGGTTAACGTATAATAGACAATTTGCATGAGTTTTTCATTCAATTATTTTATCATCTACCTAATAGTTTTTTATACATAGAACATTATTACGTGCATGAAAATACCCAAAGCCATAGATAGTGGACAGAAAAAGACTTTTAAAATCAAAACATTATAAGTACACTTGGTGAACCCCAAAATCACCACAACACATTTTTAAGACCTAACGATCGTTTCTCCAGCAACTGCTGGCATCATCAGACAATGAAAATTCTAACCAAATTATTGCTACACCTATACTTATACAAGTATCAGGTAGACGACGAGAACGAAGGTAAAAATTGCAATCGGAGGACGTATAATTTATCTATTGTGTCTGTAGAAATAGATAGAGTGGACTGTAATTTTAACTATTTATTTTAGTTAACATAACAATGCCGGTTAGGAAATTAGGAACTACAAACAAAACGTCGTATTCACAATAACTGTTAAAAATGCTAGTTATACGAAAAAATGTCTCTATTGTCCTTTATTTTAAAAGTGACTTATGTCAGTTACAAAATGTCATTAAATAATTGATTAGTTTCTACAGTAGTGCCATCTACTGTACCAATACAAATCAAGTCTACTTGCACTGCAAATTACTGCTGATGTATCAAAATGTCCGCAACCAACAATACACTTCAACTATCCGAAACAGTGTCTATATTGAACGGACAAGGTGGACGACCTGCCCTAAGGTTTTCCTTGACACACTTATGAGCCCCTATCCAATTTTAAAGATTAATGGGCTTGAAAGCAAAGATCCGCGTTATTTAAGAACGTTCTTTATTAATATATAAATACACTATGTGAATACCGGAAACCGCGATGAGCACCGACAACTTAATCAGGGACATATTACTAACTACCGGACATCTTTTGATTAAAGCAAAAGAAGGTTTCGCCAAAAACATTAAATTTAGCAGAGGATGAAATTCTTAGTTACAAGTATTTATATTGACTCCTTAGATAAACGAAAAACGAAAAGGGTTTTTTATCTATATCACGGACACAACGTAGTGCCTTGCATAGTATAGACCAGACGAGGTTATTGAACATACTTTATTACTCTGTCTGACTAATAAGAAGTGTTTCGCTGGTCAACTGCAAAGTGAAAATAAAGGGCTTGAAATCAAAAGTGGCGCACGATTTAATTAAGTATTATTTTTAATCTTAATAGATTCTCCTACTTATAATTTGGCTACGTGGCTGTCAAAAAAGTTTTTCGATGCTAAATTGACTTTATTTCGTCAATAAAGTTAAAGATGTAAAATTACTGGAAGGTGAGATTTTGTTACCATTTGATGTGTCGTCATTGTTTCCCAGTATTAGATTTCGCGAACATCTCGCACATTTACCGTATGGTGCAGCGAAAAAATCTTGCGTAGCACAACATATGTGGGATAATAATCACCACATTTTTTTATTTATTGTTTTTATTTTAACAACACACCACGAGGGCTTGCAGCCTAAATACTATCGTACCGTGAGTGTCGGCAAGGAGGAAAGAGGCAACTTGCTAATTCTGGACTTGAAGGTTTGGAGGTTCCGGGGAGAAGGGAACACATGTGCCGGCAAGGAATTCCAAAAATTGGACGTCCTCTGGACAAAAGAGCGGGCATAACAAGATGTTCTTTGTCTGGTGACCTGAACAGTAAAAGGGTGCATTCGCTCTATTCCCCTGGTAGATCTGTTGTGGGCAGCAGGTGGGGGAACTATGGAAGAAAGCTCCTGCGAGCAATGCCCTTGCAGATATCTGTAAAAGAGAGAGAGAGGTCACCAACGGCACGTGAGTGGGCAAGAGATGGCAGCGTTTGGGTGAGGGTATGGTCACCGATGAGACGTAAAACTCTCTTCTGAATGGAGTCCAGAATAGCGAGTGTAGAAGCGGCAGCGGAACCCTAGATGTGGGAGCAGTATTCGAGGTTTAGCTCTATTTGTGAAGTATATAAGGTATAGAGATTAGCTGGTGAAAAGTATTTGCGAGCCCGGAAGAGGAAACCTAACTTCTTAGCAGCCGCTTCTGCAATTGATGTGACATGTTGGTGCCAATTGAGATTTCGATCCACAGAAATGCCAATAAGTGAAAAGGACTCATTACTTTGAATAACTTGGTTGTTCATTGTGATGGGTCCAGGGCTGGTGTATCTCTTATGATATATAAGGCAATACTGAGATTTGATGGAGTTGAATTGTACAAGATTTCTACTTCTCCAGTCCAATAGTCTTTGGAGATCCACGGAAACAAAACGCTCCATGAGTCTGCGCTCCTCATCTAATTGGGCTAAAGAGACAGGCTTAGAATATTGTATCTTTGAGTGAAGGGTGCTGTCGCCCGCGTAACTGTGAACTGGGTTGGATGTGCTAGAGAGGTCATTGATGTGGAGAAGAAACAAAGTAGGGGCTAAAACTGAACCTTGAGAGACTCCTGCATTAATTGGATACAGTTTAGAGGAATGGTCATCCACGACAACAGAAATGCTCCGGTTGGAGAGGAAATTTGCTGTCCAGGTACAAAGTTTTGGTGGTAGGCCATAGGCCTGAAGTTTATTAAGCAGCGCTGCATGCCAGACCTAGTCGAATGCTTTGGATATGTCTAGAGCGACAATCTGGGATTTACTGTGTGGTTCCATAGACTTGTTCCAAGAATGGGTAACAAAGGAAAGGAGTTCGGCAGTTGATCTGCGCTGACGGAATCCATACTGCCTGTCGTGGATAAGACTGTGTTTTTCAAGAAATTTTAGTAATTCGGTGTTCATATATTTTTCCATCACTTTAGAGACGACTGAATGGAGAGAAATGAGCCTGTAGTTGCTAGGAAGCGCTTTGGATCCTGTCTCGTGGACGGGTTGTACTCGAGCAGTTTTCCAGTTACTAGGGAATATGCCTTTTTGTAAGATGTCTAAATCAGACGAGTCAGGACAGGAGAAAGTGCTGGTGCGTATCTCTTGAGAACAATTGCTGCGATTTCGTCAAGGCCAGAGGCTTTCCTGGTATTAAGAGAAGAGAGCATCCTTCGTACTTTTTTTGTTTGGAAAATTATATCCGTCATTTTATGCGCGACATTGGGGCTGTTGGTGGTTAAACATTTGGAGGTGGGTTAAGCGTAGAATTGCCGGCGAACAATGAGGCAAAAAGTTCAGCCTTGCCCAGAGCGGTAGAAACAATTTCTTCCCCTGAAACAAGGAGTGGGAACGTGCTCTTGCAGAAATTATTCCCAATAGATTTAGCAAGAGTCCAGAAGGGTTTGCTGCCGTGGGCGGTTGAGAGGACTTTGTTCTTGATGTGGTTATTAAACGAGTTTTTTTTGCCTCAGAAAGAAGGCAGGCATAGCGGTTTCTTGCGCAGTTAAATGCTTGACGGTTTTCTTGACTGGGATTGTGTAGAATTGTTTTGTGAGCTTTGACCTTTTCAAGTCTGGCCTTGTCACAGGATTTGGAGAATGGCTGAAGAGGTTTTCTGTGTACGTGGAATAAATAATTTCATGCCAGCTTGAATAACTTCGGTGACGTTGTGTGAGATATCAGGGGGGTCAGGATGAAAGAAGCAGACAGACACCCATGGAAATGAGGAAAATTAAACCCGCATTTATTTCTAGTTCGCGTAGTTGTAGTGCCAAACGATACGTGGGTGTGATGATTGTGTGGCCTCGGGTTGCATTGCGCAGGAAGCAGTGACCACGCCGTGGTCTGAGCGACTAAGAAGGGCGGTGACTGATGTCTTATAGCATTCAGGTTTTGTAGTAAGAAGGAGATCCAAGGGATTTGAGCTGTGTGTTGGGATGCGAGGAAAGTAAGTAGGTTGCTGAACCATATTGGCTAAGAAATTGCCGCCAGAAGGTAAAAGCAACAGATGAATTTAGTCGCAGTCCTGAGAGAGAGAGTTTCAACCAAAGTATGTCCTTTCTTCCAGCTTCTAAATTGGGGAGTCTGGTGCAGAGTAGATGGCTACGGACGTATGCGCACACACCTCCTTGCAATCTAAAGAAAGTAAGGAGCTCTTACCCCAGGAAACTAAGGTGATTAGTGGCTGTTTTGGCACTGATTTGGGTTTCGGTGAGAAAGAGAAGTTCGGGCATATTAGCCTGGAGGAAATGTTGGATGGAGTTCGGGTTAGAATTTAG
The DNA here is from genome assembly GCA_964006375.1 of Tillus elongatus. Lineage (NCBI taxonomy): Eukaryota > Metazoa > Arthropoda > Insecta > Coleoptera > Cleridae > Tillus > Tillus elongatus. The sequence goes on from OZ023262.1 coordinate 295,056,025, forward strand.
GCCACATATATTCGAGAAGGATATGTTAAATCTTGATGCCGGCGCCTCCTGTACACCCCTCTCCAGGAGATCCGAATGGGGGGGTATTTTATTTCCGGAACCTTTTTTACGAGGAGTAGCCATCATCGTTTTTGTTTGTAAGGGAAACCGACTCATACACCAGAACCGAAAACGTCCGTTGGGACTTCACCGGCCCCTGATGTAAGGGGTGGTACCTCCTCGGGCGTGAAAAGATCCTTTACCATCACGTAAAGGAAAAGTCCACTACCACCTACCTGCCCCCGATTAGTCGCCTTTTACGACAGGCAGGAGTTACCATGGGCCTATTCTTTTACTTAGTCCCCGGACCCACAGGGGACGGAATTTTGGCATTGCACCATCACTCGAATGCCGTTAAATGTAGGAGTGAAGTTTTCACTCTGCCATTTTTAGATCTGAAATTGGAGCGTTTCAGGATTTTTTATAAATATGCACAATAATTGAAAAACTGATATTATTCCATTGCAGCTGTTCCACGCTGTATATGTAAAACTATAGTATCTACCGAATTTGATGCCTTTAAGCTAAAGAAAACATATTTTATTGACAGAAAAAAGTTTCTAAATGAAAATCTGCTCCCCTTACACACTGTTGCGTACAGACCTTTACTCTTTGAAGAACAATGAGTGGTTTTTCATCCCAAGAGAATCTGCTTGTTCAAACAACAAATAACTTTCGCTGTAAAGTGACATCACACTATCTGTCCGAAGTAACTCCCTAGCAACTCCCTTTTACAGCTTCAAGTTTGGGAATTTGCATTTCACGATGATTAAGAACGTCAGTAATTATTCTAAAGGAAGTTTCCACTACTTTTTGTTAGCTTTGCGGAGATTCGTGAGATTAATTTCGATCATCTCAAAGCTTCTTCTTTGTAACCGGATAAATTTGGGTGTTCTAATTAAGTAAAACTTTAATAAGGGGCCATACACGCTACGCGTCTAAGCATAATTATTAAAACTTCTGGTGTAGCGAGAAATTACCTTGCGCTACTGAGAATTATGGTAAATAGGAGAAAGATGATGAAGTCGTACAGTAAGTTCATATCATCACTGTATAAGGGCGACGTAGTCTTGTTGTCATACCATGTCTGTGTCTACCATGGCTGCTGTTTTAGGAAAGAGTGAATGCGCTGGTTGCCTGTTTTCTACTGCGTATATAGTATTTCCATTTGCAATCCTCCAGTTTTTTAGCGAATTTTGTTTTAATCGCTAATGAGGAGATCTGTGTTTATATATATATATATATATATATATATATATATATATATATATATATATATATATATATATATATATATATATATATATATATATATATATATATATATCCGACCGATAATTCAAAAAATAATGGACCGATCTTAATCAAATTTGGTGAGTATCTTCCTTTTGCAAGTGGCTTGGATAGGTTCGTTAGCCAGGAAAATCGGACCAGGTTTTCCCGGAAAATTTTGTGTTTTCTTTCTAAAAAAATTCATATCTCCGTAAATAACAAAGTAAGGGCGCGTGTTTGTATTATAAAGAGTGAACTCTGTACCAAAATTTGGGTCCCTATCTTTCAAGACAATAAAGTTAGGGGCAGTTAAAGAAACAAACTTTGGAGTTTTCCTCAAAACGTCAAACTCGCAATTTTAAACGTCAAAATTGGCAATATTTAGGCAAAGAATATGAAACAAATACCGATTGTGAAAAGAAAATGTTGCAAGAAAAGTGTTCTGCAAACCCTGAAGTTTCAAATTCAACCGTCATTGCCTTCATTTTACTAAAATATTTACAGAATATTCATTTCAAATAGACCCTTTCTCTGATGCTTTGGCTGTCAGTTTAGTTGAGTTGATGCTTTTTTGGATATTTATTTGTAGGTTTAGTGAAGTTTATGGTTTAACGGTGTATATTTTTTTTAGCTAATTTTCGTAGACCAAATTTGTTAATGCATTTTTGCATTTTTTATCGAAATATGATGCGTTTCTAAGAAAAAAATCGGGACGCAGTAAGTTCGTTTTGGTAGCGAATTTTCGGTAAAATTTCAGATTAGCTCCCGAACGCTTTTCAAAAAACTGTTTTCAGAAACCTGCCTAGCCCCCCCTCCCTGAATCCACAAAACCCAAGAAAAATTTCTTGTTCACACCCCCCAAGGAAGTTACGGGACCAGGAGTGAATAGGGGTGCTGGGCGGGATAGGTAGTAAAAAGGAAATATGAGCAGAAATTGCGAATAAAACGGGCTTGAAAGTTGTCTTTTTCACATCTTGAAGCCATATCCCCCTTAAACCCTGCCTACCCCGCACAGCACCCCTATTCCCCAAAAAATGTCTTGTTTACACTCCCCAAGGAAGTTACGGAACCAGGAGTGAATAGGGGTGTATAATTTTTTTAGCTAATTTTCGTAGAACAAATGCGTTAATGCATTTTTGAATTTTTTATCGAAATATGAAGCTTTTGTAAGAAAAAGATCTAGACGCAGTAAGTGCGTTTTGGTAGCGAATTTTCGGTAAATTTGCAGTTTAGCTCCCGAACGCTTTTCAAAACACTGTTTTCAGAAACCTGCCTAGGGCCCCGCCTGGATCCCCAAACCCCAAGAAAAATTTCTTGTTCACACTCCCCAATGAAGTTACGGGACCAGGAGTGAGTAGGGGTGTATAATTTTTTTTTAAACTAATTTTTGTAGAACATATTCATTAATGCATTTTTGCATTTTTTATCGAAATATGATGCGTTTGTAAGAAAAAAAACTGGACGCAGTAAGTGCGTCTTGGTAGCGAATTTTCGGTAAATTTGCAGTTTAGTTCCCGAACGCTTTTCAAAAAACTGTTTTCAGAAACCTGCCTCCCCCCTCCTCAATCCACAAACCCCAAGTAAAATTTCTTGTTCACACTCCCCAATTCGTGAATGCATTTTTTATCGAAATATGATGCGTTTGTAAGAAAAAATACTAGACGGAGTAAGTGCGTTTTGGTAGCGAATATTCGGTAAATTTGCAGTTTAGCTCCCGAACGTTTTTCAAAAGCTGTTTTCAGAAACCTGCCTAGGGCCCCTCCTGGATCCACAAACCTCAAGAAAAATTTCTTGTTCACACCCCCCAAGGAAGTTACGGGACCAGGAGTGAGTAGGGGTGCTGGGCGGGGTAGGTAGTAAAAAGGAAATATGAGCAGAAAATTCGAATAAAGCGGGCTAGAAAGCTGTTTCACATCTTGAAGCCATATCCCCCTTAAACCCTGCCTACCCCGCACAGCATCCCTATTCACTCCCAGTCCCATAACTTCCCTGGGGGGTGTGAACAAGAAATTTTTCTTGTGGTTTGTGCATCCAGGTGGGGTCCTAGTACTGTTTCTGAAAACAATTTGTTGAAAAGCGTTCGGGAGCTAATCTGCAAATTTACCGATTTTTCATTATATATTTCAAATTTCAATAACTCAATTTGCTATTAGCGTAACCTTTTGGTTAGAAAACCAACATTTAAGTTTATTTTCGGAAAATTTTTGTATATTTTCAAACCATAAGTAATTTTGATAAAATATAGTACATTGTTTCTACTACATAGGCTATACCGGTAATCAGATTGATTCCTGCTCGCATTTGCTATTAAAAACATTTTTATGGAAATTCACTTCCATAACACATTTGCTGCATCTAAACTTTTGAAAAATGTTTATATATTTTCAAACAATAAATTTATTTCGATGAAATATGGTACATTGTTTCTACTATATAGGCAACCAAGTTTGATGCCTCTTTTCATCAAAGAAAGACATTTGCTATATTTTAAAGAAAATTCGCTACCATAACGCACTTGCTGCGTCCAGAGATTTTTGAGTACCTGGTCTAGTATTTATTTTTATAAATTAATTAACGATCAAAGAAAATCTCTAGATATGATCCAAATTTAAAATAACCTCCAATCAGCACATTTGGAAAAACCAAGTCACCACAACACATTTTAAAAAACCTGACGATCGTTTCACTAACCAAGCTAGCGTCTTTAGGCGATGAATAATTCCAAATATTATAACGGGCTAATTCTGAATAAGGGTACTTTTCCCTAATATGGGGAATTTTTATGAGTAACCTTATCAATACGGATTTTCTACAAGATTATGCCCAGGCGCCAGCATCGATTGAAATCTCTTTAGGAAGTCGATGCGCTCCCTCAGGACTATGCCTTCTTTCTAGGTCGTTGACTACAGCTACCTAAACATAGGGTACACTACGGTGAAGACAGGGTTCACCTAAGTCTTAAGGCGAAGTCACCAGTGACTTCTATTCATGGCCTTTATTAGAGTTGATTATAATAAGGGTCTGGGTGGATAACGTGAAAGAGCCAAATACAATACCGGACAATATTCACAAGCTATTTACGCAAGAGAATGCTAGAAATCATTTATAATGTATGTATAAGGAAAGAAACAAATTATTATATCCGTGAATTTAATTTTTAGCGAATTTTCGTAAAAAATCAATAAAGTTCAATATATCCGTTGTTATACAATATACGAAAAAATTTGTTATACGTTAATTATAGGGTGTCTTTAACTATATCTTAAAAAATTATTTCTACAATCACAGGATGGCCCATAAGTCGTTGGTGATACATATATATATATTTTTAATCGAACACGCCTTATATTATTGCATTTTTGCTTTTTCCGTCGAAGTATAATGCATGTTTGTAAGAAGAGAAATTCTCGCCGTAGTACGCTATGTTCATTAAATGTTTCAAATTTAAATAGCTCGATTTGATATTAACCTATAAGGTTCGTTGGTCGGAAAATCAGATTTTTCGGGAACATTTTAAGTTTATTTTCCGGAAAATGTTTGTACATCTTCAAACAATAAAGTGATTTTGATGAAATGTGGTACATTGTTTCGCCCATACAGGTTATACCGGTACGCAAATTTCATGCCTGCTGTCTTTAAAATAAAAACTCTGGACGCAGCAAGTGCGTTATGGTAGTGAATTTTCATAAAACTATTTTTTAATAGCCATAATGTGTTTTTTTTTAAGAAAGCAGGCATCACATTTGGTTACCAGTATAACCTATATAGTAAAAACAATGTGCCATGCTTCATCAAAATAACTTTATTGTTTGAAAATGTACAAAAATTTCCGAAAGTAAACTTAAAGTGTTCCCGAAAAAACTCGTTTCTTGGTCAACCTTATAGGTTAATAGCAAATTTAGCTATTCAAATATTAAGCATTTGATCAAAATTCGCTACCATAACGCACTTACTGCGTCCAGAATTTTTTTCTTACAAACATGCATTATATTTCGAAGGAAAATGCAAAAATGCAATAACATAAGGCGTGTTTGATTAAAAAAAAAAAGAATATTTGTATCATCAACGACTTATGGGCCACCCTGTGATTGTAGAAATATTTTTTTAAGATGTAGCTCAAGACACCCTATAATTAATATATACATTTTTTTTCATATATTGTATAATAACAAATATATTGAGCTTTATTGATTTTTGTTACCAAAATTCTACAAAAATTATATACCATTAACGATAAACTCTATAGGTAAGGCTACTGCCAAGCGTCAGAGAAAGGGTATATTTGAAATGGATTTTCTGGAAACATTTTATTAAAATGAAGGACAATGACGGTTGAAACTAAGACATCAGGGTTTGTAAAACATTCTTCTTGAGACATTTTATTTCCATGGCCCGTATTAGATTCAAGTTCTTTTCCTAAATATTGCCAATTTTGACGTTTAAATCGCAACTTTGAGGTTTTGTGAAAAACCCCAATTTATTTTTGTTTAAATGCCTATAACTTTTTTGTCTTTTGACCTACAGAGCTAAATTTTGGTGGGTAACTTGCCTATAATGATATAAACCCGCGTGTAAAATTTGGTTGCCCTTACTTTGTTAATTTTGGAGATATAATTTTTTTTTAAAGAAAACACACAATTTTCCGGGAAAACCTCGGCAAATTTTCCTGGCTAACGAACCTATCCAAGCCACTTACGAAAGGAAGGTACTCACCAATTTTGACGTTTAAAATCCGGATTTTGACGTTTTGAGGAGAACCCAAATTTATTTTTCTTTAAATGCCTGTAACTTTTTTGTCCTTTAACCTACAAAGCTAAATTTTGGTAAGTAACTTTACTATAATGATGTAAACCCGCGTAAGAAATTTGGTTGCCCTTACTTTGTTAATTTTGAAAATATAAAAGAAATCGTTTTTTTCGAAAGAAAACACAAAATTTTCCGGGAAAACCTCTGCGGATTTTCCTGGCTAACGAACTTATCCACGCCACTTGCAAAAGGAAGGTACTCACCAAGTTTTATCAAAATCGGTCTATTATTTTTTAAGTTATAGGTGTGACACTATATATATATATATATATATATATATATATATATATATATATATATATATATATATATATATATATATATATATATAACATATAAAGTCTGAAACTGACCTCGGATTTGGGTTCCGGGGGTCCTAAATAGCGCTCATTTGAAGAAATTTTTTCAAAATTCAAAAGTCGGGATCTTCTCATTAGTGAATTTTTTAAAAGAAAATTCACTAAAAACACATATTCGCTACTAAAAACATTTTTATGAAAATTCACTACTACTTTTATTAATATTCAGCTGTCTAATTGATTCAATAAAATTCACCCACGAATTAGAAATTAACAGTAAACTTCCTTTTCTAGATGTACTGGTTATTAAAAATAATAATTCTCCTTGGTTTTCACGAGAATTTTCAAACAAATCGAAAAAATTCGAAAACGGTTGATTTTTGACATATGGTGTATTAGTAATAATTTATCTCAAATTTAATATAGAATTCGAAATATAATGAAAATTACCATGTTGTATTTAAAATAAGCAAGTTGATGGTCACTTCCGGTGACATAAAGTAAACTATTTTCACTGAACTAGAATGTCTCGATCGTATGTGCGTAAATTTTCAAATTTCAAATCAGAGTAGTTATTGATAAACGGCTAACTAAAAGTCTTGGCGCCACACCCTGTATTAAGTCGGGGTATAATAACTTATTCGAAATAAAAGCGTCCCAAAGCTTACGTATCTGAGTAAATTTGGCCTTACTATCTCTTCTTGATTTACACTCCAACTTAAGGCAATTTATAAAGAATTCGCAACTAAGTTGGCTCATGATAGCTTTGTGAACAGGAGGTCCAAACATAGTAAACATTTCTGTTGTAAAATCCCCATCTTTTCTTGTACCTGATAGGTAAAGTAGCCCAATGAAAGTGAGAATTTCTTTTGAATAAATTTTGCCAATATATCGGGGATTATAAGTGCAGTTCACACCCTGACGACGAAAATGACGATGAGAATTGTGCTTGTATATATGTATATACTGCTTGAAACGATACAATAATCCTATACCTGGTGCACAGTGGATACAATTCACATTGTATACGAAATGGGCACATGATCACCGTAGGCCTATTGAGCCGGCTCAACTTTTTACTAAATTTTCTTTAAAAAAATGCACTAATGAGGAAATCCCGACTTTTGAATTTAAAAACAGTTTCTTCAGATAAGCGATAATTAAACCCCCAGAACACATATAACATTTTTGATAAGTTTAAAATTTTCTTTATCTATGCGGTGATTATCATCCCAAATATGTAGTACCATGCATGACTTGTATCTCAGCTGTGCCAGATGTTCCCCTAATCTGGTTTCAATGGTTCTTTTGGTCTGCCCAACGTATTTAACACTACAACCTTTACAACTTATCTCATAGATACCCATCATACTCAGTGGCTTTATCTTTATGTTTCGTATTACCTAACAATTTTTTTAAATTCATTTTGTCAAAAAAGTAAGCTGTCGGATTCCCCTCGTCCGTGCCAGGTCTGAGCTGACCTTTAATATATCGAATTTCGATCACCATACAGGCCCACTAGTTTATATCTAATAACCGATCAGATAACGTAACTAGGTACTTAGCGATTTTTAGTGAATTTTTTTAAAGAAAATTCATAAATATAATTAGTTTTGCTACAAATATACATTTCATTGTGACTATCGAAAATACATAATTTTTAAATTTTCAATTTGGTTTTTTCATACTCAATATCAAACTGCCTTAAGCCTTTTATCATAGCTATATATATATATATATATATATATATATATATATATATATATATATATATATATATATATATATATATATATATATATATATATTTGAGCCCTAATCGGTTGGATAGTTCTCCCGGTAGCAGTCCTAACTCAAACATGGCAAGAGTAAACTACCCCTAAATGGGGATTTTTTCAGCCAACTCCTGGAAGTAAGTTTACTGTTCCTAGAAATAGTTATACGCGTATTTTGACCTCAGTTAGTTAAATAGTTTCGGCGGTTGTGGCAATAAACTGAAATATGTCAAAAGGAAACTGCCCCTAAATAGGGGTATTTTTCAGTCAACTTCTGGTAACGAGCTGGTAGTTACTATTAATGATCATATATAAATGTATAGTTTTTTCAGATTCATAGTTTTTCTTGTAGCACTAACAAATGAAAAAACTCTGGACGCAGCAAGTGCGTTATGGTAGTGAATTTTCATTTAAATGTTTTTATTAGCAAATATGTTTTTTTAAGAAAGCACGCACCAAGTTTGTTTACCAGTATAATCTATATAGTAGAACCTATGTGCCATGTTTCATCAAAATAACTTTATTGTTTGAAAATGTACAAAAATTTCCGAAAGCAAACTTAAATTGTTCCAGAAAAAAAACTGGTTTCCTGGTCAACCTTATAGGTTAATAGTAAATTGACCTATTCAAATTTGAAGCATTTAATGAAAATTTGCTACCATAACGCACTTGCTGCTTCCAGAATTTCTTTTCTTACAAAGATGTATTATATTTCGATGGAAAATGTAAAAATGCAATAACATAGGGCGTGTTCGATTAAAAAAAAAGAAAATTTGAATCACCAACGACTTATGGGCCATCCTGTAATTGTGAATATATTTTTTAAGATGTAGCTCAAGACACCCTATAATTAATGTATAAAAATTTTTTTCGTGAGTTGCATAATGGATATATTGAGCTTTAATGATTTTTTACGAAAATTCGACAGAAATGATATACCATTAAACGATAAACTCTATAGCCAACACTACTGACAAAGCATCAGAGAAAGGGTCTATTTGAAATGAATTTTCTGGGAATATTTTAGTAAAATGAAGGACAATGACGATTGAAACCAAGAGTTTAGGCTTTGTAAAACATTCTTCTTGAGACATTTTCTTTCCATAGCTCATATTAGTTTCAGGTTCATTGCCTAAATATTACAAATTCTGACGTTTTAAATCGCGACTTTGACGTTTTGAGGAAAACCAAAATTTATTTTTCTTTAAATGCCTGTAACTTTTTGTCCTTTAACCTGCAGAGCTAAATTTTGGTAGGTAGCTTATCTATAATGATATAAACATGCGTACTAAATTTGGTTGCCCTTACTTTGTTAATTCCGGAGATATAATTTTTTTTCGAATGAAAATTTAAAATTTTCTTGTCCGATTTTCCTGTCTAACAAACTTACCCAAGCCATTTACAAAAGGAAGGTACATGCCAAATTTTATCAAAATCGGCCTGTTATTTTTTGAGTTATCGGTGTGATACATACACACACACATATATATATATATATATATATATATATATATATATATATATATATATATATATATATATATATATATATATATAAACATATAAAAATTGAAACTGGCCCCGGATATGGGTTCTAGGGGTCCTAGTTCGCGCTTATTTGCAAAAATTTTTTCAAAATTCAAAAGTCGGGATCTCCACATGCGTGAATTTTTTCTACGAAAATTCACTAAAACGCCAAGAATAAACTGCCCTTAAATAGAAAGATTTTTCTTTAAAACTTTGGTAGCAAGAAGAGATTATCATTAGAATGCAAAATATTACATAACAAAGAAATCCTCAAAGATTAAAGCGTCGGTCAGCAAGATTCAATTTTACCAGCAAATGACATCCCCCATTTAAAAATAAAGTTTTTATCAGTATGGGCTACAATAAACAGTTTATTTAAAACAATTACGTTAAAATATTTTATAAAGAACATATTTGTCTAATAAAGTAGATAAATAAATAACAATTCGTACTTTTCTGTACCAACACGTCACGCGATTTGGGATTGAAGTTGCGAGGTAACCTATAAGTTTGATAGATCTTGAGCACCATCTAGCAATGGCGGCAAAGAGGAAAAGTTTTGATAGAAGCTTCCACATAAGAGTTGACAGACCCTGAAAAAAATCTGCTGAATCTCTCAAGTAAAGATCACATCGTCTGCTCATTAATCAACGTAACCGGATGAAACCAGCAAACAAAAACTTGATAACTACTAATAGTGAGATTCATTCGGTTTTCAAAACAGAACAGTGTATCTAAAGTTTCGTTACATCCCCGCTAAGACAAATTCAATAAAGTAGTTAGCGGATACCTAAAAACTCTCAGCGCTTGTCAGCAAACTTGACCCTGTGTCAAGTCCAAGGCTAAACTCAGATAAAAAGTATGTTGCTTATTTGAGAGCTCCCGGCAACAAGGTTCAGCGTTTCAAGGAATCTCTGAACTCTTTCTGTAATAATCGGAGCTTGATTTAAAAAGTCTGTTGTGGACTTAATACTTGTTCAAACGAAACCAATGATTTTTTAATTATAAAAGTCTGCATACTAAGATGGTAACGCAGGTCTAATTGAAGAATTATCTGGAAATCGAGGTTCTTCGGGCGCAATGAATCTTGTAACATTTTTTGTATAAATATTTTGTTTCCTTCAAAAACAAATTACTTTAGAAATGGATACTATAAAGCTGCGTAAAGAAGGTTACTTCCATATTTAAAAGCAAACTGACATATACATTACAAAGCTTTAACGTTCTCCTTTTTATAAGAAATTGTTTATTGAAGTCGAAAACTCTGTTTCTAAAAAACATTATAAACTTGATTTTTGTGGAACAAAATGCGTATCCTATCCATTTTACAAAGTGTAGGCGCAGCCAGTGCGTTATGGTAAATTTTGATAAACATGCTCTCAATAGCAAATATGTTTTTTAATGAAAGCAGGCATCATATTTGGTTACCAATTTAACTTATACAGGGTGTGGCGCCAAGACATTTAGTTAGCCTTTTCTCAATAACTACTCCGATTTGAAAATTTACATACGTACGACTGAGACAAATTACAGTTCAGTGAAAATAGATTACTTTATGTCAGGCTTCCAGTTTAACCGAAAGTGACTATCAACTTGCTTATTTTAAATACAACATGGTGATTTTGATTATATTTTCGAATTCTACATTGAATTTGAGATAAATTATTGTTAATATACCATATGTGAAAAATCAAACGTTTTTGAAATTTTTCGATTTTTAGTGAATTTTCTTAAAAAAATTCACTAATTAGGAGATTTCCATTTTTGAATTTTGAAAACATTTCTTTAAGTGAGCGCTAATTAGGCTCCCTAGAACACATATCTGGGGTCAGTTGCGATTATATATATATATATATATATATATATATATATATATATATATATATATATATATATATATATATATATATATATATACAGGGTGTTTCTAAATTGATGCGAAAAATTTTACAGGGTGATTCTTTGGCGAAAAATAAGGGGTGTCTTTCTTATAAAGTTTTTCTTGAAACTCCTTCTCCTCCAAGTTACAGCTCTTTGAAATTTTGGCAAAAAAAAAATTTCATTACATTTCTCCGTTATGGAATAATTTTAAAAAACGAAATTTTGCAGATGCATAAGGCTAACAAAATGACAGTTTTAAAAGGATTTTATAACCCTATAATGTTATCACAAGAGGGTGAAAAAACCTACCTTTACATTATTTTTTATCAGTACTTTTTATTGTGTTTTCTATTTTAAAAAAATGATTTAGAAAGAACGATTCATTTAGCAACTTTTTTATATTTTGACATTTTCTAATAAAATTGTTAGTTTAATCACAAAAAAATAAAATATTACTCAGATCGATGTCACATGAATTTACAGAGTGGTTGTTATTTGCTGAAAAAACAAGTACGTGGTAGGCTGTCAAATAACGTCATAATTACATTAATATGTTAATATGTATTTTTCTGGCTTTTACTAATTTCCAAAAATTCATAATAAGAAACAACAACTAGGTATTGTACTACTATTTAATAATTAATAATTAACAAACTAAGAAACGAAAAAAATATTAACAAAATGTCAGTACATATCATCATAATAAATGTTGAAAATGCCCTGCTTCGGAGAGAACGCATGACTCTAGTATGTTTCTCATTGAACTTCGTATTCTATGAAAAATACCAGGTGTGTTTCTTATAATATCACATGATGCGATAATACGATTTCTGAGGTCATCGATGTTTGCAACAGGACTTAAATAAACTAAGGTTTTCAGACAACCCCCACAAGCAAAAATCCAACGGATTCAATTCAGGAGATCAGGCAGGCCAATTCTGTGGGCCTCCTCGACCTATCCAACGATTTGGGTAACCTTCGTTTAAGTAGTTACGAGCGTTGATACTAAAATGAGCCGGAGCCCCGTCGTGCATTTGTTGTCTAATTTGTAAAGGAATATTTTCAAGAAGTAGGGGCAACTATTCTTCGAGTAGATAACAGTACACTTCTCCATTTAGTCTTAGCGGAGGAAAATATGGTCCAATTAAGTCATCACCAATGACAGCAAGCCATACATTTAATGAAAACTGGTGTTGAAAATGAGATTCCGTAATTTCGTGTGGGTTTTCTTCCAATCATATGTGGTTATTATGAAAATTTCTAATAGATTCTCGTGAAAAGTTGGCCTCATCAGTAAATAAAATACGAGATAAGAACTGTGGAACTTGCGTAATCATTTGAAGCATCCATTGACAAAAGATTAAACGAGGTAAAAAATCACAAGGTAAGAGCCCTTGAACTCGTTGGATATGGTAGGGATACAGTAGTTGTTTTTTTAAAATTCTAAATACCGTGGAATAGCTGACATTTAAGACTGGAGCGATTCTTCTTGTACTTATACCAGGAGATTCTTCAATTAAATTGAGGACAGCCTATTCAAGTGCTACAGTTCTTACTTCTATAGAACGCCCGCAATCGGCGGCACTTCTTGAAAATTTTCCTTCTTCCTGCAGACGTTGATGAATGCGTGCGAATATGCTGTGATGGGGTACAGTTCTATTTGGATATAACTCAGTGTAGAAGTACTGTGCTCTTAATCTATTGCCATTAGCACGGCCATATTCAAAATGCATATCTGCCATTTCGGAATTGGTATAATTTACCATTTTATTTACTTATTTGTTCTCAGTGTTTGAAAAATTCTCGATAGATTGACAGCAACCAGAACAATTAATATTAGTGTAATTATGACGTTATTTGACAGCCTACCACGTACTTGATTTTTCAGCAAATAACAACCACTCTCTAAATTCATATGACATCGATCTGAGTAATATTTTATTTTTTTGTGATGAAACTAACAATTTTATGATAAAATGTCAAGATATAAAAAAGTTGCTAAATGAATCCTTCTTTCTAAATCATTTTTAAATAGAAAACGGTACACACAATAAAAAGTACTGATGAAAAATAATGTAAGGGTAGGTTTATTCACCCTCTTGTGATAACATTATAGGGTTATATATATATATATATATATATATATATATATATATATATATATATATATATATATATATATATATATATCCATTTAAAACTGTCATTTTGTTAGCCTTATGCATCTGAAAAATTTCGTTTTTTAAAATTATTCCATAACGGAGAAATGTAATGAAAACTTTTTTTTTGCCAAAATTTCAAAGGGGTGTAACTTGGAGGAGAAGGGGTTTCAAGAAAAACTTTATAAAAAAGACCCTTATTTTTCGCCAAAGAATCACCCTGTATATATATATATATATATATATATATATATATATATATATATATATATATATATATATATATCACACCGATAACTCAAAAAATAATAGGCCGGTTTTGACCAAATTTGGTGAATAACTTCCTTTTGTAAGTGGCTTGGATAAGTTCGTTAGACAGGAAAATCTTCCGAGGTTTTCCAGGAAAATTTTGTGTTTTCTTTCGAAAAAAAGATTTCGGAAATAACAAAGTAAGAGCAGCCAAATTTGGTACACGGGTTTATATCGCTATAGGTAAATTACCTACCAAAAGTTACGGGCATTTAAAGAAATATAAATGGGGGTTTTCCTCAAAACGTCTATGAATGCAAAAGTCACTATAGAAATACTACGCGAAAAATTTGTGCGTTTTACCCATAACTATAGTTAGTGACAATGCAAGTCAATTTAAATCAATAGAATTTCAGCGTTTTCTAAAGTCCGATGGCATACCACACAAGATTATAGCACCCTATCACCGTTCAAGTAACGGACAAGCTTAGAGATACCTCCAGATATTCAAACAAGCTATACGCGCAATGATGAATGAACCAGGAGATTTTAATCTGATGTAGATATCTAATGCAATATAGAAAAACAGTTCATTCTACTACAGGCACCAGTTCTGCAGATCCTATGTTCAAACGACAATTTAGAACAAGAATAGATTTAGTTAAACGAGAACTTTAAAAGGAAATGGTTGAACGACGGCCAGATGAACCGAAGTTTATAAAATTCCACATGGAGATACAGTTCAAGTAAAATTTAGAAAAATTACAACATTACAAAGTTGAAGTGGGTGGAAAACAATATAAGCAATACGCCGAACAACTTAGAAAGACGGAATATCAAGGTTCAAATGATTTACAGATACCTTGTATTCCTACACCTGTGAGTAGCGCCAAAATGTCTAATAATGAAGAGACAGTTTCAAAGGAAAAAAATACTTCAAATTAGCTTTAAATACGGGGAAGAATCACCTTCCAAGGAAGAAACTGTCACAAAGCCAATTCACATACCATTAGTGTCAAGACCCAAGCCCGATGAACAATTGCGAAGATCGACAAGAGTGAAAAGTAAGCTACAGCGTTTGAATTTATATCCGAGGGGAGAGTGTTACATATCTCACCGGTCAGGGATAAAACATTTCAGCTGACAACTCGGCGAGATATGAAGGTGGAAAAAGCGAAAAGAGACAGTTAAGTTAAGAAGAAGTTAAGAAGCCATGTTATATATATATATATATATATATATATATATATATATATATATATATATATATATATATATATATATACGTTGTAAAAAGTTACATAGTTACATGTGTAATTTACATATTATTATTAAAGTCACGATCATTTATTAGTTATGTTATAGTAGTATCAATAAATAAAAATTTCGAAACGCAGAAAGTGCGTTATAGTAGCGAATTTTCATAAGATTTTACACCATTATTACACTGCATAATAGTAAGGTTAATACTTTAAACTATACAGACCTTGTAGATCGATTTTAGAGGTCCTACGCACATTTGAAGAATTCTTTCGAAAATTTTACCATCGATCTCTCTATTATCAAAAAAAATATATTCCTGCGGTCTAACTCCTTTTGAGAAAAATGCCCAACACTCAATTTTCTATGAAGCTAAAGAACTAAAGTTTGCTACATCTGTAGATAGTGTAAGTCTTTTAAAAAAACTTGTATTACAAAAAGTTATACAGAAGATTTCCAGAAGAAAACTTAATTTATATTTAGAAAAGTAAAGTATCTGTCAAATTATAAACATAGCAGTTATTTTTTCTTATTAATCGCCAACATAATTTCGTTTTAGTCACCCTAACCAACCCGGTTTTTTCAATATCAACAATAACAAAATTAAAATTTCAGACCGAAAGGTGACAAACCCATTTAGGAGTTTAAAACAGATTTGTTCGAAACGTATGAAATGTGTGCATTATTGTTTCTCCAAATGTCAAAATAAACCATAAAAAAACTGAATTCGATCGCGTGACCTTCTGCTCAGGAGTCAACTAACGTTTTACTTGCGTGAATCTTTAGATTGCCTTCATGCCCGGGATATTATATTCAAAGTATATGTAACAATTATGCTTACTTACATAATTAGTAGAATTACCATTGGAACACATCCAACGACTGTTTTCGTCCTATATGACGGCTTATGTTTAAGAATAAAAGAAACTATCTTAGAATCATTTTTATAGATACTTGGCTTGATTTTGTTTAATTCCTGCTATATTATGCGACAGCATAATATATCTATGCTGCGCTAAAACTGTATTTGGGTCCGTTAATAAAGCTACAAATATAATGTATTTTAATAATTGATTGAATCTCCCAGTTAAAAAACAATTAGTTGGCGAATTTTTTGTCGTCTGTCATTTTCCATAATTGCGGCCGAGATTTCACTATTGCTGGTTCCGGTAGTATGTTTTGCGCTTGGTATATATGTAGTTTGGTTACCGTTGATGTGTGGTTTATACATGTATGAATCAATCTACGCGTGGCAGTTAACTACTCTCCCTCTGTCAGGCATTGGACTTTAAACACTGAGTCGTTTTAACGCATGTCATTGGAATTTTAGTTTTAATTTGAAAAAAACTCTAAATGTTTCGTACCGAGTTACGTAGAATTCACAGCATAGGTTTATTTGCACTATTTATAGCCATAGGGTTTTCAAAAAGTTTTCCCCGGTGTTCCACCGGAAGAACTTGAGCATAGAGGCTGATTAACGAACTCGACCTCGGTTTTCGCCAAAACAAGATTTTTGCCAAGTTTGATTGCAATCAGTTTAGTATTTTTGAGTTATCCCTTGGATACATATATATATATATATATATATATATATATATATATATATATATATATATATATATATATATCTCTATATATATATATATATATATATATATATATATATATATATATATATATATATATATATATATATATATATATATATATATATATATATATACTTTGCTGGCAAAGATACGAAACTTATGCAGAATAGTGGAAAGACCAAATTCAAACGCACTAGTATAGATAGGCTTCTTAATTTATTAATTATAAGTGTAAGTATTTTTAACTTAGTCGTGCTTTTATAGTTGCATGCTATGATTATACAGAGTGATTTACGCAACACGTTAGTTAAAGTTTTCGTACTCCTAGCTTTCGTACTTTTTTGTGAAAATTTGGACCTAGCCATTATGGCTGAAGTCCTATCGAAATGAAATAGTTTTAAAATGGCTGCTCTTCTGGTTATAGCGTATTTTGTTGTATACTGTAGGTAACACGTGCACCCACTTCAGTGTGCAAGTACCGCATACGAACGTGCTACAAACAGTGTACAATTTGCGAACATTCTGTGTTAAGAAAGAGCACTATTAGATATATATATATATATATATATATATATATATATATATATATATATATATATATATATATATATATATACATGTAAAAATTTTAACGAACCTTGGGTTTGGGTTCTAGGGACCCTAGTTCGCGCTCACCTGGAGAAATTTTTTCGAAAGGTTTTCATCGTGACCTCTCTATTAGCGAATTTTTCTTAATGAAAATTCGCTAATAACTAGTAGTATGTTATTAGTCATGTTTTACATTTTATACTTCGTCCTAGACATAACAGTTTCAAAACAACAAATACCTATTATTTCTGATATAACTCAAGAATTCCCCCCATCCCATTCAAAAAACCCATCTGCTTTTTAGAGAAAATTTAAAACGGTTCGCTTACTACGTTACATACAACCGAGCAAATCACTGTAGGGATTAGATTCGGCTGCTGGATGTGTGGGGTTAAGGTGATGAAAGAAAGTGCCAAATATCAAATAAGAGATATAACCCTTGTGTGAGGCAGACAGGATAGTGTAATATAATCCATGAAAGCCGAGTCGCCTTAAAGAGAGCTTTGGACTGCGTACAAAATAAACAAATAAAACTTTGACCTAAACAGATATTTTCTGGCGAAAGTGCTTCTTTTTTTATAGAGTCTCGACCTGCAGCAAAGTGTAGAGTAACGCAAAAAATGACACAAAAATAAGGTACTTTAAAAACAAGTAGCTTACGTCAGTCAGTAATATTAGGGAGTCTGAGCTGAAGTGAACCAAGTCTATGAAAAATGAATTCCAGAAAATTATCTTAGACGGGTTTAGTTGATAATAAATCCAATAAATGTGATTTAGCTTAAATTCAGCGGGTGAGAAAGTATTAATCTATCATTTAATTGAAGTTAGTGGTTATAGTAGGTCTTTGCACAAAATAAATCCAGCTTAATCGGAATAATTATTGCACATTGATCATGGATTTTGTTAAGTTTTCGAGTGAACTTTTTTAAAATGTTATAATAATTTCTATTTTAATGAGAATGCTAAATAAGGTACGCACCAAAGAATTGATGAAAAAGAATTCTTAAAAAAATTGGAAACAGTAGAATGGGATGAGATATTTTTTTTCCAACAACACACCACGAGGGCTTACAGCCTAAATACTATCGTACCGTGGGTGTCGACAAGCAGGAAAGAGGCAACTTGTTAATTCTGGACTTGTAGGTTTGGAGGTTTGGGGGAGAAGGAAAAACATGTGCCGGCAAGGAATTCCACAACTTGCAAATCCTCGAGACAAAAGAGCGGGCATAACAAGATGTTCTATGTCTGGTGACCTGGACAGTAAAAGGGTGTATTCGCTCTGTTCCCGTGGTAGATCTGTTGGGACAGCAGGTGGAGGAAATATGGAAGAAACTCCTCTGAGCAGAGCCCGTGCAGATATCTATAAAAGAGAGAGAGAGAGAGAGAGAGAGAGAGAGAGAGAGAGAGAGAGAGAGAGAGAGGTCACCAACGCCACGTCGGTGGGCAAGGGATGACAGCATTTGGGTGAGGGTAGGGTCACCGATGAGACGTATAGCTCTCTTATGACTGGAGTCCAGGATAGCGAGTGTAGAAGCGGCAGCAGCACCCCAGATGTGGGAGCAGTATTCGAGGTTTGGTCTTATTTGTGAGGTATATAAGGTATAGAGATTAGCTGGTGAAAAGTATTTGCGAGCCCAGAAGAGGAAACCTAATTTCTTAGCAGCCGCTTCTGCAATTGATGTGACGTGTTGGCGCCAATTGAGATTTCGATCCACGGAAATGCCAACAAGTGAAAAGGGCTCATTACTTTGAATAACTTGGTTGTTTATTGTAATGGGTCTAGGGCTGGTGTATCTCTTATGAGAAAGAAAGCAAGACTGAGATTTGGTGGGGTTGAATTGTACAAGATTTCTACTTCCCCAGTCTAATATTTTTTGGAGATCCACGGAGACAGAACCCTCCATGAGTCTGCGATCCTCATCTAATTGGGCTAAAGAAACAGGCTTAGAATATCGAATATTTGAGTGGAGGGTGCTGTCGTCCGCGTAACTGTGAACTGGGTTGGATGTGCTAGAGAGGAGGTCATTGATGTGGAGAAGAAACAAAGTAGGGGCTAAAGCTGAACCTTGAGGAACTCCTGCATTAATTGGATACAGTTTAGAGAAATGGCCGTCCACGACAACAGAAATGCTCCGGTTGTAGAGGAAATTTGCTGTCCACATACAGAGTTTTGGTGGTAGGCCATAGGCCGGTAGTTTATTAAGCAGCGCTGCGTGCCAGACCTGGTCCAATGCTTTGGATATGTCTAGAGCGACAATCTGGCATTTACCGTGTAGTTCCATAGACTTGTTCCAAGAATGGGTGACAAAGGAAAGGAGGTCGGCAGTTGATCTGCGCTGACGGAATCCATACTGCCTGTCGTGGATTAGACTGTGTTTTTCAAGAAATTTTAGTAATTCGGTGTTTATATACTTTTCCATCACTTTAGTGACGACTGATAGGAGAGAAATGGACCTATAGTTGCTAGGAAGCGCTTTGGATCCTTTCTTGAGGACCGGTTGTACTCGAGCAGTTCTCCAGTTACTAGGGAATATGCCTCTATTGTAAGATGTCTGAAACAGACGAGTCAGGACAGGAGCAAGTTCTGGTGCGCATTTTTTTTGAGAACAGTTGCTGGGATCTCGTCAAGGCCAGAGACTTTCCTGGTATTAATTAATTATCTTATTGGTTTTATTGTCCCAATTCCTTTCATACATAATATATAGGGTGAGTCCTAAGTAATAGTACACAGAGCAATGGCTGATTCTTGATAGAAAACTTATGCGATTCAGCTGCATTTATGTTATTCCAAAAGTTAATAATAACCGAGATACAGGGTGTAAAAGTTGAAAAATCTAATCCCATTTTCTTTAATATCTCTCAAGCACTTTGAGATAACTCCACAAATTTTTGTATTCGGAGATTTTTTTGGGATTAGAAATTTAAATTCGTCAATGATTTGGATGTATTTTGTAGAGGGCGCCACAGGCGGCTATCAGGACACATCTGATTCGTTCCAGCTTCTTTTGGCCACACTGTATGTCATTTTGGAGCCAAAAAGTCGTTGCCCCTGTCTTTTTTACATAAAAAAGATATATGTTATTAAAGTTGCTAGGAGTAACGGTTTCCAATAAAAATTCAATCAAAGCTGATGATGCACGAAAAAAGAATTTAATTTTCTTCTCTCTGTGGTTTAATAAATATGAGACGTTTATTCACCGTGGTAACCTATGAAACAGTAACTAATGAATGATATGACTTATGAAAACAAATACTGTCAAACTAAAAATCAGTTTAAGAGAAGTGTACAATTTCATCAAAATGCCGAGACATCATATTTATTCCAATGTAGAAATGAGAGACTTGGTGTGTTTATACGCCCAGGAAAATTACAATGGACGTCAAGCTTGTCGACGTTATTTAGAAATGTACCCCAATCGACATCAAGCAGATTTAAAAACTTTTAGGAGAATTTACGATCGATTGGGTGAGACTGGCTTGTTTTAGCATAAGAAAGAAGTCTTAGGACGTCCGAAAATTATCACATCAGAGCAAGAAGGAGAAATTGTAGTAGCCATTGCCGATACTCCAGAAATAAGTACAAGACTTATGGTGGCTCGTGCAGGAATAAGTCAAAAATGAGTATGGCGAATTTTTCATAAAGAAAGACTACACCTTCTTCATTTTACGCCAGTGCAACACCTACTTAAAATTGACCTTTAAGCACGATTGCAATTTTGTAACTTCGTTCGCATGCGCCAGACTTACGTTTTGTTAATGAGATTCTGTTTACGGATGAGGCAACTTTTACTCGTCCAGGATTATCCAATGCTCGAAACAAACATGTGTGGAATACAGAAAACTCTCATCTAACTACAGACCGCCATTTTCAACATGAATTTAAAATTATTATTTGGTGCGGAGTGATTCACAATTATTTATTAGGACCCTACGTATTACCACCCAAATTCAATGGTCCTCTGTACTTACAGTTCCTCCAAAATGAACTAGCGCACATCCTGGATAAAGTGCCTCTGAGTCTAAGGCAAGTAATGTTTTTTATGCAAGATGGGGCACCTGCGCCTTGCTCTCGTTCAATAAGGGATATCTTAAATAGATGCTTTGACAATCGTTGCATAGGACGTGGATTGCCAATACCCTGGCCTCCACGAACCCCCGACTTCAATCCTACGGACTTCTGTGTATGGGGTTATATGAAATCGACAGTTTACCAAAATACGATAAATACACCTGAAAAATTACTTAACAAAATTCAAAGTGCAGCGGCATTATTTCCGAATGAACAATTGCTGTTTAAAATGAAGTGGTCTTTCTCTAAAAAGATTGCAAAATGTATCGAAGAAAATGGTGGTCATATTAAACATTTGTTGTCACAGTGACAATATGTTTCATTTATAATTGTTTTAGATATTATTGTTATTAATTTAGGAATACAAAAACGTAACCAGTTATTCAAAATGTTTCTTTTTCGTGCATCATCAGCTCTCCATGCATTTTTTCGGAAACCCTTAGTCCTAGCGACTTTAATAACGTATATCTTTGGGGCGACGATTTTTTGGCTCCAGAATGACGTACAGTTTGGCCAAAAACAGTTGGAACGAATCAGGTGTGTCCTGATAGCCGCCTGTGGCGCCCTCTAGAAAACACATCCAAATCATTGACGAATTTTAATTTCTCATCCCAAAGAGACCCCCGAATACAATAAACGTGGATTTGTCTTCGAGTGTTCCAGAGATATTAAAGAAAATGGGATTAAAATTTTCAACTTTGACACGCTTTATCTCGGTTATTAATAACTTTTGGATTAACGTGAATATATCTGGATCGCATAATTGTTTTATCAAGAATGGGCCATTGCTCCGCCAATAGTTTTATGAGAACAATAGGTAGAGATAGGACAAGCCGCTCTTCCACTCCATCGAATAATTAAATGTAACAAAAAAAAATGTCACAAATAAAATCAAAAAAATATGGATTACTATAAATTATCACACTAATTCTTAAAAAAGAAGTTGGGACGCAGCAAGTGCATTATGGTAGTGAATGTTGATAAAGAAAATTTAATAGCAAATATGTCTTTTTTTTGATGAAAGCGGGGATCAAATCTGATTACCATTATAACCTATATAAAAGAAACAATGTAGGTACCATATTTCATCACAATAACTTTACTGTTTCCAAAAGTAAAAACAATTTCAAAAATAAACATAAAAATCTTCCTGAAAAAACTGGTCCGATTTTTCTAGTCAACTAACCCCTTTTTTACAAAATTCCGAGGTTGCTCTCCACATTAGAGAAATTTTTCTACGAAATCTCATTAAAAAGGGAAGATTTGTATCACCAACGACTATGGGACCATCCTGTGATTGTGAAAAGACGCTTATAATTATCATATAGAATTTTTTCTCGCATCTTGTATAGTAATCGGTACATTGAACTTTCCTGTAGAAATGTGTCACCCCTGTATATATGTAAGTACACAAAAACTGAAACTAACTCCGGAGCTGGGCTCTGGGAGACCTTGTTCGCGCTCATGTGAAGAAATATTTTCAAAATTCAAATCTCGCTGTGTCCTCAATAGCGAATTTATTCTGCGAAAATTTGCTAAAAAATATAGAGTATCAAACCATAAACTCTATAATTAAAACTACTTTTAAAGCGTCAGACAAAGGGTCTATTTAAAATACATTTGCTGCATATATTTTAGTACAAGTAAAAATTTTAAAAAAATAGAAAATCGACTTCTCTGACAACTCAAAAACTACTGGTCAGATCTTGGTTAAATTTATATGTGACAACACGAGAAGCACCAGCTTTTAAATAAAAAAAGAATCATCAAAATTGGTTCTCCTAGCAAAAAGTTCTGAGGTATTTTGAAGTCGGTTAAATAAAAAGACCACCTATTAGAGAAATTCATATCAGCGCTGCCACCATTTGTTAAACATGGCATCGTGAGGTAAATTAAGGATAATTGAAAAACTACTAGTCAGATCTTGATCCAATTTATATGGGACCCTATGACAAGCACCAGATTTCAGATTAAAAAAGAGAATCATCAGAATCGGTTCACTTAAAAAAAAGTTCTGAGGTAACACACACAAAAAATAAAAAAATATAGTCGAACTGAGAACCTCCTCCTTTTTTGAAGTGAGTTAAAAATGAGAGACAATGACTGTTGAAGCTGAAACTTAAGACTTCCTAAAACACGTTTCTTGCGACATTTACATAACCCGTGTTTGTTTTGGGGCATTTGCCTAAATGTTGCCAATTTTAAAGTTTGGAAACGGCGACTTTGACATTTTAAGAAGAAAAACTATAAAATTTTAAGAGTAATTTTTCTAGTATTTCTTGACCTTTTTGCGCCAAAAAAACTTAATTTTGGATGGTAGTAGATATAATTTGTTATCCTCACATGTTTAATTTAACGCCTTTCTCTGGTGGAACCCAACATTTTAATTTAAATGCCTATAACTTTTTCTCTCTTAACTTAGACTTCTAAATTTTGACATGTGGTATACTTTTTACAACATAAACCTGCATGTCAAATTTGGCTGCCAAAGCTTTGTTATTTTCGGATATACAAATTTTTCTCGAAAGAAAACCAAACTGTTCCAGGAAAAACTGGTGCGATTTTTCTGGCTACCAAACTTATCGAAGCCACTTGCAAAAGGAACGCATTCACTAAACTTAATGAAAATTGGCCCATCATTTTTTTAGTTATCGGTGTGATATATATATATATATATATATATATATATATATATATATATATATATATATATATATATATATATGTATATATATAAATACATATAAAAATTAAAACTCTTTCGCAAAACACAACTCGCACCAGAAGATCTGGGTCAACATTCGCCCGCTAAAATTGTGAATTAGGGCCCCTGGAACCCATTTCCATGGTCAGCTAGAATGATATATATATATATATATATATATATATATATATATATATATATATATATATATATATATATATATATATATATATATATATATATAAACATTTTACCAGACCATGGAAATGGGTTCCAGAGGCCCTAATTCACGCTCATTTGAAGAAATTTTCCGAAAGTCTCACCATCGATACCTCTCCATTAGTGAATTTTCTTAATGAAAATTCACTAAAAGACAAGGTGCTATTTAAAAATTCTATATTTGGGTCTGAACGGCCCATTTCCGGTTTGTTCCGGAAGTTAACTTTCTAACCAATTGATAGAGCGTACCCTATTTGAGTATACAAACGTATCTTATTCTTTTATTTTCAACATCCAGTAGGCTTATAAACGACTGGTACAGGTGGTCAGATGCACCCTGTATTATATATATATATATATATATATATATATATATATATATATATATATATATATATATATATATATATATATATATATATATATATATATATATATACATGTATAAAATTGAAAGTGACCACGAATATGGGTTCTAGAGATTCTGGTTCACGCTCATTTCCAAAAAAATCACAATTCAGAAGTACCTACTTATAAGGAAAAGAAGGGTAGAATAATGAAGAGACTTGGAGAAAAGGAATATTCTGGAAAATCTGGCTAAGGATTAAGTAGGTGCGGAAGCTACGATGAAATGATTATCGAATACTGACATGATTGAGGCGACAAGGCGCATCGCCTTTACACTATGATGATGGTTTTTACATTTATACATTTTTTTCTCTTTATAACAAAAGCTATAACAAACGATGTCGTACACTATAAGATTAATTTTGCATATTTCAGGAATCGTTAGATTTTCAGTGGAAGCATGAACACAGAAGTAAAGCGGTAAATTTTACTTAAGTTCAAGTGTAGTAACATCCCTGAAGTTCCTATCACTATTTCTGATTAAATATACTAATTGCTTAAATTCGTCATTATCTCAATTTCTTATGCAAATCAAGACCGAATTACGACTGGAAGCTACTGTGACGAGTTCAACTCAGACCATTATCTCCCTAATTAAACCGTTCGCTATTAAATACCTACATTGCTGGAATTAAGTGCTGATCCTGCTACATCAATTATATATGAGCACATAAAACTTGGTGTTAGAATTAGAATTTGGCCTTTAAACGTTTTTTGCTTTTATAATAGCTGCTGGCTTTTATTACCGTTTGTTTAAGAAATTCAATTAACAGGAAATCATTAAAACAAAGTCAAATTTTAGTGAATTTTCGTAGAATTAAACACGAAATTGCGACTTTTAAATTTTACTAGGCCCCGTCGAACAACACATATCCAGGTTCAGTTTTAATTATGCAGATATATATATATATATATATATATATATATATATATATATATATATATATATATATATATATATATATATATATATATATATATATATATATATTGGACCCATTTTCAAGAGGTAAAGGAAATATATAAGGACATGAACTCTAAGGCTTCAATCTCCCTATTCCTTACAGCGGTAGACAAAGGTGGGTTGGGTTGTTGTAGCTCAATTACACCGCCTCAATCTACCTACTTCACAAATCTCCCTGGAGATCGTCTCTAAGGTCTCAGTCTGTTCAACGTTAGGCCTAAGAGAGATCTGGAAGTTCGTTGCAAGTGCTGTATTGTATGTACCGTTTCGTCTACCTCCTTGGTTATCAGTGTAATTAGTAGGGTCAATGTCAATTAAGTCAGATACTTTCGCCACCGTACTTAAAGGATTAAGAGGATATCAGGTATTTAGTATTCTAAAGATAGGATTACAAACGAATGCCACGAAGTTTACTAAATTCCTAGTTCAGACTGTTCCCTAACTTATGTAGGAAAAACAAATAGACGCATCCACAATAGAATATATGAACACACCCTCGCAGTTCAAAGATCCGACCCCTCATCAGCGCTGGCCATGCATCATATTTATACAGGACACAAAATAGACTTCGGCAATGCCAAAACAATAGCCTGGTTTACAACTTCAAAACCAGAAATATCTGCGAAGCGATCGAGATCTAAGAATGTCCCGATTGTTTAAATAGAAGAGGTGATGGTTTTCGTCTTTCGACTACTTGGAAACCTATTATATCTTCATTACAAACACACAAAAAGACAATAATCTTAATAAACGATTTTGTTGCCCTATTACCTGACTGAACAAATACCTGTAATCCTCTTAATCTTTTAAGTGCCATGACTAATGTCCTTGACTTAAGTGACCGCGACCCGACTAATTACACTGATGACGAAGCAGGTAGACGAAACAGTACATACAATACAAGACTTGCAACGAACTACCAGATCTCTCTTAGGTCTAGGGTTTAACACACTGAGACATTAGATACGATCTCTGGCGAGATTTGTGTTGTAGGCAGATTGAGGCCCCGTAATCGAGCTACAACAACCCAATCCACCTTTGTCCCCCGCTCTAGGGAATAGGCAGATTGAGACCCTAGAGTTCAGAGTCCTTACATATTTCCGTTACTTCTTGAAAATGGCTCCAGAACAGGAGCCGAAACGTCTAGTTTTAATAAATTCTGGACGCGGTTCAACCCGAGAACCAAGTATGTCTCTCCGCGGAAATCTTTCTGAACATTTAATTCGCCTTTACGGGAGGAACTTTTATCTTATACCAAAACTTTCAACAAACTTCTCATCCGCAAATTATGTCTCCTTTGTGACCTCACCTTTCTAAAAGCCTGCCGTGATCATCACATGGTCCCAAAATCTTTTTCAACTTAAACACCACACCAAACCACATACCATCTCCAACAGGCTTTGCTCTTCTTAGAAATTCCATTCACGAGACAAGACAACACCTCAACACTAATTCGCTTCTGCGACGTCGATACGGTCGGACCTGTTTCGGTGTGTGTGCAAAGTGATATTAATTTATTGTGATTTTAGGATAGTAATATCTATTTTAGAACCTTTGAAAATGTCATCGAGGAAAGAAAAAGAACCACCCGATAGGGCCAAATTAATAGATATGGATTTAGATGACTTAGAGACTGATATATCAAATGACTATGGTAATTCTAGCGGATCACGAACGTTGTCAGGTATCAATAATACTAAGACTGTAAGTAATACTCATATTTTAAATTCTTTACAACAATCAAAAGGAAATCAGGGTAATGAATTAGGAGAAATATTATTAAATAGATCAGAAATAAGCAATACGGGAATTTATTCACATAAAAGTGGAATGCAGATAAATGATAAAACTATTATTGATAACAGAAAAGAAGAAAGTAAAAATATTTTACCTAAAGAGATAATTTTATACGATGAAAATGATACCGGTCCATTTAATATTTACATCGAGAATGAAAATAAAAATATAGGGCGATCACATATCATTGGCACTTCAAGACTAATACGTAATAGCGTTCCTCAAGCACACAATGATATTGTAAGTATAAATAGTATAGGTAGAAACAAGTTGAAAATAGAGCTGTCAACAAAAAATAGTGCTAATGCTCTGGTAACTTCTAAAATACTGTTAGAAAATGGGTACAATGTTTACATACCAAGGTACTTAGTTAGAAGACAAGGTGTAATCCGACAAGTAGATAGCAATATTTCAGAAACAGAATTAAGAGATTTAGTAAAACCAATGTACTTTGATAATTTTAAAATAATAGAAGTTCGTAGACTAAAACGCAAAGTAGTTGAAAATGATAAAGTCGATTACTTGCCCACACAGTCTGTTTTAGTTTCATTTAGAGGGCAAATATTACCGGAAAAAGTTTTAATTGAGAAAATTGTGTTTCCAGTCGAGCCATATATACAAAAAGTTATCCAGTGTCTCAAGTGTTTGAGATACGGACATATAAGTCAGCAGTGTAAGGGAAAAGAACGGTGTAAAAAATGCTCTCAAGAACACAATCACAGTATATGTCAATCCGAAAAAATCCTGTGTGCATCGTGTGGTGGCGAACATTTTGCTACAGACCGGAATGTTTGTCCGGAATTTGCCAAACAAAAAGCTGTTAAAAATATGATGGGACTAGAAAATATTTCATTTAAATCTGCCATAGAAAGGTATAACACAGGTTATGCCTATCCTCTTAAAACAAATAATATAATAGGTCAAAATACAACAACTCAAACACACAAAAATAGTTATTTTACAAAAATACAACCAAAACGTAAAAGAACAGAAGGCATATATTATAATCGGTCAGGTATGTCGCAACAGCACAGAGACATTGTATCTTTTCCAAAATTACCCTCTACATCCGTTATATCTCAGACATCGAATCCCTGTCACAGCAACCCTACTAGCCTAAAAGACTTGACTAGTATAGAAACAATGGCAGACAGAATTTATATATTTATAAAAGATAAAATGATAAATGTTAATAATAGCTTTGAGTTGATAGATAAAGACGTTAAGGACAGCATATTACAAATTTTAGGTGGTCGCAATGTATAATCTAAATATATTGCAATGGAATGCTAGATCAATAGTGTCTAATAAAGGACAGTTAGAAAAATTTTTGTATGATCATAGCATAGACATTGCTATTGTGAGCGAAACGTGGTTAAAAATAACAAATAATATTATATTTTCGGGTTATAACTTACTGCGAAAAGATAGAGCTGACGGTTTTGGGGGAGTAGCACTTATAGTTAAAAATTCAATACTACATTTAGAAATAAGAGACATACCTCATATTGAGGGCTTAATGTGCGTGGGCGCCAGATTGTATTTGGGTACTGAAATGTCGAAATTAGATATATATTCAGTATATTCACCACCCAATAATATTATCTCGAGTAATCGATGGGAAACATTTCTTAGAAGTCTTAACTCACCTTTTATTTTAGCCGGGGACCTCAATGCTCATAGTCCTGCCTTTGGTAGTACTTGGAGCGATACAGCAGGTAGAAATTTGCTTCAGGCTATCGATAATAGCAGATTAATTTTTCATAATACGGGGCATGAAACTTTACTGAATAAACCAAACTCAACTAATAAATCAGCAGTGGATTTGACATTGAGTTCCCCGGAAATAGGGCCAAGAATTGACAACTGGTATGTACACGAGACAACATTGGGATCAGATCATTACGCGATAACATATTCATATAAAACTATTGTGAATAGAGATATTTCAAGTGACAATTTCAATATTCAAACTAGTAATATTATTAACGAAAACAGTGCATATTCATTCTTGTTAGAAAACTACAAATATAAATGGGATTTAAGTAATGCAGAATGGGGTTGTTTTTCACATTTGTTTGATCAAGCAGTAGTGGTGATTGGGGAAACTATAAGTTATGAAAATTTATATTCTATTATATTAGACGTTAGTAGTCAAACCATCCCCATTAAAAGTAAAGTATTTAATAAAAAATTCAGAAAAATATGGTGGAATGAACAATGTAAAATAGCAATATACGACCAAAAGCAAGCCTTGAGAGAGTACAAAAGAAATCCTAGTGCTGCCAATTTTACAAATTACAATCGGGCAGTAGCTATAACAAAGAGAACAATAAAAAATAGCAAAAGTCGATGCTGGAAAGATTACTGCAACCAGTTAAACAGAAATGTTTCCATAACAAATATATGGCAACAAATTAAAAAAATTTCTTGTACATTTCAGACTCCAAGAATAAGCCTTCAGCTAAACGAATGCATGGAGGAATTTTTTCACAAGTTAGCCCCACCATGGGTTCAAGAACAAATAACATTTAGGGACGAGGAAGAGGAACACATTTTGCTTAAAGATTTCACTCTGTTAGAATTGGAAAAGTGTTTAAAAAATAATAAAAATACTGCTCCAGGTATTGATAACATACACTACAAAATGTTATCAGAATTATCTAAAGAAGGAAAACTGACGCTGGTGCGTCTTTATAACAGCATATGGATAACAGAAGAAATTCCAGAAATCTGGAAGATATATATAGTTATTTCCATGCTGAAACCTGGAAAAGATCCCACAAAAAAAGAGTCTTATAGAGCGTTATCTTTGGCTTCATGTGTCCTGAAAATCTATGAAAATCTCATAAAAAATAGATTAGAGGCATGGTTAGAGCAGTGTGAGAAGATTCCGAAATCACAATTTGGCTTTAGGAAAGAACATTCAACCATAGGAAACATTTCACATCTGGTTTCAGATATTAATCTAGCTTTCTCACATAACAAGTCTTTGGTTGCGCTGTTTATCGATATAGAGAGCGCTTACGATAACATAAATTTAAATATTTTATACAAGAAAATGCTAGCCATAGGATTACCTTGTGCATTCTCAAGAAAAATCATAAAATTGTACACTAATAGAATTAACTATTTTAAAGTACACAATAATTTGATTGGCCCCCGTAAAGTAAATAGAGGATTACCACAAGGCGGGAAACTTAGTCCTATTCTGTATATAATATACACCTTAGATATAGATGACAATATTAAAATACCAGGTGCAGATACTCTGTATTATGCTGATGACATATGTATTTATTCTAGTAACAATGACATTGAAAAGGCAATAGATCTAGTGAAAATAGTATTTAAGAAACTATCTTTGTGGTGTTTCCGCAATGGTTTGTCAGTCTCTATTGCTAAATCAGAATCGTGTATTTTTTCTAGGAAAAGAAGTATTGAACCGATATACATAGATATAGCGGGCACTATAATACCTATAAAACCATATGTTAAGTATTTAGGAATACTTTTAGACAGAAAATTATTGTGGAGACACCACATAGAATATCTTATAAAGCGTAGTGAGAAGGGCATCAATATACTAAGGTCAACTACACACACTACATGGGGAGCAGACGTGGAGGTAGCACTGTTGATGTATAGATCATATATAAGGTCCATTTTAGATTATGGGAGTATGCTGTACCAACAAGCGGCACGTACACATTTAAGTAAATTAGATGTAATTCAAAATAGGTGTATCAGAATATGTCTAGGGGCCTTTAGAAGTACTCCTATAGATAACATGCTGGCCGAATGTAACGAAATGCCGTTAGCTTACAGAAGGCAAATACTAGGTTGTCGTTTTATAGCAAAAATGTTTGCCAACAACAGTAGTCTTATTGACAAGGTCCACCAGCTGTTTTTGTTGGATCTGACAAATTTGTATTGGGTCAAAAAGAAATCCCCTGCTTTAGTCTCCTGTTATGAAGATTTTAAACAAACCGGTGAGAACATATACAGATCTAACATATGTCCAGTTTATCAGCTTTTTCCATCTGTTCTTCCAAATATTACAGTCACAATTTTGAGAGATTATTCCCAGTACCCGACACAAATAAGAAACGCTATGTTTAATAGTGATATAGAGGAGTTTCATAAAACATCCTACCAGTTGTTTACAGATGCTTCTAAATCAAACGAGGGAACTGCCTGTGCTGTTTACGATCCTCAACTGAATAAAAATTTCAAATACCGTTTAGATTGTAAGATGAGTATTTTTTCAGCAGAGACAATAGCTATAATAGAAGCCCTAAAATATACAAAAAATATTGGAAATAAAAATATTCTAATTTTGACTGACAGCAAAAGCTGTGCGGATTCACTAAAGTACTTCTACTACAACTATAAAAACAATTATTTAATAATTCAGATTATCCGCATTTTAATAGAGTTAGAAGAGATGGAGATCGATGTTAGATTTGCATGGATCAAAGCTCATTGTGGGATTACAAATAACGAAACTGTGGACAGAATGGCTAAAGAAGCTTTAAATTGTGAAAACCTTTTAGAATATCCCTGTCCATGGACAGACATAAAAACTTTATTTTTTAGACAACAAAGACAGCTGTGGGAAACTGAATATCACAGAAACGATAAAGGTATATTTTATAAAAGAATTGTACCAAAGTTACCTTGTCAGTTATGGTTTGCTGGATATCCTAGAGGATTAGTAACTAGCATATGTCGTTTGCGATTTAACCACTCCTTGATACCTACCCATTTACACAAACTCAACCTTAAAAATGACCCATATTGCGAATGTGGTGAAGAAGGAAGCGCACAACATGTTTTACTAGAGTGTTCAATTGGATGGGATTACAGAAATGAATTCCTAAACAGAATACACAACTTAAAAGACGTTGAGCAACCCTTTAATTTGGGACAACTTCTACAAATGGAAAGTAATAAAAACATATATTTGCTTATATATAAGTTAATTAAAAAACTCCAACTAAAAATATGAAAAAAACTAGGCTTTAAGTTTATGTGTCATTTGTGTCTATCCTTTATATGTACCCATGACGTCAGTGGCCCTCCTGTATGTCAAAGAGAAAAGTTGCCATGATAGGCCCCATTGGCATGAAGAATATGTGTCCCTGTCTAAATCCCTTAAGTAGTATCTAGATCTTAAGTAGGCTTAAGTTAGCATAAAAAGCACCATTATTAATATTATTATACAAATAAAAAATATCCAAAACTCCATGTTGGAACAAATTTCAATTGAATTCACATACTAGTTGTAACAAAAGGCTTTTAAAATGTGCGAATGGTAACCATACCGCAGCCAGTGCAATCTGACGTCACACACACACACACCTCAACACTACCAATACACTGCTTTACAACATGTACATAAAAATACACACATTCAAAATACACCCTACACTTTGGGACACTCTAGACAGACTCTTGCAAGGTAAAGCAGAACATGTTACACAACAGGAACGTACAAAAAAGAAACTTACATCATCTTCTAGACAACAAAAATCGCAAACAGTACTGACGTACTGCCAATCCTACTACGGTAATTCACAACCTGTCAAATTGTAACACAAGTGACGACGCCATCAAAGTTCTATCGAAAGGTTTTAATTTTGCACCAACCCCTAAATTCATCACAATAGAAAAGATAATTTCTCAATCAGACGATGCTATAACACACTTACCGACAGACGAAGCTGAAATTACGAGACAGGACATTGCCAGGATATTACGTTCTGCCAAACCTCGACCTTCCAACCTTTCTTCTCGCGAACGACAATCAGACCTAAACCGAAACACAGAAATTATAATCCTACCAGCAGACAAAGGCAGCGCTACAGTCATACTCGACAAAACACACTATATACAAAAGATGGACAATATACTAAACAACACAGACTACAAACGAATCTCTATCGACCATACAACTGATCTTGAAAGTAAAACCAAAACTACCATTAACAACTCCCAGCTCAATCCTGACCTCAAAAAAAAAAACGAATCCCCATGAAAAATCATCTCGCACCCTAGAAAATATGGTCTCCCGAAAATCCATAAGCCTGATATGCCCCTTCACCCTACCGTAAGTGCCCACCGTTCACCCACACAAAAAGTTGCAAAACATCTAGCCAAAACCAGGTTTTGTTTTTTAGTTTTTTTAACGAAAAATTGCTTAATTAGTGCATTTCTTGTCACAATGAATGAAATACGTACTTGCAACTCCAATTGTGAATAATTTTTAAACAAGTTGATAAAACTTCCAAAAAAATTTGTGTGCTGAATTCAGAAAAGAAAGAGCTTTCAAATGATGTAAGACTGGACCCACGTTCGCTATTTAAAATATAAGGGTTGCTATCACCACCCTTAAGGGGCTGATGTGACAAAGTTGAGTTTTATGTCAAAACATGTCCCCCTCAAAAAAAAAGAACTTACTAATAGATTAAGAGTAAGCGTGGTTATTGTCCCTATAAATGCTATGAAAAAAATATATACTCTAATACTATCAAGCCGTAGGAGAGATGTGAGGATAGGAAATCTTGACAGATAATAAAAGGTTTATTTCAAAAACTGAACATACCAGCAGATTAAGACTAAGTGACGTAATTGCTCCTATAAAATGCCTTACAAAAATATAGCTAAAAACACTCGCAAATCGTAGGAGAGATGCGAGGAGAGAAAATCTTGACAGATAGTTAAATTTTTATTTCGAAAACCATACATACTAACAGATGAAGACTAAGCGTGGTTATTGTTCCCATAAAATGCTATCAAAAAATATACCACCTATTACCCTCAAGTCGTAGGAGAGATGAGAGGGGAAGAAATCTCGACAGATATTAACATGTTTGAAAACTGAACATTTTAACAGATTAAAACTAAGCCTGGTTATTGCTCCTATAAAATGCTATCAAAAAATACATCGCCAAACACTAGCAGGACGTAGGAGAGATGGAAGGTAAGGAAAGCTTGATAGATATTGAAATTTTTATTTAAAAAATCATGAAACGGACCAGGGCTGACAATTTAAATATTGTTAGTTGGTTATGCACAGTCTCTATTTTATAACATCTTGTGTTATTTGGAGCTGTCGTGACAACATACCACCTAGTTCCGCACCGAGGTGGCGACCCTGTCGTACATCTCACAATGTTCTAGGAAGCTAGATACCATAGCCATATTACTTTATAGGTGTGTCCTCGCTGTAATTGGGATACCGTACTGACGCACTCTAATTAGAGCGAAACCGGTCTGCGATTCTAATTATGGTGAGAATACATCTAGCCTTACATACATTGTCCCTATATTAGGGAAGAAATGAACCAAAGCTGACAATTTACAAAATTGTTAGTTGGTTGTACACAGTCTCTATTTGATAACATTTTGTGTTATTTGGAGCTGTCGTGACAACATACTACCTAGTTCCCCACGGTGATGCCGATGCTGTCGTAAACCTCACAATGTTTTAGGAGGCTGGCTAGCATAGCCGTTTTACTTTATAGGTGTATTCTCGCTGTAATTAGTATACCGCACTGACGAGCTCTAATTAGAGCTAAACCGGTCTGCGGTTCTAATTATGGTGAGAATACATCTAGCCTTAAATACAAGTATGTCTATATTGAGCTTGGGTGGACAGCAATCACATTGTATTTCTTATTAGGCTCAGTATTATATAAAATAAAAAAATAATTGTCATACTTGTTATGCTCAGACTGTAACCCCTTACATCAAGGGACCGGTGAAGTCCCAACGAACGTTTTCGGTTTTGGTGTATGAGTCGGTTTCCCTTATAAGCAAAAATGATTATGGCTTCTCCTTGTACAAAAGATTCCGGAGGTAAAATACCCCTCCTTTCGGATCTCCGGGAGGGGGGTGTACAGGGGGTGCCAGCATCGAGATTTACAATATCCTTTACAAATATATGTGGCCTTAAATCTAACCTGAACTCCGTCCACCATTTCCTCCAGGCTAATAGGCCCCAACTCCCCTTCCTCACCGAAACTCAAATCAGTGCCAAAACAGCCACTAATCACCTAAATTTCTCGGGGTATGAGCTCCTTACTTCTTTTATGTTGCATGGAGGCATGTGTGCGTACGTCCGTAGCAATCTACCCTGCACCAGACTCCCCAATTTAGAAGCTGGAAGCAAAGACATACTATGGATAAAACTCCCTCTCAGGGCTGCAACTAAATTCATCTGTTGCGTCGCATCCCAACACACAGCTCAAATCCCTTGGATCTCCTTCTTACTACAAATCCTGACTGCTATAAGATATCAGTCACCGCCTCCCTGGGTCGCTCAGACCACGGCATGGTCATTGCTTCCTGCACAATGCAACCCGAGGTCACACATTCATCACACCCACGTATCGTTTGGCACTACAACTCCGCGAACTGGGACGAAATGCGAGATTACTTTTCCTCATTTCCATGGGCGTCTGTCTGCTTCTCCCATCCTGACCCCTCTGATATCTCACAAAATGTCACCGAAATTATCCAAGCTGGCATATAATTATTTATTCCACGTACACAGAAAACCTCTGCAGTCACTCAAAAGCCCTGGTTCTCTAAATCCTGTGACAAGGCCTGCCTTGAAAAGGTCAAAGCTGACAAAAAGCTTCTACACAATCCCACTCAATAGAACTGTCAAGCATTTAACGACGCAAGAAACCGCTATGTCCGCATTCTTTCTGAGGCAAAAAACTCGTTAATAACCACATCAAAAACAAAGTCCTCTCAAGCTCCAACGGCAGCAAACACTTCTGGACTCTTGCTAAATCTATTGGGAATAATTTCTGCAAGAGCACGTTCCCACCTCTTGTCTCAGGGGATGAAATTATTTCTACCGCCCTGGGAAAGGCTGAACCTTTTGCCTCGTTGTTCGCCGCCAATTCTACTCTCAACCCACCTCCAAATGTTCAACCAACAACAGTCCCCAATGTCGCGCATAAAATGACGGGTATCATTTTCAAAACTAAAAAGGTACGAAAGATGCTCTCTTCTCTTAATACCAGGAAAGCCTCTGGCCTTGACGAGATCCCAGCAATTGTTCTCAAAAAATGCGCACCAGAACTTGCTCCTGTCCTGACTCGTCTGTTTCAGACATCTTACAATAGAGGCATATTTCCTAGTAACTGGAAAACTGCTCGAGTACAACCCGTCCCCAAGAAAGGATCGAAGGCGCTTCCTAGCAACTACAGGCCTATTTCTCTCCTTTCAGTCATCTCTAAAGTGATGGAAAAGTATATAAACACCGAATTACTAAAATTTCTTGAAAAAACACAGTCTAATCCACGACAGGCAGTATGGATTCCGTCAGCGCAGATCAACTGCCGACCTCCTTTCCTTTGTCACTCATTCTTGGAACAAGTCTATGGAACTACACGGCGAATCCCAGATTGCCGCTCTAGACAGATCCAAAGCATTCGACCAGGTCTGGCACGCAGCGCTGCTTAATAAATTACCGGCCTATGGCCTACCACCAAAACTCTGTACGTGGACAGCAAATTTCCTCTCTAACCTGAGCATTTCTGTTGTCGTGGATGACTATTCCTCTAAACTGTATCCAATTAATGCAGAAGTTCCTCAAGGTTCAGCTTTAGCCCCTACTTTGTTTCTTCTCCACATCAATGACCTCCTCTCTAGCACATCCAACCCAGCTCACAGTTACGCGACCGACAGCACCCTCCACTCAAATATACAATATTCTAAGCCTGTCTTTTTAGCCCAACTAGATGAGGATCACAGACTCATGGAGTGTTCTATCTCCGTAGATCTCCAAAAAATATTAGACTGGGGAAATAGAAATCTTGTACAATTCAACCCCACCAAATCACAGTCTTGCTTTCTTTCTCATAAGAGATACACCAGCCCTAGACCCATTACAATAAACAACCAAGTCATTCAAAGTGATGAGTCCTTTTCACTTGTTGGCATCTCTGCGGATCGAAATCTCAATTGGCACCAACATGTCACATCAATTGCAGAAACGGCTGCTAAGAAATCGGGTTTCCTCTTCCGGGCCCGCAAATACTTTTCACCAGCTAATTTCTATACTTTATACACTTCACAAATAAGACCAAACCTCGAATACTGCTCCCTCATCTGGGGTGCTTCTGCCGCTTCTACACTCGCTATCCTGGACTCCATTCAGAAGAGAGCTACACGACTCATCGGTGACCCTACCCTCACCGAAAGGCTGCCATCCCTTGTCCACCGACGTGCCGTTGGTGACCCCTCTCTCTCTCGCTCTCTCGCTCTCTCTCTCTCTCTCTCTCTCTCTCTCTCTCTCTCTCTCTATCTCTCTCTTATAGATATCTGTACGGGCACTACACAGAGGAGCTTTCTTCCATAGTTCCTCCACCTGCTGTCCCCAACAGATCTACCAGGGGAAGAGAGCGAATGCACCCTTTTACTGTCCAGGTTACCAGACATAGAACATCTTGTTATGCGGGCTCTTTTGTCCCGAGGACTTCCAAGTTGTGGAATTTCTGGCCGGCACATGTTTTTCCTTCTCCCCCGAACCTTCAAACCTTCAAGTCCAGAATTAACAAGTTGCCTCTTTCCTCCTTGTCGACCCCACGGTACGATAGTATTTAGGCTGTAAGCCCTTGTGGTGTGTTGTTGAAATAAAAATAAAAAAATATTGTAATAATCAGTCGATCTGTGTCTTTAGTGAATTAGTAACAGTACGATGCTACAAGGAAGATGCGTTAGTACAGCTGTAAGTATATGTATGATATTATTATAAGTATAATCAAAGCGGATAATCTTTTTAGGAAAAAAAGTAATCTTCTACTGGATAATAAGCGAAAATTGGACAACTTAGTGAGAGTGTTAACGTCCTTGTAAAATTCTAAAATTATTTTTCAAAACGCAGATTTCCCTTCGTACGACTAATGAAACAAATAATGTAGATTGTAATAAATTCTTAAAATGTGGTAATCGTAGTATGGGAAGGAGGACTGCTGTAAGTAAATGTTTTAATTTGGTCATCATTATTCTGTTCACCTATACCTACCTGCCTAATATATTTGTATAATTGTGATGTAACTATGTTGATCAAAAGATATACGCTTTTAGACTCCTCTTCCGTCTGAACGATTGAAAATAAGGCATGAGATCTCCGCGGTTTATAGAAATTTGAGTTATTCAAATTTGAAGCATGAAAATTCTCTACCATAACGCACTTGCTGGGCTCTGAATTTTTAATTTACAGATTTGTTTGGCTATGTGTATGTGATATGTGAGATATGTTGATAATCTGAGACACATTTGTGTGCATAAATCGAATTTATTACTTTTTGATTATGTGTGTTTTTGTTTCTTTTGCGTCGGCCTATTTCCGCGACTATGGCCAATCACCGACGCCAGGGAGCAGTCTCACCTCACTATCCTGAAAATTTTTCCGAACCCCTGCCTTTCTGTAAGGAGGGTAGGGATCTTTAACGTGCCCAACATCGCATGGACACGGGACCTACGGCTTTACGCCCCCTCCGAAGGGCGGAACGTGCAGACATTCAACTTGCTCAAATACAATGCCAGAACCTCGATTGATGTTAATTTTACAGTTTGTACTGAAAAAGTGAAAGGAGCACCCTGGGATTGAACCCAGTACCCTTCGGTTCAGAGGCACACGTTCTTACCCCTGAACCACCGAGGTTCTTTACTTTTTTATTATATTATTGACAGAAAAAGTTATTCAATTGGCGTTAAAACCGCTATTTTAGTCGATGGGTCATGTCCATAGCTTTCTTTGATTATTGCTATCGCTAGACATTAACATACGACATACAAGGAATCGATTTTAACCACACTCAGGAAGACGGTAAAAGTATGTGAAAAATTTGATCCTCTTAGTCGTAGCTAAGACATATAATAGTCTTTTTCAGACAGGCATTATTCAGAAAAGAAAAATACATGAGAAGGAAATATTTACAGCAAATTGTGAAAGATGATGTATATGTGATATTATGATGTTAGTGAGAACCGTAATGCTTTCCGTTGGATCCAACTGACATATAAAATATTTATTAGCTTGGCTTTACATATACTCCTTCTTTTCAGTTCTCGGCTTGAAATATTCCGCAAAAAAGCCACATTAATAAATGTCATGCACGTGTCAAAGCATTGAGTGCTTCTGATCGTCTCACTAACCCAATAAAAGCTGAGTAAGTTGCTC
Organism: Tillus elongatus; assembly: GCA_964006375.1. Classification (NCBI taxonomy): domain Eukaryota; kingdom Metazoa; phylum Arthropoda; class Insecta; order Coleoptera; family Cleridae; genus Tillus; species Tillus elongatus. The sequence goes on from OZ023262.1 coordinate 295,095,838, forward strand.
GGATAGAGTTTTACCTGTTAGCTTAGTATACTGCGTACATAATTTATAACTTTCTTTTTAGTAAATTTTCTTGAAAAAAATTCACCAATGAGGAGACATGTGTATATATATATAATAATAATAATTTATTTACTGATAATATACAGTCTGGCCTTTATAATAATAATAATAATAATATTTATTCTGGTAAAAATTACACAGCCTTGTCAAACAAATACCAAATATAAAATTATAGAACCAAAATTGTGAAATAAACATCAAAAACAAACAAAAATACAAAAGACAAAAGAAACAAATTTACACACATAAAAAAATGGCATCTTATGTTGTCTCTAGTGGCTCTACTCTATCCAGTCAATGTCCATATTGAGGTATTCACTTAAAGAATAAAATGCATACTTCATAAGAGTGTTTTTCACATTTCTCCTAAATTCTCGCTTATGTTTTGATCTTATATTCTGGGGGATTTTATTGAAGAACTTGACACCCCAGCAATTCACCCCGGTTTCAGCTCTTTTTATTCTATGATAAGGAATGGATATGTTCCCTCTGCCTCGGGTACCATATTCGTGGTAATCACCGTTTTGGTTGTAGTCCTCTTGATGTTGGCAAGTATATAAGACACTTTCCAAAATATATGCTGAAAAGATGGTAAGTATGCCTGTCTTCGTGAATAAGGTTCTACAACTTGTATGGCTGTCTACAGAACAGATTATTCTTACTGCAGCTTTCTGTTGCAGAAATATTTCAGACACTCCAGGGCTACTCCCCCATATTAGGATACCATAGGTAGCCCTACTTTGGAAACATGCATGATAAGCTGTCAACACTGTCTGGTAATTACTGATGTTCATCAGACGCCTCAACAGATACAGACACGACGCCAATGTGCCCTGGAGCTTTTCAATGTGCATTGACCAGCGAAAATCTGATTGTATATATACACCAAGAAATTTCACAGATTGTTTTTGTCTTGGTTGCGTTTGGTGGGAGCTGATATTCAAGACTTTTGTTTTGTTTACATTGAGTTTCAGTTTATTATTTCTAAACCATTCTCCTGCTTCCGACATTGTGATATTTCTTCTCTCATTAAGTTCAGCTTCATTTCTGCCAATGTTAACAAATGAGGTATCGTATGCATAGAGAGAAACTGCATCAGACGAAACGTTCTCTGGAAGATCATTTGTGTATATAATGAATAGGAGAGGCCCTAGCAGCGAACCCTGAGGTATACCGCATGTTTGTGTCTGCAAACTAGAGTACTGTTCATTTAGCTTCACTCTTTGGTATCGGTTGGTAAGGTATGACTTAAAGAGCCTCAGTGGCAAACCCCTAATGCCATAGTGTTCCAATTTGGTTAGTAATATCTCATGTGATACTGTGTCAAATGCCTTATGTAAATCACAATATATGCATTGTGCCATATTGCCAGAGTCCAGCGCCTCACTTAATTTATTTGTTGTGTTTACCAGCGCAGTGACTGTTGATTTACCTCCTCGAAAGCCATGAAGCTCCTCACTGAGAAAACCTTTTGCTTCTAAATATTCTTCAAGCTGTTGCTTTATTACGTACTCAAATATTTTTGAAAGTGCTGGCGAAATGGAAATAGGTCTAAAGCTATCCAAAGAGGCAACATTGCCACCCTTATATGCCATACTTACGTCTGCTTTCTTAAGTTCCTCTGGAAACAGGCCAGCAAACATTCATTTACTAAAGCTGTTATTGGATCTAGTATGAGTAGAGTAAATAGGTATGTTCTGGCTCATTTGCGACTGCGACTCCACCCGGTTAGAGCACTTGACAGTTGATCTGTCATGTCAGCTGTCATTGGACCACAGTATAGTCAATGGTTGTGTATACGTCACAGCGAATGTGTGTACGTCACAAGGTATGCTGTATGGTTAAGTTGGCAAGTTGTGTGTGTGCGTGTGTGTATGGTAATAGAAGTGATGTTGTATGAGAAGAAAAAAAATTTTTAGCTGTGTGCTAGAGAGAGAGCGAGAGCTAGAGAGATGATGGATCTGGTACATATCGTAAAAGAAAAAAACCATAGATGTAAATTTTGTTTGTTTATGATGATGTGTGATGCTGCTGTTAAATGTTGATGAACGACCAACAACAACAAGTTGTATGTATGATGAGAGATGAGAGAGAGATGATGATGAGTATGAGGATTCTAATGTGTTTGGGAGGGAATTTTTAAATATTTTTTTTTAATTTTTGATCAGATGTGTATGTGTATGTGTGTATGTATATGATACGGGTATCGAGACGGGATCTAGACGGGGGCTAGGCGGGGGTCGAGACCTGACGGGGGTCTTGGCAGCTGCGGTATGAGTTTGGATTTAATTTATTTTTATATTAGATTATTTTTAATCGTATTTGAATTAATTGACTATTGACTATTGAAGATTGTGTGTGTGTTATATTAATAAAAAAAATTGTTTAAAACAAATTACAAAGAAGAAGAAGAAGATGAAGCTTCAAGTATTTTTAGACAAATATTCTGATATAATTTTGGAAGAGCATAAAATTAAACTGTGTAAACTTCAAAATATCATAGTGAAATATGAGAATAGAGCAATGAAAAAATCTCTTTATGGTTTACATTATGTGGATTGTGCTTGGTCTTCAAATAATACAACAAGTGGCCCTGATACATGTGGATGTAAAGATTTAAAATTTGTGAAACGAGAGATAGATAAAATAATGAATTTATATGAGAGAATTGTTTGTAAATGATGTCACTGTCACTCATTTTTATTTTAATAAAATGTATGTATAATAATGATTATTGAATAAAAAAAAATATATCTGGCTACATTTTTGTTTTTTATTTTTATTAATAATAATATTTTTAACGTGATAGTTAAGTATATATATATGAAGAAAAAAAAGACAAAGTTTAAGTTTTTTTTATTTTTTCTAAGATACATATCATGTGTAAAATATATATTATTAAATTATTATTGTATAAGAATTTCACAGAAAATATTTATACTCATTTTCCCATTAGTGTTCAGTAATTCTGATTCGGATTGTAATAACCTATCACTTGAGATTCAGGCGGTGGCACAGTGAAATTTTTTGAGATAATGAGTTGATCATTTTCATTAGCTTCTTCTTGATCTTCTTCTTGATCTTCTTCTTCTTCTCGTTCATACAATGATGTTGCAGAATATAATTCAGGCATGTCTTGATTCTGCTGATGCTGCTGTTGTTGATGTTGTTGTTGATGAAATATCTCACTTTCGTTTTTATTAATTAATTGTAGTTTATATATCTTGCCTTCACGACCATGATTTATTAGAGAAAAATCACCACTACCTAATTCACTTAACTGACGATCACTAAAATATGTATATCGCTGAGGAAGGTACAGTTTTAAATTTCCATTTAATATAGCTAGAATTCTCACACCAAATTTTGATGAACATCTCTCGAGACTTGTAAGATGATACGCGAAGTGTTTTTTCATTGTATCTAAATTTAACCACTTATATGCTCCAAAAGAATTAAACTTTTCCAACAGACATTTATTCTTTATCACTTTTTTGTTAATAGCAGCAGCTCCACTAACTGAATTAGATAGTTTTAAAGCCTTTTTTAATGATGCAGAAGTAGCGGTTTTGTTGTTATTCATTTTTTTATCGCGATTAAATTTCTAATATTAAATAAAAAATATCCAAACTATACTTGTAAAAGTAGATGCACACACGACTAGATATATGAAGGAATTAATCGGATTTAAGCATCAAGTTGAAACTTATATCTAGTGAAAGTATAGAGGGGAATAAAATTTTAACATATTATAATCAAAAGTTCACACACGTGTTTTTATAAGATCGAAAGTTTAAAACCAATTTCAATACAAGGAATGAATGAAGGTTCAATGTATTCACGGATGCTAAAGCTGTTATTAAAGAGAATGAAATATAACTGTGTGTGTGTGCGTGTGTGGGTATTCTTCTAATGCTGGGCGCTACAATCTAAAGATCGGCTTTAACATTAATTTCTACCTGGGAGCTATATATAAATTATATAATATATGAACACGGATCCTGGAATATAGGCTACGTAAAGATGCTTTTAATATTATCATCATTACAGCTTTTGCAAAAGCGAATATCAGTTTAAGTATAAACAATATATCATATTTTTTTGTTAAAAATAACTAATTGTCTGCAAAAAATAGATAAAAATCTAGCTGAAATAAACGTAAAATATTTATATTCTATATTCAAAGTAAACTGTTGAAAAATGTAAATTACTCATTATATATATATAGAATGTCTTATGATAAAATAAACTGCAAAAAATTTTCTTAAAATAATTTTATTAAAAACAAGTTTTACGATAATCAAGATACATCATATAAAATTAATTAAAAAGACTTAACTAAAAAGATATTTTACATAACACATGACCATCACTGCTGCAAGATACATTATGCGAATTAATAAAATGTTTAAGTAACAAGGCATTTTCCACAGCACAAGATCCTTTATGTGTTACACACCTTTGGGTTAAGGGAAAGTCTTTTTTCAATTCCATTAGACTGCTACATCCTACATCTTCAGCGTTGATTATTTGCAAATCTGAATCAAGCATTGATTCCAACCAGTGTTTCTTTTCCAAACCTTTTGTTAATACAGCTGTCTTTTTCTTATCACTGATATTGGCAGAGACGAATTTTTTAACACTCTCTAAGCTAGCAGAACCAATATCCCATCTCAAACCGTGTTTAAATTTTTGCAGCCATCCGACCTGATCTCTTTCAGTTTGGGTAAGCAAGCTAAAATCGTAAGGCGGTTTAATTAGAAATCGCACATAATCTTCTGCACTGAACACTATCACGAATTCTTTACAAATAAATATATTTCTAAAGTCTTTAAAACCCTGAACTTCGATCACGATTACGTTTTTCATAACTTTATTCTAATATATATACTATACTATAGTATAACTTTAACTTAATTTGAATGAATAGCAGATTTGCTCGAGAATTCTCTCTATTTATATTAGTTTGTTGATATCTCCAGTTAGTGGGGTCAGCTCAAGTTGTTTATCATGTAGTAATAAGCAATACGCAGTTGTGTTATCGCCAATGCCAGTATTACTACACTCAAATTCTATTTGCACATCAACAGAACCTGTTTTAATCGATTCGTTCTGGTGCGAACAGTCTACTATAATCAACGGTGCCACAGATTTAAATTTTTTAATGTCTAGTAGAGGTGATGAGTTGCATCCATAATAACTTTCTTGAAATATTGAATATAAATGATATAACCATGCATATCGATTTTCTTGATATAGATTATTTAAATTTTCATATGGATATGATTCTGAATTTAAACGTAATTTAAAGTTTGTAAGCTGACAGTGATTAAATTCGCTAGAGTTTTCTTCACTTTTGTTGCCTTTATTTGTCTGTAGAGCGAAGATCGCAAATCTAGGCTTCTCAAGCTGATTTGTAGTTTTTACATGCCAAATATTATGCGTAGATTTAGGAACATTAGGATATTCATGCAAATCCCAACTGCGAAAACTTATTTGCATTGGAACTTGAGTCTTGATGAAGTTATACAGTTTAAGTCGCTCAACATCATTTACAATAACATGAGGTATTTTCCAGCTAAGTTTCTTAATATTCAGTTTATAGTTAACCACTGATGTATCTACACAATTATGATTTGTCTTAGCTCTTGTGAGAATTAATTCATGTCGAGAATTTGGAATGATTTTACGATAATCTTCAGCAAAACCTAATAACATGCTTAAAGGCACACAAAAATTAAATTGACCTCCCGCATGTCTCTGTTCAGTTTTTATGAACCATCCTGCCTTAGAAAGTGTTTTGCTTTCCGCCGAATTTAATGATATATAATTCTTTAGAGTCGTAGTAATGCCTACATTTCTACAACGATCAACTTCAATTCCATTAATTTCGTAACGGATTTCCTCAAACATAAAAGCTACACAATTGTTAGCAAATTTTACGGCATCGTCAGCAGCATCTTTGTCGTTGAAAAGAGAACCTTCCACATTAAGAACGCTCTCGCAAGGAAGTAGAATTAAATCTTGATTTTGCACGCAAATTCTAATTATATCGTTTGTATCATACGACTCAACAAATGGAGTGTATGTATGATGTGATTTATTTACTATGGAGTCATTATATTGAACTCTTTCGGATATGTTTAGTACGTCAGACATTTTTTAGGCTCAGTCCTAGAGACTTTAAAAAAGCTTTATTCTCCTGCGTTAAAGACTTAACACACTTTTTTTTGCTTATTGTTGTTGATCTCGAGTCACTGCGAGAACTAAGTGACTTGAGCGAGGGTTGAACGTATTTATTAGTATTATAGTTATGATTATATATCAACATTATGCAAAACTTATATTATATAATAATAGTAGCATATAGATCTTAATCGGTCAACATATATTTACGACTAAATAGGATTTAATCAAATCAGGATTATTTAAACTTTACACCTTCTAAATAAGAGGACGTAAATGCAATTTTATGTTTATTTTCTCTTGACGAAAATCAATTAAATGACCATCTTGATCTACCAATTGAAGAACAATTGATCTTATAGTATGCGTATTGACTGGTAGATAAATTATATTTTTAGGAATTTCGTTTATTTTATAACCTGGCGGTACGTCAGGTGAAAATTCGTGAATTGTATGAATAAGTTTGCTATTCGCATATGAACCGCTTACTATATTACACTGTACACGTATACTGTTAACCTTGTTAATATTAACAGGTAAATCAGACTCTGATAGTAGATTAGGAGCTATTTGTCGTCTGCTGAATCCTAATAATTTACCAATACTTTTCTCACGATCGAAGTAAATTGTTTCGCTAGACTTGATCTCTGTTTTCAATGTATTTGTATTTGCATGAATTGTAACAATAGGTCTAGTTTTTCTCTGTTTTAATTTAGCTGTTATGTAGCTGGCAATGTCATCGATTTCATAAGAACCTTCTGGTAGAGCAATAATTTCATTTCCAATGTGAAATAAATTATTACTATTATCTATATTTGGTATAGAGTTGTATACGTATAAACTAACTAAACCACACTCATAATCAGCATACAATTCTAAGGGAGGAAAGTAATCTGCACTTAAAACGGAATCATTTCCAGAGAACTCTAATACTCGGGACATATTGAAGGTTTTAATAAAACTAAAGCATCTCCTAGTGATAAATCTTTATTTATATATATTTTCACATAAAAATTTCAAACATAAATGGCCGCAATTTACAGAATTAAAGTTTTGATATCTAACATAGTTATATATAATGTTTTTGCCTAAATAGTTTATTATTTCCCTTGGCGGTCGAAGATCACCATAACTATCAAAATAAATAATTCTATCGTTGTTTTTATAGTATGCCACCCAATGTGTACCTGATCCGCTTGATTGATCTAAGTTGACAATTCCGCACTCTATTTTCTTAGGTGTTGTAGGTAATTCGTTCAGCATGAATACCCCTCTAAAATTAGGAAGTTCTTTACCAATTTTATATAAATCAATTTCACTTAGAGCTCTTTTGGGTAGCATTCTTAAAAGTTTTTTGGTTTCAAGTATAAACCAAGACCTTTCCTATACGGTTTCAGAAATAGTCCCTTTCCCATGGCTATTGTTTCCATTTTCTTGTTATGCCGTTCACTTTCAAGCAGCTGTTTGCGACCATGCTTGGCATCGTTAACGGCTTTAGCAATAGCCGCAGCTCCGCCAGATAAAGTTCCAAGAGCAGAGAGACCTGCAAACAGCGGTATGAGGAAAGGTAATACACCTCCAGTTTTTGGAATCGGAATTATTCGTGTTTTGAGCGAATCAACATGTTTTCCTTTTACACCACTTTTAGCGGCAGCTAATGCAATACGAATGGCTGTTTTAACACTTGACGGTTTCTTCGATTTCACATCGCTTCTAGCTTTCGATATAAGTTGGTGAAGAATATTTTTAGTCGGTTTTTTAATTAATTTTTTATTCGATTTCTTCACTCCCATACCTATTTTAGCTTTTCCTTTCATAATGTTCGTTACAAACCATGCATTGATTTTTTCACCAAATGTCGAATCTTTAGCTTTCACTCTTTGCCACGCTTTATCGGCTAACACGAGATCTGCTTTATTTCTTTGCGATACGGCTCTTTTTTCAGAATAAGCTATATCATGATCTCTGCAAGCTCGATCTAAAGGATTTACACCTGAATCACCTCTTGCTAAACGTTCTTTGAGCTTAGTACCGGGTCCACAAAATTGATAGCCTCCTGGCAAATGAAGCTCGAATGGTAATTTGTTTATTGCGCTATTAATTAAACCTGTTCCGCTTGAAGTTATTCTGCTATTAGCTGAGAACCTTCTGTGCTCAATCATTATATGTCAGTACTATTTATAATAATGGTCTTTCACGGAAACTGAACGTTTCAGTAAAAAACCATTGTATTTATAGATCTAGACAGTTGTTAAAATGAAGTTGATTAAGCAACATGATCAACTGCCGATTAGAAATATTGATTTCAAACAAAATTGTAAAAATCGTCACAAACACGGTAAATTATTACCTGACACTATACGAGCTCTAGTTGTAGGTCCATCAAATTGCGGAAAAACTAATTTACTATTATCATTACTAGAACATCCAAATGGATTGAAGTTTGAAAACGTTTATATCTACTCCAAGTCTTTATATCAACCAAAATATCAATATTTGAAAAAATTACTCGCAGGCATAAAAGGTATGGGATATTATACTTTTACAGAAAATAATGCTGTACTACCTCTTGATCAAGCAAAGCATAATTCGATATTTATTTTCGATGATATTGCTTGCGAAAAACAGAATCATGTGAGATCCTATTTCTGTATGGGGCGACATAAAAATATTGATAGTTTTTACTTAGGTCAGACGTATACGAGGATTCCGAAACACTTGATACGTGACAATACAAATCTTTTAGTTATTTTTAAACAAGATGGATTAAATCTGAAACATATATACGAGGATCATGTGAATACTGATATGCTTTTCGCTCAATTCCAACAAGTCTGTTCTGAATGTTGGAGCAATTCTTACGGATTTTTAGTCATTAACAAGGAATGTCCGTTAGAGAATGGTCGATATAGAAAAGGATTCGATACATATATCAACTTATAAATATCTGTGTTAATCGTTATCGCCTTCACTACAGATTAGATATCTGGTGGAGCTGATCGTAAGTTAATTAGATATCTGTTGGATCTGATCAAATATCTGTTCGACCTGATTAAATACCTGTTAGATCTGATCAAAATACCTGTTAGATCTGATCAAAATACCTGTTCGACCTGATCAAATACTTGTTAGAGCTGTTCGTAAGCTGATCAATATATATATATATATATATATATATATATATATATATATATATATATATATATATATATATATATATATATATAACTTCAATAAGTAATAATGAACGAACAAGTAGTACGAGATATTATAAAAACACGAGATGTAATAAGAAAAAAATATAATGCTCTGAAAGCTTCCAAAATTTCAGATACAACGCAACTGGAACGTATTTTTCAACCAATTACGAAACCTTTAAAGAAAATAGTAAATGCCGATAAAACTGAGATGCCTCTAGTCAAGCAAAGAAAAATAATCGACAACAGTGAAAACATTCCCAAATTTGATTTGAATACATCCGTTTTTAGCGATTCTAAGTTGAATGAGATGAATAGCTTCATGCCTGAGCCTGGTAACGATTCCTCAAAATATGAAAATTCTCAGTTAAATGAATCAAGTCTCATGACCGAAACCGATAACGAACCATCAGTATATGAAGACGTTCAAATGGATGACTCACATTTACAAATACCCGATGAAACCAGTTTATTTGTGAATTCATTGAATATAAAACCTCATTATCTCGATCACAAATATGGCCCTCATTTTAACATTGAAGAAAATAAATGGAAAATTGGCAGCTCTCCTTTCGAGGTAAAATATGATACCATTTTTATAAACGAAGAAGCTTATAAGAGTACACCGGGATTAATAAATCTGATTTTTTTAAAGAAACCTTCGTTAGGAAAGTGCGATTCCGACGATATATCAAACTATTTGAAAATTGTGAAAAATTCCAATTTAATGTATCGGAACTATGATAAATCGCTACAGCATGCCGGAAACAAAAGTGTAAAATATAAATTGATCAAGAAACTTGTACAGAGTCATATTTCTACACGACAGGGTTCAGGATTGCTGATGAAATCTCTGAGCGACAAGACCGACTTTATTTTCTGGGACGATCCTAATGAATTAGTGGAAAGATTGAAATTATTACTGGCATCACAACAGGCGGGTCATTCAAATCATGTCAACGAAATTATTTCTATTATAGAGGAATTAAAAGAGGCTGAAGTTATTATATAAAAAAGAAGTTAATGTAATTTTCGCACATAACTAAAATGCCGATCGATAAATTCGGACGTTCAACAGACATTGTACAACAAAATTCAAAGCGATCTGCTGCTTCATTTCTCCAGACAGTAGGTCTTTCTCTCACCAAAGACGAGAACCTTGATATTCAAGATAAACGTTTATGTAATTTGCAAAGTCCTTCATCAGCAAAAGACGCAGCTAACAAGCAGTATGTTGATGATAAAACCGATCGATTAAACTCAATTAAAATTGATCTGCGTCAAAAAATTCATAATCTAAGTAATACATTAAATAAAATTAAGAAAGACATTGAGCAATTGAAGAATAATACTAACGTAGAAGCGACATCTACGAAACCTGTAGGAATCTATTTACCTCGCCTGAAGAATAAGAATAATAGCGTAGAAGAAAAAACCGTAAAGCCTGTAGGATTATCTTTACATCGAAAAAATCTTACAGCACAATCATCAAAATCAAGCAATTATACATCTCATACCAGCTAAATAATCATCAGAATTCAACGTCATGAGCAAACAAAGTTTAGTAGATGAACTACATAGACCTGCTCGTAGAAACTTTAAACGGTGTGCAGTTATATTAAAAGGTATCAATGATCTTTGGCAAGCCGATCTCGTCGAAATGGGTAAATATTCTGCAGAAAATAAAGGTTATCGTTACTTGCTTACAGTTATTGATTGTTTTTCAAAATTTGCTTGGGTGGTACCAGTGAAAACTAAGACAGGTGTCGAAGTAAGTAATGCGATGGAACAAATCCTAAGAAAACAATCACCTTCCCATATCCAGACTGACGATGGTCGCGAATATTTCAATCGTCATTTTATGAGTCTAATGAAAAAATATAACATCAATCATTACTCTACATACAGTACAGTTAAAGCATCTATTGTGGAAAGATTTAACAGAACTCTAAAAAATTGGATGTGGAAGCAATTTAGTTTCAACGGATCTTATAAATGGATAAATAACGTGCAGAAATTAGTTGACAAGTATAACAACAAGGTTCATAGAACTATCAAAATGAAGCCTCGTAATGTTAACGCTAATAATGAAAATATTTTGCTAAAAACCGTTTATAATAATAAACTTAAAACAATGCCTCTTCCTAAATATGCTGTGGGTGATTATGTACGTTTGAGTAAATACAAATATCATTTTGAGAAAGGGTATACTCCTAACTGGACTACTGAGGTTTTCAAGATTATAAAAATCAAAAATACCAATCCTGTAACATACATTATTAAAGATTATCAAAATAAAATAATTCAAGGAAGCTTTTACGAACCCGAATTGTTAAAAACACGAAATCCTGATGTCTATCTAGTGGAGAATATTTTAAAAAGGAAATCCGGGAAAATGCTGGTCAAGTGGTTAGGATTTCCAAATGAGCACAACACTTGGATTAATGCTAATGACGTAATATAAACAACTTGTTTTTGTTAACGGCTGATGTAACATTATATTTCATTACAGAGAAGTTCATTTTTTTCTAAAGAGATCCTGTTTGTGTAATTAAAATATTATCAAAATTATATCTGAAGAGACTATACTATATAAACGTATAATTAACATGCTTATCTTAAAGGTTGAGTTGAGATCAGAGATCATTGGTCATATCGATCTAAAAACAGACTTGTTTTTCACTCTCATATAGGTTTAGCAAAAATTAGATCATTAAGCAATTATTTTATTTGTAAATGTTGTTCATCATAAAATAATAATACGAAACACGAGAGATATAATAATTATTCTAAAATTAATAGGTTATGAACTTTGCGATAGCAACTTTATATAAAATAAAATCTTGTTTGTTTTGCTTTAGTATAGTTGAAATATAAGTGTATTATATAGTTAAAGTATATATAGTTAGAAAAACGTATATAAAAATGTGTATATATTTTTTCGGTATTATTCTGTATTTCTGCTATTGTTGTTTAACGATTAACGTAACATCTAGTGCTCCAGTGGCTATAGAGTTAACCAAAGCTGATCAAGTAGCTCGAATGAAATTTAACGTTTTACTGCCTACTAATGAAACTGTGCAAATCAAATTAGCTTTTAAATTATTAACAGAGAGTCCTAATTTACCTGTATATGATCAAAATCATTTACTCAACAATACTTCGCAATATGAAATATTAAAGTCATCTGAAGACTCGATGGAAGCTGAAACAAATTTACCAACTGCTATACCTCAGATAAATGAAGAAGAAGAAGGTACGTCTGTACAAGATTTAGGACACTCTCTTGTGACCGTAGAGGAAGCTATCGAAATGTTCAGACAAGATTTGATTGCAAAAGAGTTGGAAATTGCTGGTATTATTGAAAGTGTTAACCCATTCTATCGTCATTTCAGACTCGAGTATGGTGATGGAGTGGTTTTACCTATAAGGTGTACGTATGATGCCAATTATGCTCAACGACAACTTTCAATTTCATGCTACGAGTATAGAGAAGTTGACGATCAGAGAATTTTCAGCAATGGAGAAGTCGAAAAAGCATCAGCCTTATCGTCGCTCCCTGAATATATCAATTCCGGAAATGTAACTCAAACCTACACAATGGTAATTTTGTAAAAAATATGTATCTTATAATATTGACATATTTGATTCATTCTGTTTTTTCATTAACTGTTAAATTAAATTTTTAAAAATATATATATTATTAGATATTGACTTTTTATTCTCTCCTCCTCCTTTTTTAAGATAACTTAATAATAAAAATGTGAATAAAGTAAACAAAAATATCAGTTCAATCAGAATGGCGTTGTTACAAACAACTCTTTTAATTTTTGTAGTATTAGTTAAAGATAATTTTATTGTCTATCATCAATCAGACGTAATATCTGCATACGTTTGTTTCAATACAAAAAATGATAGCTGGCCGTATAACTGGATAAAATTATTTCCTAGAATTCAAGATAGTAATATACCTACACTCCAAACATTTGATATACCAAATAAGAATGCAAGTATTCTCAAATATAAATTAAAATTAATTTATTCAGATCGAAGTTTTAAAGATAGTCAATGGAAGCAAGTTTTAAATGATACCTTTACCGATAACTACAAAAACGAAATCTCCGAACAGTCATCGCAAAATTGTTCCTCTCAAAAAGAAGAAGATGAACTAATCAGATGGAATTCGCTAAATGAAGTTCTTTATAATGTTTTTATAAATAAAGTAATTAATATTTTACTATTTATATATATAATTCTCATAACTTTTTTTATATATTACAGAAAAATGTACTCTTATTTCAAAGAAAATTTGTTTAAAAACTAATCATACTGTTAAATAAAAAATTTAAAATATTTTTTTGTGCAATTTCATTATGTTCAATTCACAAAATGTAAAACCATAAAGAGATTTTCTTTTCATTGCTCTATTCTCATATTTTTCTAGGATATTTCGAAGTTTGTACAGTTTTAATCTTATGCTATTTCAAAAATTATATCAGAATATCTTTCTCTCTCTCTAAAAACACTTGAAGCTCCATCTTCTGGTATATTTTTTATTTTTATTAATATAACATAACATAACATAGACAAAATATTAAAAAATAGATCAAATGAAAAAATCTTCTTATGATTTTAAATTAAATCCAAACTCATACCGCAGCTGCCAAGACCCCCGTCAGGTCTCGACCCCCGCCTAGCCCCCGTCTAGATCCCGTCTCGATACCCGTATCATATACATACACACACATACACATACACATCTGATCAAAAATTAAAAAAAAATATTTAAAAATTCCCTCCCAAACACATTAGAATCCTCATACTCATCATCATCTCTCTCTCATCTCTCATCATACATACAACTTGTTGTTGTTGGTCGTTCATCAACATTTAACAGCAGCATCACACATCATCATAAACAAACAAAATTTACATCTATGGTTTTTTTCTTTTACGATATGTACCAGATCCATCATCTCTCTAGCTCTCGCTCTCTCTCTAGCACACAGCTAAAAATTTTTTTTCTTCTCATACAACATCACTTCTATTACCATACACACACGCACACACACAACTTGCCAACTTAACCATACAGCATACCTTGTGACGTACACACATTCGCTGTGACGTATACACAACCATTGACTATACTGTGGTCCAATGACAGCTGACATGACAGATCAACTGTCAAGTGCTCTAACCGGGTGGAGTCGCAGTCGCAAATGAGCCAGAACATACCTATTTACTCTACTAGTATGCTGTAAATAACTGTTTTTAAAAATTTTACATTTATTCCATAACAGTCTGGCGTTATTTTGGCTTTCAAGGCACATACCACTCTCCAAACCTCCAGCGACGTCACCTCCCGCAGATAAAATGAATTCATTGTATTAATAACTTTGGTCTTAATATATGTTCGTGGTACTATATTATTTCCGTTTATTTGTTGAAAAATATTTTTACTTATATTAGCAAAATAACTATTACATGCTTCTGGTGTTAATGAAGGTAACTGTTTACGTTTTTCTTGTGTTTCACCCTTTATAATCTTCCATGCAGCTTTTTGCTTGTCTTCCGCTTGCTGAATAGCCATGGCAACCCCTTCAGCCTTTGCCGCTCGAACTTTTCTTATAAAGTATTTTTAACAAACAATACAGCAACAATATAACATAATTAATATTGACATATTTTTTTTCCACAATCAGCAAATAATAAGAAACCGACAAAGTCAGAGTCTGTATGTCGGTAAACTTCAACATACATTTGCCTACCTTATAGGTGATTGAACAGAAATGTGTACCGAACTAAACTCACATAGTGAACAAAAGAATATTACCACCACATACACCCACACACAGAGAGCTACATGTACACATTCGAAATCCTATACACTCGCATACTCTTTCTCTCTCTCTCTCTCTCTCTCTCTCTTTCTCTCTCTCTTTTCTCTTAAACACACACACACACATGCACACAAAATTTGCAAATCCTTCTATTACAATTTTCAAACCAACTGCTCGGCTTTTCAAAACGACACTCGACAATACCCAGTCTGATTTTTAACAACAAATAACAATATTAACACAGAATTTTTTTTTCCACGGTTACCCGTTTCCCCCTTTTTATACACCATCAGAAAATAATAACAAACCGACAAAGTCAAAGACTGTGCGTCGGCAAAATTCAGTATAGATTTGCCCACCCTGTAGGTGATTGAACAGAAATGCGTCGCGAAAACCCAACTCTCATAGTAAACAAAAGGAAATTACCACCACATCCACCCACACAGAGAGAGCTACCTACACACATTCGCAACCCCATACACCCGCATCTCTCCCTCTCTCTCTCTCTCTTTCTCTTAAACACACACACACGCACACATATCCTACAAATCCTCCCATTACAACTACTAAACCAAATCAGCTGTTTTTCAAATCGACAATACTTTGCACTAATTTCCGTGGTACTGTAAGGAGCCAAGTTTTTACCCTGCTTCTGAAAACGATCTCCGATCTTAATTTTTTTATTTCTAGTGGTAGTATATTATACAACCTTGGCATAATAAAGGTATAATACCTCTGTCCCACCGTTTTATGCACTCTAGGAACCTTCATATACTGTTCTCTTCGCCCTCCATACGTATGATCCACAATATCAAACTCACCCTTGTGCTTATAATAATATGCCAAGGAAGAATATGAGTACAACTGTCTCATGTCTAACACATTGGCCTCTGCGAATATATATATATATATATATATATATATATATATATATATATATATATATATATATATATATATATATATATATATATATATATATATAACAGTGAGGACGTAGTTGGTGCCAATAAGGGCTAACCAAACAAGCGGTCCTCCTGGACAGCCAATGCCTCGATTTGTTAGTGAAACGATCGACAGGTCTTTAAAAAGATGTGTTGTGGTGATTTAGGTTCTCCAAGTGTACTTATGTGGTTAGGTGATATATGTCATTCCACACAAGTAACAATAAATCACAGAAACTAGGTACGTATTTTACTTTCTCTTAGAATGCGTAAAAACATAATCGGCAACACAAGCAAACCACGCATTTTTTCTCACTTTCCCATAATTTTACTTTTGGAACATATGTTATTCTTAAAATAAATGCCTCAGTTATATCTACTTACCCACTATCTCATGATGCCTGTATGTATCGCTATTTTATATGACGTCAATGTATAATATTTATATTGATTTAAAGAAATTATCGATTATATGTTAATCAAAACGTACTCAATTATACAGAGAGAAAAAATAAATTGATATCCCAAGATACAGCTACTCTAGGGATAATTGAGGTGAGGTTTGAAAATGCTGTAGTTTGCGACAATTTATGTCTCTTTTATTTCAAGTAAACAAGACCGTTGGGAGAGAAGATATAAAAAAAGAAAAGCAGCAATAACGAAGTTGTTAAAGTTCAGTTGAAACCAGAGGAGAATTGATAGAAGTTTATTCATGTTTTATTGTAGTTTTTACCTACCAATCTTCTTGATAATGGATTTGTTGGCTGCGGCTCTTGCGTAAAACTAGTGCGACTATCTCTTGTATGGGATTTATCTATCGTTTAATATACAACTACATATATACCGACGCGATGGATTCTCTTATGTTCTGGCTAACCAACGCAATGTGCACAAAACGAGGCTCCTTACATAGTTTTCTGATGCAAAGAGGCCTTTTAACGTAACTCATGATGGGTATATTTTCATGATTTTAAATTGTAATAAGTAATAATATTGTTTATGTTCCTATACTTATGCAATTACAAAAAAACTATTGTTACGTTCTAGAGGGTTCTGGATTCGTTGACTAACAAAATACAGCTTTTCAAACTACTAATTTATTATAAGCAACTATTTTCCAACACCAGTATCAACTACAATATTTCTCTCTATAATTAAATGTCCATAGAACTATATTCCACTATTCGCCTTCTATGATCGCTTCTTAAACACCAACACTTACTGCTAACTCGCTTAATACTCTATGATCACTATTCTATACCACACCGACTTAATACTGAACTAACTTACTCTGCGCACCGCTCGTCTATTTATACTGTCAATGGAGATTCTAGACCTTCTACACTATTCTACACCTGTCACTTCTGGTCCCTTCTAGAAATATCATTCCAGAGTGTTCGCTCTTACCAACACTTTATAACCGACATCTGACCATAGAAGCAACAAAGTCCATAAACTTAATTCTCATAGACAAGTGTGACACTGTCTCCCTGTTATGTTCGATCGCCCCGGTCGAATTCTGACATTTCTTGGAATGGCGTAAGTCTGTGCATATGAACCACCATCATCTTGCCCTTCGGGCTCCTCTGAATTCGATAGACAACGTCATTGATCCCTTTGACCCCCTTATAAGGACGTTCCCATAATTTCTGTAGTTTCGGTGGCCGTCCCTTGCGTTGTACTGGATTTTAGAACCACATCCGATCTTCTTCTTTAAAACCAGCTGAATTAGGTGGCCCGTCATAACGGGTCTTCATGCGGTCGCTTTCTATTCGTATATGCATTCCGACCGCAGAGTGGATGGTTTTCCTTCTCGTCAATATGTCGGAGCTTTCTTCAAGCGAAGTCCTTAAGTGGTACTGGTTCTTCTGTGTAGTTGCTGTTGTTCTGATGTTTCTACTTGCAATATTTACCATCATGTACTTATTTATAGATAAACTTCGTAAACGGGTGGTTGAAAGGCTTCAATCATAACTTGTCTTCCAGTGCATCAAAAATAAATATGAAGGCAAAAAATGTTTAGCATTAATAATAAATGATATAAGAAAACTGTTTTTCTATATTCTTCTGTGTCCTTTTTTATTTCAGTATGGCATAAATTGTCACATATTTTCACATTTAAAATTATTTTCCTTGGTAAAGGCTTTTAATTATCTTCCCAAGACAAGTTTTTAAAGAGACAAGTAGAAATAGCAGATTCAGCCTTATAATATAGATTTATTCACGGAAGTAAGAGTTAGTCTTACCTTTCATCTGCACAAGTTCTTAATTATGTACTAAGTATATCAGTTACATATTTTAAAATATTAGATTAATAAGACAGTTTTCATGTAGAGATATAGCAAATTGAGTACTGCACTACTATTTATTAGTGAATTTTCTTAGAAAAAATTCACTAATGAGGAGATCTCGACTTTTGAATTTTGAAAAAATTTCTTCAAATGAGCGCGATAACTCAAAAAATAATAGGCCGATTTTGATAAAATTTGGCATGTACCTTTCTTTTGTAAATGGCTTGGATAAGTTCGTTAGTCAGGAAAATCGAACGAGGTTTTCGGGGAAAATTTTGAGTTTTCATTCGAAAAAAATTCTTATCTCAAAAAATAATGGGCAGGTTTTAATAAAATTTGGCATGTACCTTCCTTTTGTAAATGGCTTTGACAAGTTTGTTAGTCAGGAAAATCGAACGAGGTTTTCCGGGAAAATTTTGAGTTTTTATTCGAAAAAAAATTTTATCTCAAAGAATGATGGGCCGATTTTGATAAAATTTGGCATGTGCCTTCCGTTTGTAAATGGCTTTGATAAGTTCGTTAATCGAAAAAATCGGACGAGGTTTTCCGGAAAAATTTTGAGTTTTCATTTGAAAAAAATCTTTATCTTAAAAAATAAAAAAGTTATGATAACCAAATTTGGTAGGTAGGTTTACGATATAAAAAGTAAACTATACACCAAAATTTGTATTCTATGTTACAAGAAAAAAAGTTATAATAAAATATTTTGTGCCAGATCATTTCTATGAAAATTCACTACCATAACGCACTTGCTGCGTCCAGGCTTTTTATTTAATATCCTCAGAAACGGCTTTCAGTATTTTACTATACCTACCCTTGAAATAGTAGTTTAACGACGGTTTCAAGGGTGTACTTTAAATTATGATGAAATGAGATTATGGGTAAGAGAAATTTGCAGAATTATTCATGCTCAATTTATTTACGTTTCAAGCTGATTGTTGATACAAATTCTATTTATAACTATATAATCAAAAAATTTTCACTGTTTTGTCATGTACAAGTTTTTATATTCATCTATAATAAACCAGTTGTCTAAATTAGGAATATGCAGGTAAATATACAATTCAAATTACCCGCTCAGTTGTCAGTACTTCACGCGAGGTGGCGCTAGTGTACTTGTCACAAATATCACCAGCATAGGAGTGTCCCGTATCGTCATTATATAGTATTTGTACTAGGGTTGACCTTTGACTATATATTAGAGAATAGACTCTGCACACAGCCGAATTGTTTGAAGCCAACATTCAAGGGACTCTATGTTTACATCGGTCCTCTGCTCAAATTGGGTGGTGGCTCAAGCATTGCCGCTATGTAATAATTCATCCTTAAATCGCCTAATATGATGACAAGTTGAGAATGATAAATTTATTACTTTTCTGTTACTTAAGACATTACACTTACATTAGGGCTTATTTATGAATGTAAAGATTTACTAACGTTATATTTCTTGGTTTTTCCCTTCTTTATGTAAATATAACCAGAAAACTCAATTTAAACTCTTTATCTTGCTGCGTGTGAAGAAGTATCTAGATTTGTATTAATCCACTGTTGTGGCTTGTATTTGTCTATGAATAGTATGCAAGTATACTGAGAGTTTATTTTTATGTGTTACCTTGATTTGCAATAAAGGTTTTCAGTCTTGTTTTTGCAAAATGATGAAAAAGTATATTGTTTGTAGAAGATTACTTGGGGGTGTGGCAACCGTGTCTCTGCATGCGTAAATACATTGCTGTTTGCGATTTTGAGTGGCGGCACGTCAGTTTGGCACTATTTTTACGTTTCCATCTACTAGAGAAAGGAGAGAAACATGGTACACTGCCTTAAATATAAAACCGGATACGCTGTCGAAATATTCTTATTTATGTTCACAGCATTTTAATGAAAACTTTTATTATTTACCGAAGTGGAAGAAGGGTATTAAAAACGCAGCGTCTCCGTCAGTTTTAAGTTCTCCAGTGCCTCCTACTTCTGGAATGAAAGCTCTTGCTCATGCGGAAAGAAGGTAAAGAATTATTTTTAGCTTCCTATTTTGTAAACCTTTATTATTGTTAAAAGTAATAAATTATCCGATAGTTTTGAAGAAAATAGAGATAAATCATCGTTATCATCAACTCTCACCGCCTTGGAAATATCATGTTCAACAGGTGCGGTATTTGGCAGCCCTTCTGAATTAACACCAAAAGCTAACATTACTCCAGGTCAAAAGTAAGTTAATGTGCCTGGACTTAGAATTGGGGGAAAACTACTATAAACCATTTTTTAAATTATACTCTCTTCACTGAAAACTTACCAAATATCGTCCATTTTTTAGGAAAGAACTTCGTTATTTTGTAGATATGTCCAGTTTATCAGGAACTCCAGAAATATCTTTAAAAAGGAGTATTAGGAGTTTTTAGATTTAGATTTATTGTGGTTTTCATATTTCATGACAAATTAGCTTTTCTTACAGTTCAATTTGACTTGTATTTATTTAATTAATTTTATTGCATGTAATGGTGTATGACTATGTACTTGCAATCTTTGATAGCTTTGTAGTTAGACAGTTTTAACTTTTTGACTTAATGTTGAGGTTAGGTTTTTGTCGCCTCATTTTTATCTTCTATTTTCTGTATTGTACCCTCGCAGAAGTAGCCTACTGGAAAACTCAGTTTTTCTGACAAGCCTTTTGCAAATTCTAGATTCTCCTGAGGATGACCAGTTAAAATGGTCAAAACGCATCGGGGCAAGGAATAAAATAATTTGTTTGCAAAGAAAAAGCCTTTTTATTCAACTAGCCCAAAGATTCCAGATGATACCTCCTTGGGTTGAGTGCTGGCGGGTGTCGTGTGGCCAGACGACCTGGAGGGGGTTGAGATATCTGATGAGTGTTCTACACCCGGAGTTTGAGGCCCCCACTGTGTGCTTCTAAACAGACGGACGGCCTCGCTTGTGGGAGACTCGGGAGCGGGACGCGATGGCATGTCGCCTATAGTCTAGCACTGGTGGTTATCGAGTCTAGACGTACCCAGAGGAGAGCAGGGATCTTTAGGGGCAGATTAAAACTAGACATTGAGGCCTCTTCTGTGAGCTTCGAAACGGGCAAATGACCTCACTTGGATGTTGCTCGGATGCTGGACTTCATGTTACTGCCTCGAGTCAAACACTGACGGATTTCTGGTCCAGACGAACTCAGAGAGAGGTCATCTCTCTTAGAGCTTCGGAACGGGCAAGCGACTTTGCTCAGATGGCAGTATATCTGTCAAACAAAGTTTTGCCACACAAATATCGTTTCCTGCAGGAAGCTCGATTTGTTGGGTGAAATTTAAGCAAACGCTGGCGAGTATCGGATCTGGACAAACCCGGAGGGGGGCTGAGATCTCTAGGGGTGGATTACACCTGCAGACTTGGGCCCACTCTGTGAGCTTCGAAACAGGCTAACGACCCCGCTTGGATGCTGCCAAAGGGCGGGACTTCATGATACCGCCTCGAGTCAATGAAACACTGGTGGGGGTCTGGTACAGGTGAGCCTGGAGGGAGGCGGATATCTCTGGGGGCTCATAAATGGACATTTGGCCTCGCTTGGTTGTTACTCGGGAGCGGGGTTCCAGATGATACCACCGTGGGTTGAGCGCTGGCGGATGTCGTGTGTCCAGACGACCCGGAGGGGGCTGTGATCTTTGACGAGTGGTATACACCCGGAGTTTGGGGCCCCCACTGTGTGCTATGAAATGGACGGACGGCCTCGCTTGGTTGATGCTCGGGAGCAGGACTCGGTTGTTGTTGCCTTGAGTCTAACACTGTTGGGCGTCAGGTTTAGACGTGCTTAGGGGGGAGTTGACATCTCTAGGAGTGGATTACAACTGGAGATTGGATGCTGCTCGAGAACGGGACTTCATGATACCGCTACGAGGCAAACACTGACGGATGTCGGGCTCAGAGAGGTTATCTCTCTTTGAGCTTCGAAACGGGCAAGCGACTTCACTCAGATCGAAAACTTTTACCCTCAAGAAAAGATCGACGCCCGCAGGGAGCTGGAATTGATGGGTGAAATTTAAATAATTAGACGTGAGCCACAATAGACCTAAGGTCGCGGTGGCGGGACTGGAATAGCCCAATCACAATAAATCTAATCTAATCTAATCTATTACCTTGCTCAGGAGCTGATTAGACTGAGAAAATTTCCATTCCGTCACGAAAGATGTAATTTCTATTTCATAAAACAAAACTTTGCAAATATTTTTTTTTAATGTATGCAGACGATATTAAGATTTTCGCAAATATTTCGAGTGTTGATGACTGTTTGCGGCTCCAGAACTGTCTTCAGATCCTTGTTGAATGGTGTTGTCGGAGTGGTCTATCTGTGAATGTTTCCAAGTGTTGTGTGATGTCCTTTACTCGAAATAAGCACGCAATCACTTTCGGGTACAATATAAGAGGGCTTCCACTTGACCGCCCCAGGACAGTTAAGGACCTTGGAATTGTTTTTGATGGTACTCTATCTTTTAAACCACACTATGAGCAGACTGTCAGTTCTGCTTACAAAACTCTAGGGTTTCTGATAAGAAACAGCAAAAATTTCTCACAGACTGACACCCTCCTCCTGCTCTTTGGCTGTTTGGTTAGGTCTCGACTTGAATATGGCTCAGTTGTGTGGGCTCCCACTTATGAGATACATGTGGCAAGCCTGGAATCAGTGCAAAGGAAATTTCTAAAATTTCTTAGCTTTCGTGAGGATGGTCGATATCCGTCTATTGGTTTTCCTCAGGAAAGTTTACTTCTTCGCTTTAGTCTGCAGAGTCTATCGATGCGCAGGCAGTGCAGTTTCATTATATTTTTATATAAACTGGTTAATTCTGTGTTCGACTGCCCTAGTCTGCTTCAGCAGCTTAATTTCAATGTGCCTCGTATTGCAGCACGTTTTCCAGGCACATTCTATCTCCCGACTGCTCGTACACGATTGCTGCGATCGTCTCCAATTTACCAGATGTGCAATGATTACTCTGTACTGCAGGACCGCCTAGATATCTTCTCATGTAATATATCAGAGATAAAAATGTTTTTCAAAGTGATCTAATTTGTGACTCTTTTTTGTATTGTTAGCTAGATTGTTGTTAGTTATTATGTTTTGTGTATTGGCCCATCCTTAAATTGGCTTTTAAGCTGTTGGATGGTGTATGAATAAATAAATAAATAAATAAATAAAATAAATTTATTCTTAAGAATTTTGCCCAGATACTATTGTAAAACACCTGTATATAAGTAAAAAGCCGTATAAAATATAGATTAAACCAGCGTTAGAATTTTATCACCCTGATACCACCTCCAAAAATGTTTAAATTCGCGAAATTTTCAATCTTGAATAATTTAATCAGTCCATAAGATAAAGACGCCCAAAACTTGTAGAACTAAAAAAAGGTTGCATATATTTTTCCATATATAAGCCGGCTCGCTGGCTGAGTAAATTAATTAAGTTTTCGCTGTTCAATCTTCTGATTAATTCAGTTTTCTGCATTCCGATTTTATTTTACATTAGTATCCGAAAGGTCGTTACTAAAACCGTATTAGAAAACCCTACACCCGCTGCCACGACGCCTCTCTGTATCCTGTGGTCGGAAATATTTTACTAGTTTTATATTTTTGCTATTTGTTTCCCTTATACACATATGGACCGTTGTTCTCAAAACTTATTGCATTAATGACTTTGCCAATTCGTTTATACATATGCTTCCCCGTTTTCTTTATTTAAACAGTTTCCTTTACAAAGTTTGTAGAGTTTTATTAACTGATTTATTTGTTTGGTGAGAACCTTTAATTATATATTGAGTTTACTCTGATGTTTGCAGCTCATATATATATATATATATATATATATATATATATATATATATATATATATATATATATATATATATATATATATATATATATATATATATATATATATATTTCGTGTTTATCTAAAGGTATTTCCCCTTCAAGCAAATTCGACCGCTGTAAAATCATCTGCACTAGACTACCTGGGTACCCTGCTGCAACAGGGTGGTCCGTCTCAAATTCCTCCACTACTTTGGGGCTTCAACAAAATCTTAGATATTTTTAGAAAGTGGTGACGCTCGACTTAATTTTACTCTCCACCCTTCAGAAGCAGATGGTTACAAGACTATAAAGCTCTCGGCAGTGGTTGATCTCGGAAGGACATTAGTGGCTTATTCAGCCTTGGTGTAGTCTAGGGTGAGGTACGGTGATGCTATGGGGAAATTCTGCGGATGTGGGAAGACTCTTCATATTGCAGAAGAGATGCGTAAGAAGCATCCTTCATTTGAATTTTAGTGAGAATTGTAGAGACTAGAGGTGTGCGAAGCCTTGAAATTTCGAACCGAACACGAACCGAACCTTCGGTACAAAAATATGGTCACACTAGCGATGTTGAAGTAGTTCGAAATATGTAACTCTTCTAAATAGTTCGAACTTCGTTGCTCACAAATACTTCGAAATTAAACTTTACAGGCATTGAATGTTGCCAAAGGTAGCGAAGTTGCGACCCCTTTAACTGGGTAGCAGCGCTTTAAACTCGTTATCAGTCTCATTACGTAATTTCAGATTTTACTCATGCATATTTTTGACAGTAGATGGGACAAATTAAGACACGACAGTGCCATTTAGCAATCTCAGAATTATTTTTCTTATATATCCTAGCCTCCCAACACCTATTTTGGTAACAACATTATGATAGCGGTGTTCGAAGGCGATCAGTAACGTAAATTTTCAGAATTTGAGGATAATTGCAGATTGCCTTTGGAAAACACTGGTTCCAACATGCTTTATTTCACAGTGAGCCAAAACAATTAAATATTCACAATCAGGAGACAGTTCAAACTTGGAAGTGGTTATTTTGTATCTATCATGCTCGAATAGCCAGACGGTCAAGGCCATAATCAGGTCACCACTGGTTCAGGAGTGCGCTGACGCCCTCAGAGGGCCAGCCAGGACGAAGGAGATGCAACTGGTGTGGGTTTCGGGACACTGTGGCATAGCGGGGAATGAGGTGGCGAATAATCTCGCAAAACTCGATTCCCGGCGGCCGTTCTGTGGCCCGGAGCCTGCGATAGGCATAAGTAGGAAGACAGTCTCTGTCGCCTTAAGACAGGTGGACCGAGGAAGCAATGGAGAGGCACTGGGGGTCGGTTGGTGGCTGCAGGCAGGCGAGGAACTTCGTCGAGGGGCCGGACAGAGATAAAGCTTTCTGGCTACTCGGAAGGAGTCGATAGGCGTAGAGAGGGATCCCATTTGCCAGGAATGCGGCGAGGTTGAAGAAACGTCCTACCACTACCTGTGTGAATGCGAGGCTTTTGGGAGTCCTCGAGCAGAATTGTTCGGATCAAGGACTCTGCAGAGGAATCAGGTAAGTACCGTCCAATTGAAGACAGTCACGGCCTTCATCTCGAGGTCGAGGCGGTTTGGCGACGGAACCGAGGAAGAGTAGAGCATGGTTGCTGGGGTTGGCAAAAAGGGCCCATTGTACTTGCTTGGCGTTGGCCTCCCCACCACTGCTACTACTAGTACATCATGCTCACTTTAAACCCTCTCAATCTGTTTGCTAAGACTGCCTAGCCAATACCAAACAACAACATATTTATAATTGCGCTTATCTATAGATCTAGAAATCTAAAAAAGTTTAAATTATTTTTTGCTTTTGTGTTTTTGATTTAATGTTACCCATCTCCACAACGATCAGCACTGGAGGGCATTTTCACCCAATCAACCTGCAAATTTGTCGAACACTTCCTTTTTGTAAAAAGAGTGGGAATCTTTTGCATATTAAATATTGTATGTTACAATATTCCTAAATTTTGTATTTAGGAAAATCATATATGAACACTAAAGAATTTTGGGTAGTTCGATGTTCGATTTAGAATTTCTAAGAAGTTCGAAGTTTGACTGTGAACCTTAGACATACTATTTCAGAGGTTTGAAGTTCGAGGCAATATATTTGCCTGGATTCGTTCATAGTTTGCTTGGAACAAAACATGGGTTTGCACACCTCTAGTAGGGACTATTTCATCTCTACCGGTCTTCTAACTATTTATGGCATATACATCTATGAATGTACTGTATTAATGGAGGAGAATGAAGAGACATATTGGCAGAGTATATAAACACCGATTTACTAAAGTTTCTTAAAAAACACAGTCTAATCCAGGACAAGCAGTATGGATTCTGTCAGCGCAGATCAACTGCCGACCTCCTTTCTTTGTCACCCATTCTTGGAGCAAGTCTATGGAACAACATGGTGAATCCCAGATTGTCGCTTTAAACATATCCAGAGCATTCGACCAGGTCTGGCACGCAGTGCTGCTTAATAAACTTCCAGCCTATGGCCTACCACCAAAACTCTGTACCTGGACAGCAAATTTCCTCTCCAACCGGAGCATTTCTGTTGTCGTGGGTGGCCATTCATCTAAACTGTATCCAATTAATGTAGGGGTCGCTCAAGGTTCAGCTTTAGTTCCTACTTTGTTTCTTCTCCACATCAATGACCTCCTCTCTAGCACATCCAACCCAGTTCACAGTTACGCGGATGACAGCACCCTCCACTCAAATATACAATATTCTAAGCCTGTCTCTTTAGCCCAATTAGATGAGGATCGCAGACTCATGGTGGGTTCTGTCTCTGTGGATCTCCAAAAAATATTAGACTGGGGAAGTAGCAATATTCTACAATCCAACTCCACCAAATCTCAGTCTTGCCTTCTAGCTCATAAGAGATACACCAGCCCTAGACCCATAACAATGAACAACCAAGTTATTCAAAGTAATGAGTCATTTTCACTTGTTGGCATTTTTGTGGATCGAAATCTCAATTGGCACCAACATATCACAACAATTGCAGAAGCGGCTGCTAAGAAATTAGGTTTCCTCTTCCGGGCACGCAAATATTTTTCACCAGCTAATCTTATATACTTCACAAATAAGGCCAAACCTCGAATACTGCTCCCACATCTGGGGTGCCGCTACTGCTTCTACACTCGCTATCCTGGACTCCATTCAGAAGAGAGTTATACGTCTCATCGGTGACCCTACCCTCACCCAAAGGCTGCAATCCCTTGCCCACCAACGTGCTGTTGGTGACCTCTCTCTCTTTTATAGATATCTGCACAGCCACTGCTCGGAGGAGCTTTCTTCCATAGTTGCTGCCCTCAACAGATCTACAGAGCGAATGCACCCTTTTACTGTCCAGGTCACCAGACATAGAACATCTTGTTATGTCTGCTCTTTTGTCCTGTGTACTTTTTAGCAGTTAAAATATTCAACAAGATACCACAGGAGCGTACGTGCCTACCCTTAAGGTCGTTCAGATGCAGAATTAAGACTCTCTTGATGTTAAGAGCTTATTAGTTGTGCAGGAGTTTTTTGATGACAGCTTTTGAGCGATGGGGGCAAGAAGCAAATAGATAATCTAGTCTAGTCCACATTGTTATTTGGGTAATTTTGTATGTTGTTTTTTGTATAGTTGGTTAAATATGGAACATGTGCAGATTTATTATGCTGACACTGTACAATTATTGATTTTGACATGACCTATACCAACTCTACATAAGGGAGGAGCAATAGAGTAAGCTTTCTAATCTAACTGATCTAATCTAGATATAGAAATTAATTTAGCACCATTTCAATGCGGATGGACGCTGTGGACGGATGATTTGCTTGCCGATGTTTCTGGCTTTCTTAAATTATTATTCCAACACACCACACGGGCTTACAGCCTAAATACTATCGTAGCGTGGGTGTCGACAAGGAGGAAAGAGGCAACTTGTTAATTCTGGACTTGAAGGTTTGGAGGTTTGGGGGAGAAGGAAAAACATGTGCCGGCAAGAAATTTCACAACTTGGAAGTCCTCGGGACAAAAGAGCGGGGATAACAAGATGTTCAATGTCTGGTCAGTAAAAGGATGTGTTCGCTCTGTTCCCCTGGTAGATCTGTTGGGGCCAGCAGGTGGAGGAACTATGGAAGAAAGTTCCTCTGAGCAGTGCCCGTGCAGATATCTATAAAAGAGAGAGAGGTCACCAACAGCACGTCGGTGGGCAAGGGATGGCAGCCTATGGGTGAGGGTAGGGTCACCGATGAGACGTATAGCGCTCTTCTGAATGGAGTCCAGGATAGCGAGTGTAGAAGCGGCAGCAGCACCCCAGATGTGGGAGCAGTATTCGAGGTTTGGCCTTATTTGTGAAGTATATAAGGTATAGATATTAGCTGGTGAAAAGTATTTGCGACCCCGAAGAGGAAACCTAATTTCTTTGAAGCCGCTTCTGCAATTGATGTGACATGTTGGTGCCAATTGAGATTTTGATCCACAGAAATGCCAACAAGTGAAAAGGACTCAGTACTTTGAATAACTTGGTTGTTTATTGTGATGGGTCTAGGGCTCGTGTATCTCTTATGAGAAAGAAAGCAAGACTGTGATTTGGTAGGGTTGAATTGTACAAGACTTCTACTTCCCCAGTCTAATATTTTTTGGAGATCCACGGAGACAAAACCCTCCATGAGTCTGCGATCCTCATCTAATTGGGCTAAAGAGAGGGGCTTAGAATATTGTATATTTGAGTGGAGGGTGCTGTCGTCCGCGTAACTGGGTTGGATGTGCTAGAGAGGAGGTCATTCATGTGGAGAAGAAACAAAGTAGGGGCTAAAGCTGAACCTTGAGGAACTCCTGCATTAATTGGATACAGTTTAGAGGAATGGCCATCCACGACAACAGAAATGCTCCGCTTGGAGAGGAAATTTGCTGTCCAGGTACAGAGTTTTGGTGGTAGGCCATAGGCCGGTAGTTTATTAAGCAGTGCTGCGTTCCAGACCTGATCGAATGCTTTGGATGTGCCTAGAGCGACAATCTGGGATTCACCGTGTAGTTCCATAGACTTGTTCCAAAAATGGGAGACAAAGGAAAGGAGGTCGGCAGTTGGTCTGCACCGACAGAATCCATACTGCCTATCGTGTTCAGTGTTTATATACTTTTCCATCACTTTAGAAACGACTGAAAGGAGAGGAATAGGCCTGTAGTTGCTAGGAAGCGCTTTGGATCCTTTCTTGGGATCGGGTTGTACTTGAGCAGTTTCCAGTTACTAGGGAATATGCCTCTATTGTAAGATGTCTGAAACAGACGAGTCAGGACAGGAGCAAGTTCTGGTGCACATTTTTTGAGAACAATTGATGAGATCTCGTAAAGGCCAGAGGCTTTCCTGGTATTAAGAGAAGAGAGCGTCATTCGTACCTTTTTAGTTTTGAAAGTGATATCAGTCATTTTATGTGCGACATTGGGGACTGTTGCTGGTTAAACATTTGGAGGTTGGTTGTGAGTAGAATTGCCGGCGAACGAAGCAAAAAGTTCAGCCTTGCCCAGGGCGGTAGAAACAATTTCATCCCGAGACAGGAGGTGGGAACGTGCTCTTGCAGAAATTATTCCCAATAGATTTAGCAAGAGTCCAGAAGGTTTTGCGGCCGCTGGAGCTTAAGAGGACTTTGTTTTTGATGTGGTTATTAAACGAATTTTTTGCCTTAGAAAGAATGCGGACATAGCAGTTTCTTGTGTCGTTAAATGCTTGACTGGGATTGTGTAGAAGTTTTTTGTGAGCTTTGACCTTTTCAAGTCTGGCCTTGTAACAGGATTTAGAGAACCAGGGCTTTTGAGTGGCTGAAGAGGTTTTCTGTGTACGTGGAATAAATAATTCCATGTCAGCTTGGATAATTTCGGTGACGTTTTGTGAGATATCAGAGAGGTCAGGATTGGAGAAGCAGACAGACGACGCCCATGGTAATGAGGAAAAGTAATCTCGCATTTCATCCCAGTTCACGGAGTTGTAGTGCCAAACTATATGTGGGTGTAAGGACTGTGTGACCTCGGGTTGCATTGCACAGGAAGCAGTGACCATGCTGTGGTCTGAGCGACCCAGGGGGCGGTGACTGATATCTTATAGTAGTCAGTATTTGTAGTAAGAAGGAGATCCAAGGGATTTGAGCTGTGTGTTGGGATGCGAGGAAAGTAAGTAGGTTGCTGAACCATATTGGCTAAAGAATTGCTGACTGCAAAGGCCTCTGCTGCTCTTCCTTGTGGATCGGTTTTTTAAAAACCTAGCCATTCCTTATTATGGACATTGAAGTCACCAAGAATGGTGACCTTGGAGGAAGGATATTCAGAAATCAGATGGTCGGTTTTTTCAGAAAGGTAGTCAAAGAGTTGGACAAAGTTGTTGTCAGAAGGTGACCGGTAAATGCAAGAGATGAATTTAGTTGCAGCCCTGAGAGATCATTCTGGAGTGCTGTGTTTTACTTGTGACATTTGATTTGTTTTGATGGCAGTATGCCTTTTTAGACTTTTTAAGAGGTGATTTAGTATGTAATTTTGCACATTGTATTATTTTCTGACCATATGTTTTTTTTTGTTTTTTTTTTTTGACGTGCCTAATGTTTATTAATGTACCCACAGTTGATTAATAAACTAACTAACTAAACCACACTATATGTGTCACATTTTGGGTGGGACATTTTACTCTGAACTAACCTTTACATTTACAAAACAAAAATATATATAGTTAAAATTCTTATAAGATTACAGTCTCTGTATATATTTGTTATAAGAAATACATATTATATTGGCTACATTATTACCTACAGAATGCTATATTAACAGGTAAAGAAAATCGATAAACATAAACAATTATCATTAAAATATATAAAATAGTTGTTATAAAATAAATCACCATACGATATATACCACCTAAATTACTAGCAAAATGTTTAATTTACAAATGTATTTGTTGTTGACACACAATATGGACACTAATTTTAGTCACAATAAACACATTGGCTTCTACACTGGCTTATAAAAGTTTGTTGTGACCTGAAACAAAAATTTTGAAAATGTTAAAAATAGTACATTACTATTATAATAATAATAAATTTATTTATAAATCAATCGCTTTACAAAGTACAACAATATGACTTAATCAAATAATATAACCCATGATAAATAGAAAATCACTCCCACAAAGGTACCATCACCTGTATGTGGGATCTCACTTTTTCCACCAACATCTTTACTGTCCTATTAACCCGCTTCTCAGCCGAATAAGAGCCACACATAAAATTTTAATACATCACGCTTAAACTGAAAACTTCATTTCCAGAAACCACACATGCACACCAAAATAAACTCTCTTTCCATCTCCTC
Source organism: Tillus elongatus (assembly GCA_964006375.1). Classification (NCBI taxonomy): domain Eukaryota; kingdom Metazoa; phylum Arthropoda; class Insecta; order Coleoptera; family Cleridae; genus Tillus; species Tillus elongatus. Next base: position 295,127,563 of record OZ023262.1, read on the forward strand.
CTATTTCCCTCTCTCATTTCCTTTTTTTTTCTCTCCCCTCATCCTTCTCTCTCTCTCTTTCTCTCTCTCTTTCTCTCTTTAGCTTTCGCACATACACATCCACCAAGTTCACAATCTATATTCGCAGGATCGTAGAAAAACAATAAAAGTCGTACCAAAATGATCATATCTCCATTTGTATAAGTATATAGTGTGGTGTGATCGGCGAAGCTCACAATGTTTCCTTTTGCTTGCTGTAGAAATAAGGAATCCAAATAAATTATAGAGAGCAACGGGCCCAAAACACTTCCCTGTGGCACACCGCAAGTAACTTCCTCAAAATCACTAAGAACACCACCAATGTTGACACACTGCATTCTCTGCACCAAATAACTTTCCAGCAGTTTGTGAGCTTTACCCCTTATTCCTAGATAAAATAACTTATACAACAGTACCTTATGATTCACAGAAATGCCTTTTCCAAGTCAAGGAAAATGCACAGGCTACGTTTATTTGTATCTAGCGTCTTATAAATTAATTTCGTTACAGTGATCAGAGCGTCTTCTGTGCTTCTACCCTCTCTGAAACCATATTGGTTTTCAGCCAATATTTGATAGCTCTTCAAATAATCATTTATTCTGTCTTTAATAATCTTTTCCAATATTTTAGAAATATAAGATATCAGCGAAATTGGTCGGTAGTTTACAATATCTATTTTTTCTCCCTTCTTATATATAGGTTTTACAACAGATTGTATATTTTTGGTACCTCACCATATTCTTCTCTCTTCATCCACTCTTCTTCGCCACTACACTTTCAGACTGATTAGTTCATGCAATTTCAGCCTTGGATATTCAACTAGCCATCTTTGCAACTTGACCTTAAATCTGCTAAAAACCAATGACCTGATATCATGAGACGAATGACCATAAAACCTAGGAGCTATAAAGCTAGCACATCTCTGCCCGAGAGTTTTGTCAGCCTTTGTGACTTTAAATGTTACCGTTTCCTTATATCTCATACAGTACTTGTGTTCAATATCTGTCATAATTTGTGGATTCTTAGGTATCCATAACAAGATGTTTTTTGCTTAGAGTTGACGTAAATCCATTATTTTACTTTCTCTGTACAACAGATCAGTTGGATAATTTAATGGTTTACTATATATTATCTTAAGAAATCTCTTCTGTGCAACTTCTAGGCTCTTCATCTGTGAAATCCAGAGCTCCACCCCACCGTACAATTCCATACTGTATAAGGGATTCAATCAGCGCATAGTACAGATTTCTCATGACACCCGAGTTAAAATTTCCCATTAATTGTCTAAACATAAACAATAGACTGCGGAGCTTCGAGACCAATTCCTTTATTTGACTATCCCATCTTAAATGTGGGTCTATCCTTATTCCCAAATATTTTCTACTACCGGCCGATTCAATTTCAATGGCTAATTCTGGTCTTCCGATGATCAATTTATTGAATGGCGGCAACGTGGATGCACCACAGGAGAATGGAACAAACTTTGTTTTCTTGAAATTTATGTTGAGAATCTTTTCATTAAACCAGCCTGTAATCATCCAGAAGTCATTCTCGATCCCCTGTCGTAGATTATCCCATGAGTTAGATTTATAAATTATGGCAGTATCATCTGCGAAGGCCACTACATCTCCTACTGACAGTAGGTTACTTAAGTAATATTAAGTAAATAGTGAAAAGTATTGGGCCAAGTATGGTACCCTGGCGTACACCACAGACAATAGTTTGTGGTATTGTACTGTATTTATCCCCCACCTTAGTTATTTGTACCCTATCCGTCAAGTAGCTCCTCATCAGAGAGAAAGCAACGTCTCTGAAACCCATGTCCTCCAGAACTGCCAGCAGCCTGTCGTGGTTGATGCTATCAAATGCCTTAGCCACATCTAAAAAGACTCCTATCACACATTCACCCTTATCAAGCGCTCTATATATTTGATCCATAACACGACATATCGCACCCTCCACCGAAGTTCCCTCTCTGAAACCATATTGCTTTTCTGAAAGTAGTCTGTGTTTCTGCAAATATTATGACACTCTATTTTTTATTATCTTTTCGGCAATTTTGGTCAGATTCGAAAGCAGAGATATCGGTCGATAGTTATTTGGGTCCAAAGAAGAGCCAAATTTATGAATTGCTCTAACAATTGTGAATTTGAAATGTGTCCGAAAAATTTTGTTGACCAGATAGGCTAGTGGCTCTGCAATATACATCGCCACGGTTCCGCCACCGCTTTCCCAACCTTTAGTGCGTTTAGATATTTCTCAACTTCATATCTATCTGTTAGTGTAAGGAAGATGGTATATCGACAAACACTTCTCCTTTTGTTAAAACTGTGTCTTCCTGTGTTGCCCTGTGTGGAAATGTTCCTATCCTAGTAAAGTGTTTATTTAACTCGTGTGCAATCTCCTTATTTGCAATAATCCTCTCACCTATCTGTAATTTTCAACATCACCTGAAGATGCCCCAGTGCCCAACAATGTTCTAACAGTCTCCCAAGTTTTTCTAGGGTTTTGTTTACCGTCTGTCAATAAATTCGTAAAATATGTATGCTTGGTTATCTGTACAATATGTTTTAATTTATCTCTATATTCTTTATATTGTTGCGTTTTCTACAGGTTCTGGATAAGTGAGACTTTAAATTTTAACAAAACAACTTTATTTACTCTCTAAATATGGATACAATAAAAGTTCTAGAATGTCTCTCTCACAAAACACTTAGTCTATCTGGCTTTACAATCACTAATCTGGAGAAAAGTCACTACACTGGAACTACAGTCGCTACTCTCTAATACTTTACACTGGTTACTGCTTCTTCGAGTCACTTCAACATTCTCTAACTGAACTGAACTGCCTGAGCTGGCTTGCTTTCGCCTTTATATACCCGTCGTACCTTCCACCTCGTTTCGGGAGTGTTCCATTCCAGAATGTTCCAGGACCTTCTTTTGCTAGAAGGTTCTGTGAATACAGATTGGCCCCGTGTGTATACAGGGGGATGTATATACAGGTGATCCAAATGTGGTCATCACTCATATGTTACACAAGAGGTGTTTTTCGTACTATAAGATCTCTCTGTGTATACAGGGTGTAAGGGTTCTCTGCGTATACAGGGTGTATATACAGGGCGTTCGGTATGTGCAGACTTCCGTTATCCGTTCCGACAGGGTACAAGTGGGTTTTTGGTCCTCGAGGGTTGAGACTTCGCCTGTGGGAGGTCACCCCAGGCACCCCAGGGGGGGTGGCGATGTGGTGTTGCCAGATCGTGCAAGAATTCCCGGATGTTGGGGAAGTTTTGGGGGTGTGGCAACATCGCATCTACATCTATTGAAGTGCTTTGTAACAATATTGTGTCAGGTACGTATGATTATCGGGATTCTTAAGCACCATTCCATACAAGTGTTCCTTTGTGATTGTGGATTTTATCAATCCATTTGTGATCTAAGGCTTTCGTTTCCTTTCCCCATGTTTTAGCTTTCTGACAGAAGTTGATTTCCTTATTGCTCCTTTGAGCTTGGCATCAAAGATATTTGTTTTTGTTTCCACACCATCGGAATTGTACACACCACCCCAATCTTCGTCTTTCAGCAAGCATAACAACAATTCTTTATTAACGTGTCTTCTATAGGTTGGCAGATGTGGTGACCCCCGTGTACTTCCGTCTCCTTCTATGTGAGCCACCACTGTATAGTGGTCTGTAACAGTCGCCCCGATAATGTATCCAGCAGTTAAGCATCCTCCACCCTTCAGAAAAATATGACCTATACAAGACTGCAACTGGTTCTGAATCCTAGTGGATCCGTTAATCAAGGAAACAACACCCAACTCTCCTAGATTATTGCAGTATTCCTGAGATTCCTATTTGATAGAATTTATATCTATATTAATATCCCCAATCAGAACGTGGTGACTTTGGCAGTCATTGCAATGTTCTGCAAGATATTCCCATAAACACAAATTGAACCTATCTACACACGTCTGAGGTGATCTATATAATGTGTGTGTGTGTATGTATATATATATATATATATATATATATATATATATATATATATATATATATATATATATATATATATATATATATATATATATATATATATATATCTTTATCCCTGTAGTTGATGTGCAACTTAATTAACTTAAAGTCGACCTTTTTAATTACCCATGCTTCATGCCTTAATCTGTCCTTAATGTAAATGACTGTCCCATCGTTTTGATTAATGTCGCCCTCATTGTAGATCATAGAAAAACCATCCGATTTAAAACAGTTTACATCATATACCCCCCAGGTTTACGTAAAAATCAAGTAATCGAAGTCGTGTGTAAAAGTGCTCAACAGAACATTCATTTCATCTATGTTTTTAGACATACTTCTTATATTATTGTGAAATATTTTAAAACGTATATCTTTTTCAGAAGTGATTTTATTATAGTCTGAGACAGAAAGTGTTGGTGTCTGCCGTTTTGGATTTACAAAATCGCGGATATAAGGATCCATTTTTTTTTCGCAACTAATCTATATACAACAAAATGGCAACATAAAACACGCAATATCACACAAAAATTTACATGTTTTATAAAAGACAATAATTTAAAAAAAACAATATAAAAATCACAATACTAAAATTATCTCTACAGTAAAATCCAAAAGAGAAAATTATGTATGGGATCTTGCATATCTAAAATAATAACGTTATTTAAACCTTTATTTTTAACATTTTATCATGCAATCAATAATGTATTTCTTACAACACAGTTAAAATTACCAGATATGGTTACTGATTGCATAATAAAATGTTAATACATTACCCTCATCTGGGGTGTGATCGGACAGGTCATACCAGTTGGGACATTGTCACGTAATTTCCAAGATCACATGATAGCGTGTGAACCCCCACCCCACATTTAACCCAGTAAAAAATCTCTCAAGCGATACACACCATTTTGTTAGTTGATAACAATTGGTGGTGAGAATACGTTCCCTCGCGTGCTAATTGCAAACGGAATTTTATAACTTTCGGGTAAAGTGCAACACAATTGTCTGAGGACAAGAAGCCGTTATAAGTGTTATCTATTAACACATTAGTTTTACAATGTGTTGTACAAGGCTATTAGCCAAAATGTTCTATCTAAAACAGTGAAAAATTCTAAATATCCTCGGTGGTTTGATTTTTTATTTTTTATTTCAACAACACACCACGAGGGCTTACAGCCTAAATACTATCGTACCGTGGGTGTCGACAAGGAGGAAAGAGGCAACTTGTTAATTCTGGACTTGAAGGTTTGGAGGTTCGGGGGAGAAAGAAAAACATGTGCCGGCAAGGAATTCCACAACTTGGAAGTCCTTGAGACAAAAGAGCGGGCATAACAAGATGTTCGATGTCTGGTGACCTGGACAGTAAAAGGGTGCATTCGCTCTGTTCCCCTGATAGATCTGTTGGGGGCAGCAGGTGGAGGTACTATGGTAGAAAGCTCCTCTGAGCAGTGCCCGTGCAGATTACTATAAAAGAGAGAGAGGTCACCAACGGCACGTCGGTGGGCAAGCGATGGCAGCCTTTAGGTGAGGGTAGGGTCACCGATGAGACGTATAGCTCTCTTCTGAATGGAGTCCAGGATAGCGAGTGTAGAAGCGGCAGCAGCACCCCAGATGTAGGAGCAGTATTCGAGGTTTGGTCTTATTTGTGAAGTATATAAAGTATAGAGATTAGCTGGTGAAAAGTATTTGCGAGCGCGGAAGAGGAAACCTAATTTCTTAGCACCCGCTTCTGCAATTGATGTGACATGTTGGTGCCAATTGAGATTTCGATCCAGAGATGCCAACAAGTGAAAAGGACTCACTACTTTGAATAACTTGGTTGTTTATTGTGATGGGTCTAGGGCTGGTGTATGTCTTATGAGAAAGAAAGCAAGACTGTGATTTGGTGGGGTTGAATTGTACAAGATTTCTACTTCCCCAGTCTAATATTTTTTGGAGATCCACAGAGATAGAACCCTCCATGAGTCTGCGATCCTCATCTAATTGAGCTAAAGAGACAGGCTTAGAATATTGTATATTTGAGTGGAGGGTGCTGTCGTCCGCGTAACTGTGAACTGGGTTGGATGTGCTAGAGAGGAGGTCATTGATGTGGAGAAGAAACAAAGTAGGGGCTAAAGCTGAACCTTGAGGAACTCCTGCATTAATTGGATACAGTTTAGAGGAATGGCCATCCACGACAACGGAAATGCTCCGGTTGGAGAGGAAATTTGCTGTCCACGTACAGAGTTTTGGTGGTAGGCCATAGGCCGGTAGTTGTTAAGCAGTGATGCGTGCCAGACCTGGTCGAATGCTTTGGATATGTCTAGAGCGACAATCTGGGATTCGCCGTGTAGTTCCATAGACTTGTTCCAAGAATGGGTGACAAAGGAAAGGAGGTCGGCAGTTGATCTGCGCTGACGTAATCCATACTGCCTGTCGTAAATTAGACTGTGTTTCTCAAGAAATTTTAGTAATTCGGTGTTTATATACTTTTCCATCACTTTAGAGATGACTGAAAGGAGAGAAATAGGCCTGTAGTTGCTATGAAGCGCTTTCCATCATTTCTTGGAGACGGGTTGTACTCGAGCAGTTTTCCAATTACTAGGAAATATGCCTCTATTGTAAGATGTTTGAAACAGACGAATCAGGACAGAAGCAAGTTCTGGTACACAGTTTTTTGAGAACAATTGCTGGATCTCGCCAAGGCCAGAGGCTTTCCTGGTATTAAGAGAAGAGAGCCACTTTCATACCTTTTTAGTTTTGAAAATGATATCCGTCATTTTATGTGCAACATAGGGGACTGTTGGTGGTTGACCATTTGGAGGTGGGTTGAGAGTAGAATTGCCGGAGAACAACGAAGCAAAAAGTTCAGCCTTGCCCAGGGCGGTAGAAACAATTTCATCGCCTGAGACAAGAGGTGGGAACGTGCTCTTGCAGAAATTATTCCCAATAGATTTAGGAAGAGTCCAGAAGGGTTTAATGCCGCTGGAGGTTAAGTGGACTTTGTTTTTGATGTGGTTATTAAACGAATTTTTTGCCTCAGAAAGAATGCGGACATAGCAGTTTCTTGCGTTGTTAAATGCTTGACTGGGATTGTGTAGAAGTTTTTTGTGAGGTTTGACCTTTTCAAGTCTGGCCTTGTCACAGGATTTAGAGAACCAGGGCTTTTGAGTGGCTGAAGAGGTTTTCTGTGTACATGGAATAAATAATTCCATGCCAGCTTAGATAATTTCGGTGACATTTTGTGAGATATCAGAGGGGTCAGGATGAGGGAAGTAGACAAACGACGCTCATGGAAATGAGAAAAAGTAATCCCGCATTTCGTCCCAGTTTGCGGAGTTGTAGTGCCAAGCGATATGTAGGTGTGATGACTGTGTGACCTCGGGTTGCATTGCCCAGGAAGCAGTGACCATGCCGTGGTCTGAGCGACCTAGGGGGGCGGTGACTGATATCTTATAGCATTCAGGTTTTGTAGTAAGAAGGAGATCCAAGGGATTTGAGCTGTGTGTTGGGATGCGAGGAAAGTAAGTAGGTTGCTGAACCATATTGGCTAAAGAATTGCTGACTGCAAAGGCCTCCGCTGCTCTCCCTTGAGGATCAGTTTTTGAAAATCCTAGCCATTCCTTATTATGGACATTGAAGTCACCAAGAATAGAGACCTCGGAGGAAGGGTATTCAGAAATCAGATAGTCGGTTTTTTCAGAAAGGTAGTAAAAGAGCTGGACAAAGTTGTCAGAAGGTGACCAGTAAATGCAACAGATAAATTTAGTTGCAGCCCTGAGAGAGATTTATCCAAAGTATGTCTTCCAGCTTCTAAATTGGGGAGTCTGGTGCAGGGTAGATTGCGCACACGCCCCCATGCAATCAGAAGGAAGTAAGGAGCTCATACTCGGGGAAATTAAGGTGATTAGTGGCTGTTTTGGCACTGATCTGGGTTTCAGCGAGGAAGAGGAGTTGGGGCCTGTTAGCCTGGAGGAAATGGTGGACGGAGTTTAGGTTAGAATTTAGGCCACATATATTCGAAAAGGATATGTTAAATCTTGATGTTGGCACCACCTGTACACCCCTCTCCCGGAGATCCAAATGGAGGGGTATTTTACCTCCGGAATCTTTTGTACAAGGGGGAGCCATCATCATTTTTGCTTATAAGGGAAACCGACTCATACACCAGAACCGGAAACGTCCGTTGGGACTTCACCGGCCCCCCTTGTTGTATGGGGTGGTACCTCCTCGGGCGTGAGAAAAATCCTTTACTATCACGTAAAGGAAAATTCCACTACCACCTGCTATGAATTGGATCAATGTCTACCCCTTTAAAAATAAGAGTAATAAAGGGACTATCAATTGTCCAATAGTTATGCTTTTCGACATAGTAGGAGGATACAAAAGATTATCTGGTACAAACCTTAAGATAATAATAATAATTACCTGTATGTTATTAGGAACTGTATAACATATTAATACTTAATTTCCTCTTCAATATGAAGAAGAAGAAAGTCCTTTATTCTGTATGGCTACAGACACAGCCGCATTCATAAAATCAGCTTCCTCCTGATTGTCTGCGGAATCACAGTGCATAGAATCTTCAGACTCTGCATTTTCAGGTTCTGGCAGGTTTAAGATATAAGCTGCAACCTCAGTGGCTGAACTAATCCTACCTTCTTGTCCTGATGAGTCCGCTTCGACTATAGTTGTGTCCATTATTGAGTTATTCACACGACTGAAAAGAAAAAAAAACAAATTTGATCAGAATATATTGTTATTATTATATTTATAACAATGAATTATATTTCAAAGCTAAAAAAAAATTGAAAAAAAAACTTGAATTCATTTGGAAGTATCTGCTAGGATTAGGCTGGCTAACAAACTCATCCAAGAGATTTCCAAAAAAAAAAAGGACATGTACCAAGCCTGATCAATACTGTTTAATTACTCCTTATTGTTAGATAATTTTCATAGAAAAAACTATGGTGATACCGCGACTGAGATCTTCATATGATCCAGAATACATGCCCCTGAATTGCAGTGGTGCAGGCAATGCGGTAGTTGCCTATCAGGCAGTTTTGCAGCTGCAATGAAAGTCCAGTTTCATAAATTTAAATTTCGCTACCACAACACCACTCTGACAATCCTGTTAAAAAAAATTCACTAATAGAGAGATATCGATGGTGAGACTTTGCAAATTTTTTTTTCAAATGAGCGCGAACTAGGATCCTAGAAGCCATATCCAGGGTCACTTTCAATTTTTATATGTTTATTTATATATATATATATATATATATATATATATATATATATATATATATATATATATATATATATATATATATATATATATATATATATATATATATATATATATATATATATATATATATATATATATATATATATATATATATATATATATATATATATCCAATAACTCAAAACAGAATTCACTGATTTCAATGAAACTCGGCAAGTGCCTTTCTTTCATTAATGGCTTGGATGAGTTCGTTGGCCAGAAAAATCGGACAGGGTTTTCCGGGAAAATTTTGAGTTTTCTTTCGAAAAAAAATGTTTCTCCGAAAATTACAAAGCTGCTTTAATGAAATTTACTGTATATGTTGCCTTGGGAGAGACCTCACTACTTATCAAAATTCAACTTTCTAAATTTATATAAAATTGAGTTATTCAAATTTGGAATTTTCTTTTGAAAAAAAATTTTTCTCCGAATATTACAAAGTTATTTTAATGAAATTTGGTGAATATCTTGCCTTAGGAAAGACCTTAAAACATAACAAAATTAAACTTTTTAAGTTTATAGAAAATTGAGTTATTCAAGTTTGAAGCATTTAATAAAAATTCACTACCATAACGCACTTGCTGCGTCCCGAACTTTTTACATTTAACTCCCTGTAGTTGAAGGGTTGAAAATAACCCAAAATAATATGGTATCAGTTTAATCAGCATCGACGTGGCTATCCAAAAATGCCATTATATATAAGGTGTTCCATTTTTAAATATCCTCACACCGATGGGACAGCCTGAATGAATTCAATTTGAGCATCCCTTGTTCAGATACAGCCCCTTGAAGAAGGCGTCAAAAGAGCCGTTTTCATTTTTATTTTTTTTTCCAAAAACGAGTTACGAAAATGAATACGAGCGGACTTTCTCTGCAACAGAAAGAGGACTCGTTGACTATTTCCGTGATGCTCCCCTATGGTTGCAAGGGGTAGAAAAAGACAACCCTAAAATGTCAACATGACAGACACCTAATAGATAGGATCAAATTTGAATAACATGCCATTTTATGTGAATCATACCATGTGCTTGATAATATTATTTTTTTCTCAAAAACAGTTGACTTTATGGAAAAATCACAAGAGGGCTTTTTTGTTGAAAATGAATCAAGTTATCCAAAACGAATTTTTTTATTGCACAATGTGGATCAGGAAAAAAGTTTCATGAGGAACAAATTTTAGGGGTGTCTTTTTCTATCCCTTGCAACCATAGGGGAACATCACGGAAATAATCAATGAGTCCTCTCTCTGTTGCAGAGAAAGACCGCTCTTGTTCATTTTCGTAACTTTCTTCGTTTTTGGGAAAAAATTGAAAATGGCTCTTTTGACGCCCTCTTCAAGTAGCTGTATCTGAACAAGGGATGCTCAAATTGAATTTTTTCATATGAAAGACCCCCCCTATTTTTCGACAAGGAATCACCCCTTGAATTTTTTCGCTCTTATTTATTTATACCCTGTATATATATATATATATATATATATATATATATATATATATATATATATATATATATATATATATATATATATATATATATATATATATATATATATATATATATATATATAAACTATAACAGGATTTATAACACGGCATTTCTGTACTATACAAAAGAAGGGTTAAGGGCAAAGCCACAAGGAGACAACCGCATACACGTGTTTCAAGCTTATTAGCCATCATGAATACGGTATAGCCAGGTGAAGATGGGAACACTCTGGATGAAGATGCGGCTTTGCCCTTAATCCTTGTCTTGTATAATACAGAAATGCTGTGTTATAAATCCTATTATAGTTAATATAACTTCCTGGGCTCCGGATGCTCACGCAGGTGATTTCTTTGCCTCCGTGGCTTTTTTGGTTGTTTCCCTCGGATTGAGGGTCTTCCAAATGTTGCTGCAATTGTGCACTGGTTGCCTGTTGTGACTCCATGTTTTTTTGCATCTTCATCCAGAGTGTTCCCATCTTCACCTGGATATACTGATGATGGCTAATAAGCTTGAAACACATGTATGTGGTTGCCTCCTTGCGGCTTTGCCCTTAACCCTTCTCTTGTATGTATATATATATATATATATATATATATATATATATATATATATATATATATATATATATATATATATATATATATATATATATATATATCTATATATATATATATATATATAATTTTTTTTTGACACTTTTTGACTTCACTCAAATTCATAAAAAGGTTTTCTTTTCATGTTTGTTATTGCATAATTAGTTTAGTAGAACTCACCTTATATCCTTTAGGAGGGAATAAATTTTTCTGAAAGCTCGGCCTATAATAAAGAGTTTTATTCTACAACTGACCGCTTTCCCACAATTTTTTGTTAAATATATATATATATATATATATATATATATATATATATATATATATATATATATATATATATATATATATATATATAAACATTTAAAATTGGAACTGACCCCTGATATGTGTTCTAGGGGGCCTAGTTTGCGCTCATTTGAAGATATTTGTTCCAAATTCAAAAGTGGAAATCTCGTTAGGGAATTTTCTTTAGAAAATTCATGGAAACATAAAAATAGTGTCAATGTGTATGTAAGAGGCCAAATTTTATTTATCAGCAGTCGGTTTACCTAAAATTATCCATGAGCTGATCTCCGCAAATTCACCAATTTTTATGTAATATACGTAAGTCAGTTTTTGTTAAAAAAAAGGGGGGGGGGGGTTTATGAGAGAATTTTTTTTGCTAATTTTCATGTACATTTTTTATTCATTTTTATCAAAAAGTCTCATTGTATGTAATTACATCTTGGCAGTTGTGTAAATTGATCCAAGAGAAACATTCACCTGGATGATCGCAAAAGTTTTTTTTCAGGAACAATTTGTTTATTTTAAGAAAAGTGTAGTTTTTCACACAAAAGTTATTCTGATTAAATATGGTAGGTACATTGTTTCTACTATAAAGATTACACTGTTAACCAATTGTAATACATTTCATTTAAAAAATAAACAAATAATAAGTACACTTGGAGAGCCCAAATCACCACAACACATTTTAAAAAGACCTGACGATCGTTTCACTAACCAAGTTAGCGTCATCAGAGGATGAAACATTCAGAATGTTTCATCCTCTGATGACGCTAACTTGGTTAGTGAAACGATCGTCAGGTCTTTTTAAAATGTGTTGTGGTGATTTGGGCTCTCCAAGTGTACTTATCAGTGCTCATCACAGGTTCCAATCTTCACTTAGTGAATAAACAAATATTCAAAGGATTTTGATTAGAGGTGTGCAAACCCATGTTTTGTTCGAACCGAACTATGAACGAACCCAAGCAAATATGTTGCCTCGAACTTCGAACCTCTGAAATAGTATGTCTAAGGTTCACAGTCGAACTTCGAACTACTTAGAAATTCAAAATCGAATATCGAACTACCCAAAATCCTTCAGTGTCCATATATCATTTCCTTAAATATCAAATTTAGTAATATTGTAACGTGCAATATTTGATATGTAAAAGATTCCCACTCTTTTTACAAAAAGGAAGGGTTAGACAAATTTGCAGGTTGATTGGGTGAAAATGCCTTTCAGTGCTGATCGTTCTGAAGATGGGTCAATGTTAAATCAAAACCATAAACCATAAAAACAAAAAATATTTTAAATTTTTTTAGATTTCTAGATCTATAAATAAGCTCAAATATGTTGTTTGGTATTGACTAGGCAGTTGTAGCAAACAGATTGAGAGGGTTCAAAGTGAGCATCATAGGTATATAACAATAAAAATTTTACAAAATAGGAAACCGACTTCATTAAGAATAACTCAAAAACTACTGGTCAGTTCTTCATCAAATTTATATGGCACCACATGAGAAGCACCAGCTTTCAAATAAAAAAAGAATCATCACAATCGGTTTACCTAGAAAAAAGTGCTGAGGTAACACAGATTAAAAACAAATGCAGTCGAAATGAGAACCTCCTCCTTTTCTGAAGTCAGTTAAAAATAACCACTTACAGGCTTGAACTATCTGCTGATTGTGAATATGTAACTGTTTTGGCTCACTGTCAAATAAAGCATGTTGAAACCCATGTTTTCTAAAGGCAATCTGCAATTATCCTCAAATTCTGAAAATGTACGTTACCGATCGCCATCGAACACTGCCATCATAATGTTGTTACTGAAAAATGTGTTTGGAGGCGAGGCTATATAAGAAAAATATTTCTGTGATTCATAAATGGCTCCATTGTGTCTCAATGTGTCCCACCTACTATCAAAAATATGCACGAGTGAAATCTCCTGAAATTACGCTATCGACTCAATGAGACCAATATCGAGTTTAAAGCGTCGCTACCGAGTTAAAGGGACTGCAACTTCGCTACCTTTGGCAACATTCAATATCTGTAAAGTTAAATTTCGAAGTATTTTTGACCAACGAAGTTCTAACTATTTTTAAGAATTGCATATTTCGAACTTCGAACTACTTCAACATCGCTAGTGCGAACATATTTTCGAACCAAAGGTTCGGTTCGATTTCGGGTTCGGTTCGAAATTTCGAAGCTTCGCACACCTCTAATTTTGATGAAACTTTGTTACCATAATGTACTTACCGGGTCCAGATTTTTTTTAGAGAACGGTCGACTTAACATCAATAGGAAATTACCAAAAACACATGCTCCACAAGAAAGCATATGTAATGAAGAGTAATAATCTCAAAAAAAAATTACGGAAAATCGGTAATTCTGCAGTTGAATCCGGTGAACCGGCAGAGTCGTCGCGCACTAGAATTTCGTCGTTGCAGTTGACGCGCTGTTGCCACATCCTTCTAGTAGTAGAAATAAATTAAAAGATCCGAGAATTCATAAAAATAAATATGCACGCAGTAAGTGCGTTATGGTAGCGTATGGTATAATAATGCGTGTTTTACGGTAATGAACACGAATATTATAAATCCATGTGCGTAATGGTAGGGAGTATGATATAATTATGCAAGTAAAACGAAAAAAAAATTGACCTTTAGTGACGCAGCAAGTGTTTTATGGTAATGAATACGAATATAATAAATCCATGTGCGTTATGGTAGGGAGTATGATATAATTATGCAAGTAAAACGGATTTTTTTTTTAAGTAGACCTATATTGACGCAGCAAGTGTTTTACGGTAATGAATACGAATATAATAAATCCATGTGCGTTATGGTAGGAGTATGATATAATTATGCAAGTAAAACGGATTTTTTTTAAGTAGACCTATATTGACGCAGCAAGTGTTTTACGGTAATGAATACGAATATAATAAATACATGTGCGTTATGGTAGGGAGTATGATATAGGTATGCAAGTAAAACGGAAAAATTAAAAAGATATCTATATCGACGCAGCAAGTGTTTTACGGTAACGAATACGAATAAAATACATGTGTGTTATGGTAGGGAGTATGATACAATTCAGCTAGAAAAACAGAAAAATTTAAAAATATACCTATATCGACGCAGCAACTGTTTGGCGCTAATGAACACGAATATAATAAATACATGTGCATTATGGTAGGGAGTATGATATAATTTATCAAGGTGAACGGAAAATGTTAAAATAGACCTATATTGACGCAGCAAGTGTTTTACGCTAATGAACACGAATATAATAAATACATGTGCATTATGGGGAGTATGATATAATTTATCAAGTAAAACGGAAAATTTTCGAAATCACCTATATTGAGGCAGCAATTGCGTTATGGTAATGAACATCCATAAAATAATAGCTTATGAAAAGACTTAGGAAACCTTGAAGAAGAAATTCGCTATGAAAGCTGACATGACTATGTACAGTGCAACCAACTGCACTGTACAAAAGCTTTATGATACAAGATAGGCTCTGCCTTTTAAATAATCAGAAGAATGAAAGTATACATACATACATACATATATATATATATATATATATATATATATATATATATATATATATATATATATATATATATATATATATATATATATATATATATATATATATATATATATATATATATATATATATATATATATATATATATATATATATATATATATATATATATATATATATATATATATATATATATATATATATATATATATATATATATATATATATATATATATATATATATATATATATATATATATATATATATATATATATATATATATATATATATATATATATATATATTTATATATATATATATATATGACAAGTTTGACAATAAATACGCAAAATTTTATAAAATTTGGTGGGTGTCTATTGTTCTATTGTATTAGTAAGCGACTTTAATTCGATTGGGTTAAATGAACTTTCCGAATACATAGTTTTGGCGCGCAATTTACTTTCCATTTCTTTTTCACCATTATATATATAATATTCTGTGTGCATTAAGAACCTCGGTGGTTGAGGGGTAAGAACGTGTGCCTTTGGACATAAGGGTACTGAGTTCGTTCCCAGGGTACTGAGTTCGTTCCCAGGGTACTCCTTTCACTTTTTCAGTACAAACTGTAACATTAACATCTACCGAGGTTCTGCCATTGTATTTCAGCAAGTTGAATATCTGCACGTTCCGCCCTTCGGAGGGGGCGTAAAGCCGTCGGTCCCGTGACCATGCGATGTTGGGCACGTTAAAGATCCCTACCCTCTTTACAGAAAGGCAGGGTCTGCTGAAAATTGTGGGCTACTGGATGAGACACTGATAGTTTTTGCAACTGGATTCGCCTCTTACGGCATCTTGAGGCGTCATACTTATTCTCAGTTAAGCGGGCAAATATATCGCCAAACAATCTAATTTTTATGACATTTTAATACATATTTTTACTCACCTTTCCTTTCTATTTCATTATAGGTATAAAAGAAATTATTCCTGCCCGTCACAATAAACTTAATTTCTGTATTTCATTTGCCAAAATACTTCATGATGGGTAAAGCCCATGTGCCTATCTGCAAACGTACGAGAATTTGTACCGAACCGTTTAATAAAAGTGGGTTATTTTACAGTCCAACGTTTCTGATGTGGGCGAGATTGTCTACATTTGTCTAAATTTGATATGATTAAAACAATATATTTTACATTCAAAACATTGCTATGAAAATTCGCTACCATAGCGCACATGCCGCGTCCCGACTTTTTTAATTTGTCTAAATGTTATATCTCATGAAAAAAAACATATTTCACATTACAAATAATTCTAGGAACATTCACTACCATAGCGCACTTTCTGCGTCCCGACCTTTGAAGTTTGTACTACATTTTAAGTCTCATGAATAAAGCATATTTAACATTCAAAATAGTTCTATGGAAATTCGCTAGCTTAGCGCACTTGCTGCGTCCCGACTTTTTAACTTTGTAGTAAATTTTATGTCTCATGAAAAAACATATTTAACATTAAAAATAGTTCTAGGAACATTCGCTACCATAGCGCACTTGCTACGTCCCGACTTTTTAACTCTGAACTGAATATTATGACTCATTAAAAAGACATATTCATCATTAAAAACATTTTGATGAACATTCGCTACCATAGCGCACTTGTTGCGTCACGACTTTTTAACTTTGTAGTAAATTTTATGTCTCATGAAAAAACATATTTAACATTAAAAATAGTTCTAGGAACATTCGCTACCATAGCGCATTTGCTGCGTCACGACTATTTAACTTTGTACTAAATGTTATGTCTCATGAAAAAAACATATTTCACATTACAAATAGTTCTAGGAACATTCGCTACCATAGCGCACTTTCTGCGTCTCGGCCTTTGAAGTTTGACCTACATTTAGTCTCTTAAAAAACATACTTAACATTAAAAAAAGTTGTATAGAAATTCGCTACCACAGCGCACTTGCTGCGTCCCGACTTTTTAAGTTTGTACTAATTATTATTTCCTCACAAAGTCGATAAAGAGAAGGATGTGGCAACAGCGTGTGAACTCCAACGACGAAATTCTAGTGCGCGACGACTCTGCCGGTTCACCGGATTCAACTGCAGAATTACCGGAAAATCTTATAATAACAGATTAATTGAGAAATTAAGTTCTCAAAAACACAGGATTTGCACTTGCACCTTTTGAACTGTCAATTTTTAGCAGCGTTGTCACATTTAATATTTAATCGCAAGAGTATGTTGACATTTTAATAAAAAAAGATCTAAAATGCTTTTTACACACAATCCTTCCGACCTGACCTTCTGGACATGACAACACCACCTATCTGCATCAAATTTATCAACCAAACAACTGCCATAACCTCAGGTGCAAAAATACACGTTTTTGTTTCAAATGGAAACGTTTTAATTGTTTTTATCATTGAAAGATTATTAAAAACGAAATCTACCACATTGTTTAACTTTATTAAGGTATGTACAACTGATTTTAGGCCATATTCTGTTATAATCACGTTAATATAAAGTTGTCGACCATTCCCTTTATTAATTTGGAGCATGTATCCTAAACTACACTTTAGCCAAAATATCTAATTGTGTTGCTTACCTCCATCTATCTCTAGCACTACTGACACTGTTGGTCTGTAAACCATGTGACTGTATAGCCATACTTATTCCCTCAGCTTCCACTTCATCATCTCTCATCTCTCCAAATACTGGTGGTCTTGAGCAGAATAAACTACACTGCTCCCTTACAAAATCTCGATCATAAGATTCAAGAATTCGATTTATTGTATTATCAATAAAGCTTCTTGTAATATGCCTGGTCTGCCATCTTAAATAAAAATGTGAATTGTCTTTTCCATCTAATACTGGTGCTAGTGGATCATTTACAACAATGGGATCATCAGTGATGCATTCTAATTGACTCGATTCACTTTGTGAACCATTATTGTTATCAGGTTCATCTAGGATGTTTTGAGCGTTAGCTAGAATATTTTCCCTGCAACAGTCTTCCTCATTGTTGTTGCTTATATTATTATTATCACTGGCATAGAGATGATCGTCATCATGTTCAGTTCTCCTTTGAATTCTGTCCTGCATCATTCTTCGCATCATCTCTTCGCTTATACATGAATCTCCATCATCATCATCATCATCTATCAAGGAATCTTCCCATCTACTGCTTGAACCAGATCTTATACTGTCGGCCTCTTTTAAATGGTATTTACCTTTAACTTGCCATACAAATCGAGCTTTCTTCAGTGGTCTCTCACCATAAGGGCGATCTGGTTTTCTAGGTGATTCGTCTGAATCTTCACCTGACATGATTAACTTAAGGCTGCCTGTTTATAAGTAAAAATTAAAGCACACTGAACTCAACTTTTGTTTCTTGTCTCTAAAAGCTTTAATCATTAACTTGGAGATAAAGCTATTGATTATTTTTTAAGCTAGATTTGATGTCAATTTCTACCATGTCCTGCTTCCCAGGAAAAGAGACGCAAATTCTACTGGTTCAATAATAGTATCGAATTTTAAACGAACTCAAAGAGGCTTATGTTGTTTAGTCTTAGTGGGGGCATGAAGGACATTCACAATAATGGTTATCACACAAAACTACAACACTGCTTTCTTTTCTCACCACTTCAATTTTACAAGAGTGACAAGAATGCAATTACTACTTCTGGCCACACTTTGCTTATTGGATGAATAGAATACACACAGTTAGAGAAAATATGTAAATTAAAACCACATGGAACATGTTACAAATTATTATTATGGACCTAGAAATTACAACTTTTAACTTGGAACTAACACTAGTTACTAGACACTAACACCACAGAAACAACAAACAAAACTAAACACTAACAAAAAAGGCAACACGCATGTCCAAACCGATGACATTTGCTTGACGTTCCGTCACAGCATATACATAGTTTCCCTGAAGCAAGTACCAATAAGACAACAATTAATTATTACATGTATTGAGGGAGAATTGAAACAGCCCGGACTTCTGTTATGTAGAATATATCAGATAATTGAATCTTAGCAACCGCTTCCCGCCAATTTCAAAATTAAGCTTTGAGTCCAGCTATCTTATATGTTAAGTAACTGAGCAGGCAAATGCATTAATCTGCTGTTTTTTGTCTGTGTATTTGATTGTAAAATGTTTTAAAGTTGGTTTGTTTGTTATTTGTAGTGTAAAATAAACATACTATTTCATTATAATATGTTACTAATTACCATATCCACCAATTTTCCTTAATATATCATAGGAACATATGATGTTATTCTGCAAAGTCGACTGTGGCGACAAGAGGATAAATCATGAGACCATGATACAATAACTAGGGAGATATGATAATATGCGAAATATACCTATCTCAGCAAACACTATCAGCTGGGATGCTTGCGGCCCATAGCGCCCTCACGGCACTGGAAACTGGAACTGCTGGCCATTTGACAGGGATACTGCACCGTGCCGGCCTCTTTTTGCAACTACGGCCAACAGTTGCCCACACTACACTTGCACGTCAATTTAATATGACTAACGGGCAACACACGCCCGCACATGATTAGAATGATAGGATGTTGAATAATTACTTATTTGCTGCCTAGTGATTGCGGTTTGGTGGCAGTGCAGATGTGGATATCACGTTTGAATGTTGAGGAGAGTTTAGATCTGTGGAGGAAGCATATCAGAAGGTGAGTGAGTTGAATGGGTTGAAAACAATTCAAATTATCAAAATATATTTCTATTTGGACATATTTTATCAAAATTATGTTGACCTTGCACAAAAGATATAAATGCTGCCTGATATCAATAACGTTATTCACCAAGTGAATTTCGGAATCTGTGATGAGCACTGATAAGTACACTTGGAGAATTCAAATCATCACAAGACATCTTTTTTTAAAACTGGCGATCGTCTCACTAACCAACTTAGCGTCATCAGAGGATGAGAAATTAACGTTATTGTTTCGTTATTGTCAACTGTATCATTATCTTCCTCGGTTTCACTTCAACTGTAATCAACGGGATTCATGAGTTCGCTGTCACTATCAGAAATAAAGTAGAGATAAATTAACTCGATATTATACGAGGCATTGTAATGGGACAACGATATTCTTATGTCGAAACTGTCAAAAGTATTACTGATTGGCTAAGGCAAAGATGACGTCAGAGTTCCCCCTTGCCGAAACCCGCCAAAGTTAAGTGGTAACCTATTAACTTTTATGGATCTTGGTTTTCCTTCGCCCTTTCCTTCTTTCAGCTTTTAATTTGGCAAACTGATGTCAGTACAGGTCTGGAAGGCCAGTTCAGGCAGGATTATTAACATGGGTGGTATTACCTGCTCGTGTAGAATTTTCCCAAATTTAGGGACATTTGACTGCTTCTATTAGCTATGCTATAACAATATATAACTTATGTATGTATCACAACGATAACTCCAATAATTTTACAAAATTCCTACAAAATTCAAGCCAAATAAGACGTGAGCTTCTGTAAAGTAGTTCAATTTAGTATGAGTTTCAATAGAATCAAACACTTCTCAAGAAAATCTGAAGTTCGATATCTTTAGCAGCAGATGTTACGATAACATTTGTTATCTCTGTGGGGGGTTGTTTCTTGTCTACAGTATCGCACCCTTAAGAGGTTATAAGATATGACGAAACGTCAAACTCCACTGTACGACAGATTGATATTATGATGTTGCACTGCATGATACAAATAACGAGAGATATGATATTCAGACTACCTATTTTTAGACCTGTCACGCGGATGGTGTCAAGTGGTGAGTCCAATGCAACAATAATATGCTGTCGTGCAGTGGGGTTTGACGTTTCATCACAAACTCTTAATAAATTACGTATTTTACTAATATTTTAGTGCATACAGTTGGATGTAATAAAAATGAAAAAGATTAAATTTAGTGCTGCGATCTATATTATCTGAAAAAGACAATATAGACGTAACTTCAACCGCATTAAACTGACGTATAGAAACTTTTTGATTGCGAATGACTTTGTTTTAAGTGTGTAGTTGGACTTCTATAACGTTACTCACCGGGTGACGTCATAGGAGGGGGCGGGGTATATGCGCAATATCATATCTCTTCTAAGTCATTATATCATGGTTGCACTGTACTCTCCACATGAAGTGACACATGACATTTTAAGGGAAATCCCCACAGCTACATAAATATTATATTGTCACATTTGTCTATGAGAATTAAGTTTATGGACTTTATTACTTCTAGGGTTAGTTGTAGTATGTTGGTAACAGCGAACACTCTGGAATGATATTTCTAGAAGGGACCAGAAGTGACAGGTGTAGAACAGTGTAGAAGGTCTAGAATCACTATGGACAGTATAAATAGGCGAGCGGTACACAGAGTAAGTTAGTTAAGTATTGAATTAGTGTGGTGCAGAGTAAGTGATCATAGAGTAGTAAGCGAGTCAGCAGTAGTAAGTGTTGGTGAATAAGAAGCGATCATAGAAGGCGGATAGTGGAATACAGTTCTATGGACATTTAGTAATAGAGAGAAATATTTTAGTTGATGTGCTTATGGTGTTGGAAAATGGTTGGTTATAATAAATAGTAGTTTGAAAAACTGTGTTTTGTTAGTCAACAAATCCAGAACCCCGTAGAACGTAACAACTGGTGTCAGAAGTGGGATTTTCAAGCTGCTAGCGGAAATATTTTCCAGGATATTCGTTGAACAACGTGAAACTTTCTAGCATCTCTGGAATATCATCAGTGTCAGCAGTAAGTCATAACTGGGTGAGTTCTTAAAACAGAATAAACTGTGTACCAGATTTAAGTACTCTATGCCTAAGACACGTAGCGCAACAGCCAATATGGATGCCCAGCTATTGGAATTGATTAAAAAAATTAAAGAAGAAGTCAGAAAAAGAGTTGAAGAGCTGATAAAAGGAGATGAAGAAGCGAAAGAAGAAATTAGAAAAAGAGATGAAGAGGTCAGAAGAAGAGACGAAGAAGCCAAAGAAGAAATGAGAAAAAGAGATGAAGAGGCCATAAGAAGAGACGAAGAAGCTAAAGAGGAAGCCAGAAAAAAAGATTAAGAAGCTACAGAAAGAGACCAAGAAGCGAAAGAATAGATGAGGAAAAGAGACGAAGAAGCCAAACAAGAAATGAGAATAAGAGACGGAGAGATAAGAGAGGAACTGAGAAAAAGAGACGAAGCAACAAATGAAGAAATTAGAAAAAAATAGATGAAGAAACAAAGAAAATTCTACAAGGACAGGCCAGCAGAACTGAGAATATTAGTTTGTGTCGACGAACGTATGAAGCAGGTAAAAGACATCTTCCAGCAAGTAGAAAACAGAGTAAGGGGTGTCAGCGACGATATACATAACAAGCTGATAAATATACAAGAGGAAGTGCAGCAGAAAATACAATCACTAGAAAATAAGTGCCAAACCTTAGCCAAAGGAAACATCAGACTCGAAGATACCCCGGTCGTAAGAATTAAGGTCTCCACATTTGATGGCTCAGTCCCGTGGGGTATTTATCTACTCCAGTTTGAAGCAGCTGCTACAGCAAACGGTTGGGGCGAGAGAGAGAAAGCGACTTCGCTAATTGTAGCTCTCAGAGGAGATGCCCTAGATGTGCTTCAAGGTATTCCCAGCGAAGACGGATACGTAAGCGGTAATAAGACCCAGATGGTCGTCGATACAGGCGCACCTAGGACGATTATTCGCCGCGACATGGTTCCAAGATGGCGAGTAAGAGAACCAGACAGAGTGTACAGAGCAAATGCGGCTGGTGGTGATCAGATCCAAGTATTTGGCGAGACTGAGGCCGCCATATCAGACCCGATTATAATTGGCTTGAACATACTTCAGGGCCAGTGCGCTAAACTTTATCTTGGCACTAACACCCTGACTATCAGCGGTGAAGAAATAATAATGTTGCCTGACACTAACCTGGTAGTGCGGAAAATCACCATAGAGGCAAATAGCAACGTCTGCCGTGAAAGTGCCATTTAAGTGAAAAGAGCTGTGAGAGGAAGAGACGACCTAGTTACTTAGCCAGAAGCAAGTGGAGAAGAAAGTATGAGAGAAGTACAAGACGAACGGTGCAAAGACCACGTAAATGTGAAGCCAACCCAGAAAAATATCAGTAAACACATTTGTTGGAACAGAGCCGATGTCGACAGGATGAATAGGGCCCGTCGAGATACTTGTGCAAGTAGAAACATCAGAACAACAGCAACTACACGGAAGAACCAGTACCACCTAAGGACTTCGCTTGAAGAAAGCTCCGACATATTGACCGAAAGGAAAACCATCTACTCTGCGGTTGGAATGCATATACGAATAGAAAGCGACCGCATGAAGACGTTATGACGGGCCACCTAATTCAGCTGGTTTTAAAGAAGAAGATCGGGCGTTTTTCTACAAGCCAGTACGACGCAAGCGACGGTCACCTAAACTACAGAACTTATGGGAAGGTCCTCATAAGGTGGTCAAAGAGACCAATGACGTTGTCTATCGAATTCAGAGGAGCCCGAAGAGCAAGATGAAGGTGGTCCATATGCACAGACTTACGCAATTCCAAAAAATGTCAGAATTCGACCGGGACGATCGAATATAAGAGGGGGTCAGTGTCACATTTGTCTATGAGAATTACGTTATGGACTTTGTTATTCTGTGGTCAGTTGTTGGTTATAAATTGTGTTGGTAAGGGCGAACACTCTGGAATTATATTTCTAGAATGGACCAGAAGTGACAGGTATAGAAAAGTGTAGAAGATCTAGAATCTCTATGGAGAGTATAAATAGACGCACGGTACATAGAGTGAGTTAGTTTAGTATTAAGTCGGTGTGGTGAAGAAGTGATCACAGAGTATTAAACGTGTCAAAAGTAGGTGTTGGTGTTTAAGAAGCGAACATAGAAGGCGAATAGTGGAATATAATTCTATGGACATTTAATAATAGAGAGAAACATTTTAGTTGATACGGGTGTTGGACAATAGTTGCTTATCATAAATTGGTAGTTTGAAAAGCTGTGTTTTGTTAGTCAACGAATCCGGAAGCCCGTAGAACGTAACAATAGTTTTAAAATAATTAATGTGTCGGTAGTCAGCAGATAAACTCAGCATCTTGTACCTGGTGAACGAGAATAAAAATTTTTTCGATGAATTGAGAATCACAATGATTACCGTCGCGAATAAACAAATTTAGAACACTATGTAATTAACTACGTGTGCTGTGTGCTCCAGCATTACATTGAGTAAGTCAGCGGAAATTAATTCCGCCTTAAGACATTGGCAACAGGTGATTTTCAGCCGAAACTCAGCGATACTGGTAAACGCACTAATGGGTGCGTACAAAACAAGTTTAATGTGTCAGAATGACATGAGGACCTGTAAAAAGCCAAATAACAAAATTTTGTCACCACAGCCAACGGCCGCCAACTAAACTGACATTTGAACAAAGAGTGAAGTTATAATTGAATAATTAATTAATCAACGGAAATAATCGTGGTGCCTAAAAGATCCATCAGTTGAGAGTCATCACAAAGCACAAGTGAACTTACTCAAAGGTTTGTTCCCCTGAACGCGCAATTCCTACAGCTATTATTTGTCAACTGTTGGCGCTTGGTTAAAGCAGATTAAATAAGCTGGTATTTTCTGTGCTCTGTGCTGGATGAAAAGCCTTGAATCATAGACTAATCGCTTAATATCTATATATATGGAGTATATTTTTATATGTCATGCGCCATGCAACATATATTACTAATCTAAGCGATGCACACATGCGCATAATTCTGCACTGCACGTGCAAAGTGTAAGTGTAATGTAAAGTGAAATACTTTGAAAGGTTATAATAAAAGGTTATGTTTTGGTTTTGATCTTTCCTTTGGAGTTTCAAGTTAACGATGTTTTTAGTGATTAGTTATTAGTTATTATAATAGTTAATATTTAAGTATAATAATATTTTCAATTCAAATGCACAGAAATCAGTAAATGCAAATGACTTTTACTTATTAGAAATAAGAATTGAAACTCATCACTGCAATACTAAGATTTCCGGATGGAAGGACCAGCATCTGAAGAAAAAGCTTTTAAATATATACAAAAAGTAAAACAAATAATTAAAGAGTATAACAAAAACAAGCAGAAGCTCAGGTTAACACCAAAACAGAAGAAAAAACTATCAGCTGCTTTGCAAGTTACATCTGGCTTACAAAGTAATGGTACATCAAAGTCTGTTGGTACAAAAAAGCGCAAAACAATAAAGTCGTCCCCAGACAGTGAAAGCACATTTAAAACTGTTAAGCGAAGACCACAGTTAGTGATCGAATCATCAAGTGAATCTGACCTTTGTTTTTTATCAGAACCTTCAGAGCTGGTATCAAATATTAAGTCCGCTAAATGCTCAGTTAAAGTTAAGAAAGAAAAGAAACAGCAACAGTGCCAATTTAAAATTAAACAATTTTTCAAACAGTACTTAGTAGATAGTCAACAACAGGTATACCCTGATACGTTCATTGAAGAACTATGTATAAGGGACAGTGCTGTTTCACCTCGGACATTACTGAAACTATCAAGATCCAATACAGTGAATTCTGACAATATTTCTTCAAGTATGTCAACAGGTTACAATCCTGATGAGCCCCCTTTATATAGTTGGGACACCACAGAAGAAGAAGAAATAGAAACAGTACTTATTGATAGCAATGATTCCGACAGTGATACCAAAGATGATTGCATTGTAGTTGATGATTCCAGTTTAGAAAGAAAATCTGTAATAGAAAATGTTGAACCTGTTGATTCAGGAGTAAAAAATAAGTTTCAGCTAGACTTTGGATCATCTTCCTGTTTTTCACCCACCAAGAAAGTAAAACCATCATACAACTTTACAACTGCAGCTGACAGTACAAACAAAGTAAAATATATTGATTTGAAAGAGTGTAAGCTAGTTGTTATGTCAGGAAGTAATGTTAAAGTTTCACTGCATGGTTTAGCCACTGTAACTGTATTGCATGGAAAAATTGAAGCTTTTGGTTCCATACTTGATAAAAACACTGACCCAGTAAATATTTACTCTCCACGAGGTACAGCTTTAATGTATTTCAGGAATATTGGTGGTGCTGAATATGATAGTATACAGCTTGATGTTCCAGACCAATTCAGAGAATACATTGACAATTTGGACATTTATTATAATACTTCAATTGTGTTATGTACGAAGATTAATCAGCCTTCCATGATGTTTTTAGAAAAACACATATCTCAGCAAATATTTCCCAAAGTAGAAGCAGATTCACTTCAGTGTATTTTTGAGCCAAAGAATAGGGATCCCAAGAGTGTGTGGAATATTATCAATATCTCAGAAGAATGGGATCAGGTGACTAATAGAATCAATGGGTCAACTAGGATGCTATTGTGTGGTGGTAAGGGTGTTGGAAAAAGCACATCACTTCGTTATGCTGTAAATAAGTTGTTACAACACTATAAGCAAGTTCATGTAATAGATTTGGATCCCGGTCAATCCGAATTCACAGTACCTGGGTGTATGTCTGTTGTAACTGTGACAAAGCCTCTTTTGGGGCCAAATTATACTCATGTTCAAAATGCTGAGGTGTAAGTAGTACATTTTTTTGTATTTATATAACAAATTGACTATAATTTGTATCAAATCTTATAGTAGATAGTTGATCATACACAATGTTTAGAGTGATGCTAGGAATGAAGCCTGGACGAGTTCTAAATCCATAAGTGGGCATTGAAAAAGATTTGATGGTGAAATAATTGCGTAAATTAGTAAATATGCACTTGAAACCACCCAAAAAGTACAGTCCTTGTCGACTTGAATTTGTGTGTTCAAGTTTACACATTGTTGCTGCTTCGTCTTCTTTATTGACTTAGTAAGGGATAATATAGAGACTATGGTACAATTTATCAAATAAAAATCTCTGGACGCAGCAAGTGCGTTATGGTAGCGAATTTTATTTAAAATATTTTTAATAGCAAATGTCTTTCTTTGATGAAAGCAGACATCAAACTTGGTTGCCTATAATAGTAGGGTCGGGAGCTAAACTGCAAATTTACCGAAAATTCGCTACCAAAACACACTTACTGCGTCCAGATTTTTTTCTTACAAACGCATCATATTCCTATAAAAAATGCAAAGATGCATTAACGAATTTGTTCGACGAAAATTATTAAAAAAAAAATTATGCGCCCCTACTCACTCCTGGTCCAGTAACTTCCTTGGGGAGTGTGAACAAGAAAATTTCCTTGGGGTTTGTGGATCCAGGGGGGTGGGGGCCTAGGCAGGTTTCTGAAAACAGTGTTTTGAAAAGCGTTCGGGAGTTAAACTGCAAATTTACCAAAAATTCGCTACCAAAACGCACTTACTGCATCTAGATCTTTTTCTTACAAACGCATCATATTTCGATAAAAAATTCAAAAATGCATTAACGAATTTGTTCTAGGAAAATTAGCTAAAAAAATTATACACCCCTACTCACTCCTGGTCCTGTAACTTCCTTGGGGAGTGTAAACAAGAAATGTTTTGGGGGAATCGGGGTGCTGTGCGGGGTAGGCAGGGTTTAAGGGGGATATGGGTTCAAGATGTAAAAAAGACAACTTTCAAGCCCGTTTTATTCGCATTTTCTGCTCATATTTTACTAGCCACCCCGCCCAGCACCCCTATTCACTCCTAGTCCCGTGACTTCCTTGGGGGGTGCGAACAAGAAATTTTTCTTGGGTTTTGTGGATCCAGGGGGGCCCCTAGGCAGGTTTCTGAAAACAGTTTTTTGAAAAGCGTTCGGGAGCTAATCTGCAAATTTTTTTTTACCGAAAATTCACTACCAAAACGCACTTACTGCGTACAGATTTTTTTCTTATAAACGCATCATATTTTGATTAAAAAATGCAAAAATGCATTAACAAATTTGTTCTACGATAATTAGCTAAAGAAATTATAGACCGTTACACCATAAACTTTACTAAACCTACAAATAAATATCAAAAAAGGCACCAAACTTAACTAAACTGACAGCCAAAGCATCAGAGAAAGGGTCTATTTGAAATGGATATTCTGTAAATATTTTAGTAAAATGAAGGGCAATGAGGGTTGAATATGAAACTTAAGAGTTTGCAGAACACTCTTCTTGCAACATTTTCTTTTCACAAACGGTATTTGTTTCACATTCTTTGCCTAAACATTGCCAATTTTGACGTTTAAAATTGCGAGTTTGACGTTTTGAGGAAAACTCCAAAATTTGTTGCGTTAACTGCTCATAACTTCTTTGTCTTTAAAGCTAGGATTTTTGTACAGAGCTCACTCTTTATAATACAAACACGCGTACCAAATTTGGTTGCCCTTACTTTGTTATTTCCAGAGATATGAATTTTTTTTAAAGAAAACAAAATTTTCCGGCAAAACCTGGCCGATTTTCCTGGCTAACGAACTGATCTAAGCCACTTGCAAAAGGAAGGTACTCTGCAAATTTTATCCAGATCGGTCCATTATTTTTTGAGTTATCGGTCGGATATATATATATATATATATATATATATATATATATATATATATATATATATATATATATATATAAACAGATCTCCCCATAAGCGAAATATTAAAAGTCGGGATGCAGCAAGTGCGTTCTGGTAGTGAATTGTTATAGAATTGTTTTTAATGTTAAATATGTCTTTTTAATGAAAGACATCAAATTTAGTAGAAAGTATAACCTTTATAGTAGAAACCATGCAACATATTCCATCAAACTAACTTTATTGTTTGCGAAAGTACAACAAATTCCCGAAGAAATTGGTCTGACTTTTCTGAACGAGCAATTCACACAAGTACACCTGCCAAGATATAATTATTTACAGAAAGCTTTTTGACACATATAATATATTTGTTTCCCAAAAGTTAGCAATATATATATATATATATATATATATATATATATATATATATATATATATATATATATATATATATATATATATATATATATATATATATAATCAACATTTCAACTGACCTTGGATGTGGGTTCTAGGGGCCCTAATCACACTCATTTAGAGGCATTTTCTTAATGGAAATTCACTAAAAAACAATCAAAACAATATCCAAATGGAGTGTCATACACAGCAAAAACAGTAACAGCAAAAAATAAATATATTCGAATTCAGCAAATGAATCAGAATTGGTATTGGTATTCAATCATTTGATGAATACAGAGTTGACTTTCATTCAGTATCCATGTTTCACTTTTTTTTTAAAATAATATAATGGAATTAGTAGTTGAATATCCTCGGATCCAAATACAAGTGACTTTTATTTCACAGAGTTTTGGTGAATTTTGGAATTTCTAGAGACTTTTTCCTTTTCTAGTGTTGTACCGGTGTGGCAGCAATTACAGAATTTAATAATAACCCTCTTTTGCTGCATGAGAAGTTGAAGGAAATATAGTTGTCTAACCATTTAAAAATGATTATTAAGGATGTAGGCAGCTAGTATTATAATGTTTGATCTTGTTTTATGTATTTCATTTTGTTATATATTACATTTTGTTGTGTCTATTTTAATTGTTTGAGATTACAGTAGAGCAGCAATAATGACAACTAATTGGGCCAGAGGTAGTTCGGACTGCTGATTAGTTCGCATTACCAAATAGTAATATAAAATATCAACAAACATATGCATGTGCACCTTACATATGTATTGTGTAATTTAAGTACATACACATATACCTGTATGTACATACATATTCTAAGAACAAAAGAGAAACACATTGAATTTAGACAAGATTTTATTAATAAAAATGTTAACTTATATCTGAACGTGATATATAAAGCGTCAAGCTGAGTATGTATGTAAAGAAATTAAATTACACATTGTACAGTTGTCAGTTTGTGTTCTGTCAGAGGATCCGTATAATGTATGTGTGTTTTTTGTTTCTTCAACGATCACCGACGCCAGGGAGCAGTTTCACCCTACTATCCTGGAAATTTTGCCGAACCCCTGCCTTTCTGTAAGGAGGGTAGGGATCTTTAAGAGGCTTTCACTCGCTAGAGTTTAATTTTCAATCTTGCCAACTGAAATTTCGTGGTGGGCTACTCTAGTGTGGTTTCTAAATGATCACTTGGTATGCAAACATGTACATTTCAGGAGAAGTAATCAATAATTTTGCGTTGCACTATCGAAGTGCACCGTTTCCTCGCTGCAAGGTCTCTTAGTCTTTTCAGCAGTAGAAGTTGAGTCGCAGAGCATTCCGCTTGTTTTTCTCACTAATTCATTGCAGTCTGCAAGGCTGTGAAGGCTTCAGCATGAGCACGCCCTAAGACGTCGTCACTGTCATCTTCTCAAGAATCATTATCATCAACCTTGGTTTCCTTGACTGTAGCTATAATTTGATCATCGCTTAGAACCTGAAAGCCAGGTGCATCTGTATCATTGCTCAACCATTCTCTGGCGTCATTCTCGTTGCAGGCTGCAAACCCAGCAATTGTCTCAAACAAGTTGGTCATTTCAGCATATACTTCCGCCTCATTGTCATCCTTGCTCTTTTCATTTTCTTCTGTCAACGGCAACAATTTTTGCCATGCTTTTTTAAAATTCTGTACACTAAGCGCATCCCAGGAATCAGCTAGCATGTAGCAACTGTCTTTCAAAGTTAGATGTTTAGCAAATTCAATTATGCTTTCCTCTCCGTCTTCTGTCAGAAGTAACCCACGCAAGACTTGTTTCTTGTAGACCCGTTTCAACTTTTCAATAATTCCTTGATCCATTAGTTGAAGAATTGCCGTAATGTTAGCTGGGAAGAACATGACTTCAAAAAGTAATATTGTCCATTTCATTCAACTGTTCGGATGAAGGGTGCGCTTGAGCATTATCCAAAACCAGTGGCGATTTCTCCTAGTGAGCTAGGTGTGCGCCGCACACCCTAAAATATAATTAAAATGTGCACAGTTAAATATGTTTTATTTCTTTTCCCTTAGTCTTAATACATTACATATTTTATGACAATCGATTTAATTTACTTATTTGATTTCATAAATAGTCGGTTAATAGTGACTTGGAATGAAGTAGGTACCACGTCTTCATTCAGAGAATATGAGTAGGTCAATAGCAACTGGGAATGAATTCGGGTT
Organism: Tillus elongatus; assembly: GCA_964006375.1. Classification (NCBI taxonomy): domain Eukaryota; kingdom Metazoa; phylum Arthropoda; class Insecta; order Coleoptera; family Cleridae; genus Tillus; species Tillus elongatus. The sequence goes on from OZ023262.1 coordinate 295,158,918, forward strand.
AGGTGTGCGTTGTTATTTCCGAACAACTTAGTCGATAGAGCTGTATTGGTATACAATACAGTCCCCCACCCATGTGTTTAAAATAATTAGGAAAATACCATTGCTTTTAACACTGCAGTGAGCGGTAAAAATACCGCTCAAGACAAATGAATGGAACGCCGGTCTAACAAACGTTGTGATAGCATTATTTACAAACATTACGACTGCACTTGCATAGACCACAGTATTCTAGAATTAAAGACTATAATACATTTTAGTAAATTTTTGTAGAAAAAATTCACTAATGGGGAGATCTTTTGTTGCAAATGAGCACGACCACCTAGGACCCCTAGAACCCATATCCGGGGTCAACAATTTTTATATGTTTATATATATATATATATATATATATATATATATATATATATATATATATATATATAATGTTTCTGTTGAAAAAGATGAGGAATTTAATTTGAGTCAAGTTTTAAAATATAGAAATTTTTGATTAAAATGAAGAAACTGATTTCAAGTACCATCCATATTTCTAGAAATTGTAATGGTACATAATGAGGTGAGGTAATTTTGGAGATTAGAAATCAGATGACAGAACTTTAGAACAATTGACATTTAGATTAAAATTTAGTCAAAATTGCATCATTGCAGCCACAAGTTTAGACTTATTTGTAAGATGCTTTGTACTATTTATATAACAATTAACTATATATATATATATATATATATATATATATATATATATATATATATATATATATATATATATATATATATATATATATATATACACATAGGTATCATACCGATAACTCAAAATATAATCGGCCGATTTTGATAAAATTTGGCGTGTACCTTCCTTCTGTAAATGGCTTGGATAAGTTCGTTAGTCAGGAAAATCATACGAGGTTTTCCGGGAAAATTTTAAGTTTTCATTCGAAAAAAATTTGTATCTCAAAAAATAAAAAAGATAAGATAACCAAATTTGGTAGGTAGGTTTACGATATAAAAATTAAACTATACACCAAAATTTAGATTTCTATGTTGCAAGAAAAAAAGTTATAATAAAATATTTTGTGCCAGATCATTTCTATGAAAATTCACTGCCATAACGCACTTGCTGCATCCAGGCTTTTTACACATTTTATTATTTAGTACCATATTAACATTGAACTACTTTTAATGTTTTCAGTTTTCACCCCGTTCCGGACAGTGCTAACGCTAACACAAATTTGTGTGAAGAAAAGAGCTTGATAATAATTCCATGTTCTTTTCGTGTTTTAAAGTTTTAAGTGACTTTTTAATTTGTTAGTGTTGCAGTGGGAAATTTATTTATTTATCTATGTATTATTCCCATATAGGTACAATATATATATATATATATATATATATATATATATATATATATATATATATATATATATATATATATATATACATTTAGTGTTAATAATTTTTAAAACCACCACTAACAGCAACTCGTTATCGCACACCCGAACGTTTTGGTCAGGAGACGCCACTGTCCAAAACCAGTAGCACTTTACCAGTTAAACCTTCTTGTTCCCAAAATTTCTTGACAGCTGGCATAAAATCTGTAATTATGTTACCTACCGAATCTGGCCACAGATGTTATCCCCGGAATGGACTTCCTCACCAAGAATCCAGGAGTCCTAGTGGCAGCCATGAAGTCGAGTAGAGGCATACATTTTCTAATAAATAGACCATTCTTGGCGCGTCGGATAATTGACGTTTTGGATAACTGACGTTCGGATTCTCGACGTTCTACTGTATTAAGGTTTTACTTTGTTGTGTTTTATAACTTCTAAAGAATTAATAACTTCTGTTATACTTTAAAAATGTATTGTGTGAAAACATCCATTTAATGAATAAATAAATAAATTATGTTTCAGCTCGGTTCTGTCAGATATAAATGCTGGTCATGATCCCAGAAAGTACTTGAGGGCAGTGAAGTACCTTATTTCAAAAATGATTCCAACTGAAGAAACACCAACCTTAGTTAACTATATGGGCTTCAATCGTGGTATCGGTCTCAACATCATTTCTTCTGTGATCTGCATAGTACAACCAACCGACCTTGTGATGATACAAAGTGAAAAGCCGCAGAATAATTTTAAGTACACTCTAATGCCTTATGTGGTTAAAAGAGAAGCGAAGCTCTTTTGTGATGAAGTAAACAATGTTAGTTACAATCTGATTATAGCAAGATCCATGAGTGATGATAATGATGGTTGGACTATGACACCTCGACTGGTAAGGGAGATGTGCCTGTTTGCATATCTCGGGAAGATGATGAATTACGACACGAATTCACTTCTCAGTCCAGATATACCTACTTATGAGTGAGTATTCATAGCGTTAAGTTTTATTTATTTAAACCCAAAATGCCAATGTCCAAATCTGTACCAAAATTCCGGGAAACTTTTGCAAAAAATACAAACACTGACCAGCTAAACTTTGACAGCTCTATAAGAGCCTTCACACGTGTTAACAATCTTCTGGTTGGCCCCCTTTTCTCCCAGACAGGTACTTGCCTTTTGCTAAAGCACCAAGCTGATCACATTGTATTTGGTTGCTACCTTTCTGCTGTCTATCATACCTCTTTTCCAATCACTTCTTGGCCCTTCCCTTTGCTGCTAGCAGTCTCGCGTCCCTCTCCTGGGCAGTATTTTGCCGAAATCTTTTTCATTACTAAGTAGTGATGAAGATTGGGGAATATACATTCATTAAAAACGTGTAAACTAATGAATAGGTCTCAGCAGAAAAATAATGCAATAGATAGACGTCAAATGTAGAGATGTCATATAATATTATCCCCATTTAACGGGTTAATAACTGACCGAAACTTACTTGAGAGTTTTCAGCCTAACTGGATATCAGTATACCCTCCTATACACTGCGTCTGTAAAGTAACTCATAAATTCAATAAAATTGAAAATTACCATTATTAAAAAAAAACAGGTCAATTTTTATTGTCAAAAACGTACTTTTTGATATAAAAATCTCACCCCTATCGTCATAGCTTTTTGTAGGTACCCCTTCGAAATTTTGAAACTGGATACATCTTTTTAAAGCTAATACAATTCTCTATTCAGCAAAACCATCTTTTTTAGAATTAAATAAAGTGCGTAATAAATTTTTTATTATCAGTAACACCTAACACTAGTGAAGTGTGTAAATAATTACATAGTGAGACAGTTCTAAACCTCTCTTAATATTTCTGACAGCTTGTTAGCTTCCGGGGTGGAAAAACATAGTAAATATAGGGACAGCAATCTAACCAGGCTTTTAAAATATTCGTTAGGTGGAAACAGTGTAACATTGTAAACAAAGACCGCCAAAGCAGCTGAAATATTCCTTGTCCTGCAGAAATCCAACAATGGACAAAAGAAAATATTTCAGCTGCTTGGGCGGTCTTTGTTTACAATGTTACACCGTTTCCACCTAACGAATCTTTTAAAAGCCTGTTAGATTGCTGTCCCTATATTTACTATGTTTTTCCACCCCGGAAGCTAACAAGCTGTCAGAAATATTAAGAGAGGTTTAGAACCGTCTCACTCCCCCCTTTCTTTCAAAGAGGTAAAACTGGCACAGATTTATCGTTAGAAAAAGTTAAAGGATAGGTCATCTGAAGGACAACTTATCCATGACGGCGTGTCAGTCAAAAGACCCAGCCTCCTGGAGAAGAAACAGGTATCGTAGCCACCAGTCCATACTGGAGGGCTTTGCAGCCAAAAAAAAAAAAAATGGTGGTCTGAAGGACCACTAACTGAGGTTCCCCCCATTAGTCACCATCTATTTGCCCTGTAGAATTGTTAATCCCAAAAGCTTGGTATGTGGACTCTTGAACTCTCGAACAATTTCAGTTCACCAAAAGTCCACACTTTACATAAGGAGTGCCTCTAATCCAGCTCCTAGCTGTAGGTGATCTTTAAACTTAAGACACCTTTCACGAAGCACTACCTTATTTCCCCAAGACAAACTCCGGTGGCAAACAAAAGGAGATCCTCAGCAAGTTAAAAGGTTTGGTAGTCTGAGGGACTACCAACCTAAAATGCTTAGCAAGTTAAAAGGATTGGTAGCCCGAAGGACTACCAACCTGTGTTTATAACAAGTTAAAGGGTTGATAGCTTGAGGAGCTAACAACCTGTGGTCCCACCACCCACACCATCAACTGGTCCAACAAAACCAACCGCGGGCTTGAGATCTTGCACGTGCCAAATCCCAGCTGGGCCCCCAAGTGAGACGGTTCTAAACCTCTCTTAGTATTTCTGACAGCTTGTTAGCTTCCGGGGTAGAAAAACATAGTAAATATAGGGACAGCAATCTAACCAGGCTTTTAAAAGATTCGTTAGGTGGAAACAGTGTAACATTGTAAACAAAGACCACCCAAGCAGCTGAAATATTCCTTGTCCTGCAGAAATCCAACAATGGACAAAAGAAATTATTTCAGCTGCTTGGGCGGTCTTTGTTTACAATGTTACACTGTTTCCACCTAACGAATCTTTTAACAGCCTGGTTAGATTGCTGTCCCTATATTTAATATGTTTTTCCACCCCGGAAGCTAACAAGCTTTCAGAAATATTAAGAGAGGTTTAGAACTGTCTCAATAGTCCAGTCTTATGATACTGATAGTGATACTGATACTTATCATATGATATTTCAATTTCTCTAAGTCTGTAAACGATGTTCAAAATGTTGGGCTTCTTGTACGAAAAGAACGCTAGAGATTTTGTTGTATACTATATCATATCTGTAACAATCGACTCATGATAACAATATATGCTGTTTGACATGGTCATAAAAACTAATCAAGCATAAGTTTGATATTTTTTACATTTAATTTACTACAGGTAATAGTAGTAAATTAACGTTTTAGTTGTTGTGCAAAGTGAATACGTATAATTTTCAACTTTTGCTGTTTCAAATTAATTATTAAATTGTTGTATCAATAGCTCAAAGAATTAAAGTTCTAATGATGATTGGTTATGGTGACATGATCCGAACTAATGCAGAGGCATGTATTCTGTTAATACTAAATATCCGGATATGTCTGTCAATCAATCAACAGTGAGTCAAATAGATACGAAATTTCGGGAGACATCTAGCATGGAAGATTTGCCAAAAACAGGTCTGGTCTATAAATAAAGAAGTTAAATTAATCATCTTATTGGCAGTGGAAGGGAATCCCTACAGTAGTGTTAGGCAAATTGGTCAAGACAATGGAAATCCATTTCAGACCCCACATAAAGTATGAAAACTTCAAAAGCTTCATGCCTATAAAATACAGCTTTTGCAGGAGTTATCCGATGTCGATCCAGACCGAAGAATGCAGTTTTGTACAACATTAATGAATAAATGTAATGATAACTGTTTGTAAGTACCAAATATTCTGTTTTTGGACGAATCTACTTTTACACTACATGGAGACTTTAACCAATCAAACTGCAGATATTGGGAAAGAGAAAATCCAAGATGGATAAGCCCAAATCACACATAATATCCACAAAAGGTAAATGTTTGGGCGGAAATTGTTAGGAGTAGGATCATTGGTCCCTACTTTTTTTTATGGAACTGTAAATGGATCACGATATCTAGACTTTTTGCAGCAATGTCTCATTCCGACGTCACTGAACTTATCTCCTGATGGACACAATGCTGGTATGGTAACTCATAACTTGTGGTATTAACAAGATGGTGCCCCCACGCATTATTACGCTAATGTACAACAGTATCTGAATCAACAACAAATGGATTGGCAGACGTAGTGTAATCGAGTGGCCAACAAGATCACCTGACCTAATACCCTTAGATTTTTGTGCGTGGGGGGTCATTTGAAGAATGTGATATTTAAAAGTAAAGAAGATACAATCGACAAATTAAAAACAAGAGTTAGATCTGAATGTACGAACATTTCTCCAGAGATTATAAATAAAAGTCCACCAAGAATTTGTTGACCGTTTGGGATATTGTCAGGCACAAGAAGGCGGGCATTTCGAACATTTGATTAGGTAAGACTGAACTATGTAATTCTTTATAGGATTCACTTGTGTGAGGTTTTGCCTCAGGGCTCGTCCGCGGTCTTGCTGCCCCGATAGCACTGCAACCTGTGGTTGATTGTGCATGCCCTTAGTCTTACTCCACCCATTCCAAAATCACTGTGTCTTGAACTAGTCTGCACAGCGATTCATAGGGTGAAGTTTTATGTTGCTCTGTCTCCAGTCTAGACTGACCGTAGATCAGTTGTCTTTTGCGGTGCATAGCTTTACACTCGCACAAGATGTGCTGGGCTGATTCCTCCCCCTCGCCGCAGAGTCTGCATGCAAGGTCCCCCTCGAACCACCCCATTTTATGAAGGTGTTTTTTGGCGGCTATGTGTCCTGTCAAGAGACCTGTTATGTTTATGAGCTGTCCTCTGCTAAGATTTAGCAGCTTCACAGCTCTCTTTGAACTGGGTTCGTTAATTATTGACTTCCCATGTCTGAGCCCTGGACAGTTTGCCCAGTACACCTTGTGTTGGTTTCTGACCCAGGACACTTAATGGCTCCCCTGGCAGTGCTCTTTGTCACGCCCAGAGCCGGTTCTGGTCCCATAAATAGTTCTGCTGACCCTCTCTTCGCTAGACTGTCAGCTTCTTCATTACCTTTGACCCCCGAGTGACCCAGCACCCAGATGAGGGTGACCTCATTTTGCCCAGCTATGTCGCTCGTCTCGGCACTCACTCACCAGCCAGGAATTTACCCGTGGGCTACTTAGGGCCTTAAGGGCTGCCTGGCAGTCTGTGGCTATGAGGATCCGCTTGTTGCTGTAGCCCCTCCTCTTGTTCTCCCGCACACAGTGCAGGATGGTGTACATTTCAGCCTGAAAGACTGTTGCATGTGCTCCGAGAGAAATACTATGACTTACCCTCGGTCCTTCCGAATAAACACCTGGCCCTGTTCCCCGCTCCCCGCCGGATCCGTTCGTGAACCAGACGAGCGCGTCTCGTGGTATGCCCGGCGTCTCCTCCCGCCATGCCTCGCGGTCGGGGATTTCCACTGTAAAGTTGTTTTCCCTGCATATTCGCGGGCTCGCGAAGTCTGACCTCATTTCAAGCATGGGCTCCTTCACGATCTCCTGAATTTTGCAGTGGCCCCTGAAGCCTGGGTTGATCTTCAGTCTACCATTGCAGGGTAGTCTGTATAGTCCTAGCCTGGCCTCCCCCATAATAACTAAATGTAGGGGGGGCAGATCCAGCAACACCTCCATGGCGGCTGTTGGGGTTGAAGACATGGCCCCTGTGATGCCTAGGCAAGCCATCCTTTGGATCTTGCCTAGTTTTTGTTTGGCACTGGATTGTGTCACCTTAGGCCACCAGACCAGAGCCGCGATGTTAACACAACACCACAATCAATGGGGCATATTATGTAACACTCCTGCAAAAATTATGACAAAATATTAGGGAGAAAAGACATGGGGAAACTGATCAGAGGTGTGTGTTGGGGAAACTGACCAGAGGCGTGTGTTTGAAAGTAGTTATATCCCAGGTTCATTACAACCGAGGTACACTTAACTTGTTTCTCTGTGGATAAAAGCAATAGATATTTTTTGATATGACCGATCTGCTTTTGTTCATTTCATAAAATTTGTTTCTTTTGAACTACAGTTAAAATGTTACAACATTGCTTACATTTTGGAAATAACTTTAATTAATATTTTTAGTATCACGTGTTTCACTTTAGTTTTCAAGACTTTTTTGTATATTACAGGACTGACCTTGCAACACTGAAGTTGGTTAATACTAAAGGAAAAGAAGTCTCACCAATGGCTGTGAATGCTAACATTGTCACGTTATGTTCCTCATTTTGTGATGGAGAGTTTACTATATGTGGTTGGGGTAAGTGATATTTATAAATGTGGTTTGCTAAAAATTAGAAACAATGATACAGTCCAAGCTCATTGCATAAAATACCCAATAAAAATGTGAAACATCTTAAACTTACCTCTATGCACATACCTATTTGATGGACGTTCATCGAAACTATCATTCGTTGATCCTGTAGAACCATTTCTTTCACTTTCTTGGTGTTAAATAGAAATAAAGATTAGAAGTAAGCATGTGCAGTGTGTAGTACATGTAAGTACGTCGTTGTGTAGTAATATGAAAGATAAAAATTCATAAGACATATATAGATTTTCAGTCAACCCGCTAAAGAAATGTATAGTGTACATCGCTGTCCTACTTTGCTTCTTAATAAATATTTGTTTTAGGGGGGGAATATTTCCTGATCAGCTTGAGTTGGCTAGGGTGATTGCTTTGTACAAAAAGGGGGATGTCAACTTTTGTGGAAATTATAGACATATCAGTGTTGCCGGTAATTGAAATTTTTTTTGAGGCTCTGCTCAAGTCGAGACTGGTGATTTTTATAGAATCAAGGTCGATTCTGCGTGGAAATCAACATGGCTTTCGTGCCTGAAAGTCAACAGTTACGGCAATGATCGATATATATATATATATATATATATATATATATATATATATATATATATATATATATATATATATATATATATATATATATATATATATATATATATATATATATATATTAACGACCTAATGAACCAATTCCGTCGCAAGAACATAATAGCTTCTGCAGATGATACTACCCTCATAGAAAGAGCTGCAAAAAGGGATGTGTTGAACAAGAAAGCATTGGCCGGCCTGGATGTTGCTGAAGCTTGGTTTGAGGCAAACAGTTTGGTTGTTAATTCTTGCAAAACCCAAAAACTAATCCTTACCAGCAAAAAGTCCCCTGAACATGCTATTATTTTACTACTGGGTTTTGTAGTTGATGACACGGTTTCGTGGATTCCGCACATTCATGCGCTTTGCCTTAAGCTGTCAACTGACATATTTTCCGTAAGAAGAATAAAAATGGTTGTCAGAGAGAGTGCAGCATTGTTAACATCCATGCACATTTTCATAGTGTGGCGACGTATGGCATCATCCTTTGGGGTGCTGTGGGTGGTGCATCAAGAGTCTTCCTGAAGCAGAAAAAAGTGATGAGGGTGTTGGCTGGTATGCCTCAAACGACAAGTTGCCGGGATTTGTTTGTGAAGTACAGAATCCTTACCATCCCGTGTGTGTACATTCTTTGCTATCTGTGTTATCTCCACAGTCACCAAAGGGAATTTGTTAGGCACTCAGACCTTCACTGCCACAACACAAGAAATAGGGATAAATTCATCACACCAAGGCATCGCTTGGCAAGGTTCCAGCCTTCCTATGCGTTCACTGGCGTTAAATTGTATAACAAACTGCCGTTGGTTTTCTAGAAACTAGAGAGTAAGATCTTTAAAAAAACTATAAAGAACTTTTTATTAAAAAAACGCTTTTTATTCTGTGGATGAATATTTATCCTGTCGCTTTTAGTCATGTTTGTTAAAGTGTGTTTTAATGGTTTATTACTTGTAGGTTTTATTGGATCGTCGTAGTCTTTATGTGTTGTTTATACTTATATTTTAGATGTAGACATGCCTTGTAAGTTTTAAAGGTAATAAATATGTATGTATGTATGTAATAGACCAATAAAGGAGGTAAAAAAGGAGTAATTACAAGAAACGGTTTTGCAAAGCTCTTTTAGTTGCAGTGTAGATTGTGCAGTGACGATGCCGCAGGATTGTGAGCTGAGAAGTAGAAAAATAATAAATAACACCGTCGACAGTGAGGCCATAATGGCAGCTGTGGATAGTGTTATCAGATCTGAGGACTTCTTAGTGAAACTTGAGACTATAGTTACACAAGCGGTGAGTGGAAAACTCAATGAACTTATTTTGATGCAAGCCGAAGAAATAGCCTTATTGAAGAATGAAAATGCAAAGTTAAATACAATAGTTGCCAGACTCAATGCAAGACAGGGTAGTACTGAGGTACATTTGAAAAGTAATTGCTTGCGAGTTTTCGGAATTGACGAACATCAGGGGGAGAATGTTGATCAGGTTATTGTTGATACGCTCACCACTTTTCTGAGTTTAATTCTGGACATTAGAGATATAGAGGAGTGCTATAGGGTCAGGTCAGCGAAGGGAGGTGCTAAAGCTAGAGCAATAGTTGTAAGATTTACCAGCTACAGACTTAAAAATTCAGTGTATAAGAATAAATCCAAACTCAAATCCACAAGGATTTTTATAAAGAAGGATTTGCTGAAAGGAAGATTCAGTGCGTATAAAAGGGTTAGTGAAAAGTATGGCTTACGAAATTCATGGACAAATGATGGGGTTGTGTTTTTGAGGGTGGCAAATAGAATTCACAAAATCCGAAGTCATTCTAAATTGGAGACATTTATGAATGAAAGTGGAGTTTCCAAGAGAAGAAGCAGATCCATCCATATAATATGTTTGGGGTGAGAAGACAGTCGGATAATGTGTGTATGTATTGTGTGCTTAGTGCGGACCTGTACAGCGTTCTGCTTCAGATTCTGTGTCATTCTCTTTTGGTATTGATATTAAAGTCTACATAGGGGCCTTATCACAGAACGTTTTGTTGCTTATCTTTGAGATACATTTGTTCATATCTGTTTCACTTTCATATTTATTTAAGTTAAGCGCCTGAAATCTGCGGGGTTTGTAAAGTTATTGCTCTTTATTTAGTTTGTAGTGTATAGTTGATTTTGTAATAAACATACCATATTTACTGAATTTTTTACATCATTTTGATTTTTTTTTCAGACAATTTGTATTCAGTATACTATCACAGAAGTTGTTTTTCGGAAATTATTCTGTTTAGTTGCAGTTAATATTTACGATTTAATTGAGTTTGTTATCAGCAGAGTGATTTTCTTGATATAAATGTGTTTTAGTGAATTTTCATTAATAAAATTCACTAATAGAGAGGTATTTACGGTGAGACTTTTGGACATTTTCTTCAAATGAGGACGAACTAGGGCCTCTGGAACCCATTTCCAAGTTCAGTTTAAATGTTTATATATATATATATATATATATATATATATATATATATATATATATATATATATATATATATATATATATAGTAGTAGTATCAGTGGTGGGGAGGCCAACGCCAAGCAAGTAGGCCACAATGGGCCCTTTTTGCCAACCCCAGCAACCATGCTCTACTCTTCCTCGGTTCCGTCGCCAAACCGCCTCGACCTCGAGATGAAGGCTGTGACGGTCTTCAATTGGACAGCACTTACCTGATTCCTCTGCAGAGTCCTTGATCTGAACAATTGTGCTCGAAGACTCCCAAAAGCATCGCATTCACACAGGTAGTGGTAGGACGTTTCTTCATCCTCGCCGCATTCCTGGCAATTGGGATCCCTCTCTACGCCTATCAATGTGAGGTGTCTTCTAAGGGCGCAGTGGCCTGTCAGCACCCCGAGGATGCGGCGAAGCGTAGGTCGACTCTTTCCGAGTAGCCAGACAGCTTTATCTCTGTCCGGCCCCTCCACGAAGTCCCTCGCCTGCCTGCAGCCACCAACCGACCCCCAGTGCCTCTCCATTGCTTCCTCGGTCCACCTGTCTAAGGCGACAGAGACTGTCTTCCTACTTATGCCTATCGCAGGCTCCGGACCACAGAACGGCCGGCGGGAACCGAGTCTTGCGAGATTATTCGCCACCTCATTCCCCGTTACGCCACAATGTCCCGGAACCCACACCAGTTGCACCTCCTTCGTCCTGGCTAGCCCTCTGAGGGCGTCAGCGCACTCCTGAACCAGTGGAGACCTGGTTCTGGCCGCGCAGACTGCCTGGAGAACCGCCTGGCTATCCGAGCAGATGCACACACATTTCTCGGGACTCATCTTCACATCCTGTCTATTGGCCACAGACAGGATAGCATACGCCTCTGTTTTGAATGCCGTGGTGTATGCGCCAAGAGCATAGCTCTCGCGCACCCCCAGGCCCTCGATGTATATTCCTGCCCCGGAGGATTGTTGGTCCTCCAGCCGCGATCCGTCGGTGAAACAGACCAGGCTTGCAGGCTGGAATGCAGCCTCATTTTCCCTCCACTGATCCCTACTGGGGATCCTGAGGGTGTATGGCCTAGTCAACCTAATATCGTCCTCGGCATCCCTTACCTTTATGGCGGAAATAGGAATTTCCTTTTCCACCTCCTTGGCGACTCTTGCATGCCCTATTACTGCTCCCTCTCCGGACCAGTTACCTGAGTCCAGGATTCTAAGATGCAACGCCATAGCCTCCCTTCTGATACAGATGGGAAGCGGTGGCAGCATCAACAGGACCTTTAGCGCGGCTGAGGGTGTCGTCCTCTAGCGCGGCTGAGGGTGTCGCCTCTAGCGCGGCTGAGGGTGTCGTCCTCTAGCGCGGCTGAGGGTGTCGTCCTCATAGCGCCTGTGATACCCAGGATTGCCAGCCTTTGGAGTTTGGCCAGCTTCCTGCTGGTAGTTTGGTTCACACCACACCACCAGACCAACGCCCCATAGTGGATTCTCGGCCTGACGATCGCAGTGTAGATCCAATGAAGGATCCGAGGATTAAGTCCCCAGGTCCTCCCTATCACACGACGCAGCTGCCAGAGGGTCGCTACTCCCTTCCTCACAACTCATTCTATTTGCGACCCCCATGTTAGTTTGGGGTCCAGGATCACCCCCAGATATTTGACCTCCCGCACTAAAGCTAAAGGTTTTCCAAACATCACGGGCGCCCTGAACCCCTCTACCTTCCTCTTCTTGGTAAACAGGATCATCTCCATCTTACGGAGAGTCCCTGCTCACCACACCACCTTTCGATTATGCTACAGGCAGCCTGCATACACTCACAGACGACGCCGAGGAATTTGCCGGTGACTAAGACCAGCCCATCATCAGCGTACGCCTGGGCGTAGAAGCCATTCTCAGAGAGCCGGTCCAAGAAGCCGTCCATGACCAGACACCATAGATGAGGCGAAAGGCAGCTGCCCTGAGGACAGCCGCCCGTCACCCCAACGTCCATCCCTCGGCCCCCCAAGGTCAGCGACACTCTTCTGTCCTCCAGCATGCTCGCCACCCAGCTTATTAGGGACCTCGGCGTTTCTCTCTCCTGTAGGGCGGTACAGACCGTATCCGTCCTTGCCTTATCAAAGGCCCCCTCCACATCGAAGAACACAGCTAATGTGCACTCCCCGTAGTGTAGGGCCCTTTCCACCTTCCGCGTCACAGCGTGGAGAGCCGTCTCCGTCGATTTCCCCCGCTGGTACGCGTGCTGACCTTTGTAGAAGGGATGATCCTTGAGGATCCCTCCCAACATAAACCTATCTACTAACTTTTGCAATGCCGTAAGTAGGAAGGATGTTAGGCTGATTAGCCTGTACGCCTTGGCCAGCGTGTAGTCCTCCCTTCCCGGTTTGGGAATGAAGATCCCCCTAACCCGGCGCCAGGTCTTTGGGACGTAGCCCCACGCCAGGCTGGCCCGAAATACCTCCCTTATGTTGGGAAGCAGTATATCCAGGCCCCTCTGGAGCAGGGCCGGAAAAATCCCATCGCAGCCTGCGGATTTGAATGGAGCGAACTCGCTCACCGCCCAGGTTATAGAGCCATCTGTGACCACCCCCTCCACCAGCTGACTGTCCGCATTCGGGACTGTACACCGGCCCGGTTCGGCAGCCTCCGTGACGGCTCCACCGCCCTCAAGGTGAACTTCGGCGAGATGACGCAGGGTCTCCTCACCGGTGCTTGTCCAGCTCCCGTCCTGTTTCCTTAAAGATCCTACATTACTACCTAACTCCTGTTTGAGTGCTCTTACCAGCCTGGCTGCGTCAGGCAGGGAATTGACTTCCCCGCAGTACGCGCGCCAACCAGCTCGCTTACAACGGCGTAATTCCTTCTTAAACTCCCAACTCCCTTCTGGCAGTCCTAGACTCGTCCCAGGCCGCTTCACCCGAATCTCGGATGGCTTGGTTTAAGGCCCTCCGAGTCCGCCCGCGTAGTACGGCGAGATCCTTGTGTGTGTGTGTGTATATATATATATATATATATATATATATATATATATATATATATATATATATATATATATATATATATATATATATATATATATATATATATATATATATATATTATATTGATATTTAGCAATATAAAATTAAATTCATTAGCTACTTCATGCAAAGCTTGAAACCGAAAACTTAAAAACTAAGTACTTACAGGTAAACTAAAATATCACTTATCACCAATTAAAATACTAAAGTTGCCACAACCTGTCAGAAATAAGTCTGCTACTTTAAAGTTTCATTTGACATTTGTGAAGATAACTTATCAGCTGCTTCTATATTATGAAAAATAAAACATAGCTAAGCCTATCAAATTAACTATTTCTTACGTTTTTTATACCAAAATTAATTGAAATATTTTAATACTTTTCTTTGCACACTTGCTAAATAATCACATAATTTGATCAGTTATTTGAATGGTATGCGATTATAAAAGTATTTCCAAAACTAGAGTCTGCAGGTGTAGGGAGTGTTACATAAAACTTAAAGTAGAGCGGATGCCCTTCACTTCTGAAACACAAAATCAGGCTGTTCCTTTTGAAAAAATTAGTTACAGCAGTTCGAATTTTTTCAAATTCCTTTACCATTTGAGATTCCCTTATATACGGCAACAAACGATGAACACATTCGATTTTTTGTGAAGCTGGGAAAGTAAAATTTGGTCATATATTCTTTATAAAACGATATTTCTGTAAAAATGTCCTTCCCTAAACATTGATGTTTAGTCTGAAAAGTTAATTGGGGCCGTTCATCAAACTATGAATATAGTGTATTTTAAAAATGCATTGAATATCCCACTTAAAACACAATAACTTTTACAATCACATCTTTTTTAATTTCATGCCTCTGTCATTCTGACGTCGTGCAAGAGCGGGGTGGATGTATTTTGTACTTTCACTTTCGCACATTATGAACGATAATTGTCAAAACGTTAACACTGCCACTAAATGTCAATACTGTACAAACCTGGCAGCAACATAAGGGGGTATTGAAGGTGGTATCGTGCAGAATACTGATTTCAGTCAAAACAGTTGGTGTAAAACACTGCCACTAAATGTCAATACTGTAGAAAACCTGACAGCAACATAAAGGGGGCATTGAAGGTGGTATCTTACAGAATACTAATCTCAGTTAAAACGGTTGGTGTAAAATACTGTAGTACAGTTCTGCATCACTGGTCAAATAGGTATATCCAAATAAGGATCTGCATATTAATAGCATGTCAATCTAAAAACACAAAGATTATAAAATTAATTAATGAAAAAAGATACAAAAAGCACAGTCTTAAAAAGATAAACAGTAAAAATGATACAGTTTGCACAAAAGGTATATGTACTCTTTTGTGAATTGTATCCATGCCAATATAAATATCCATATTACTCGACATTTATTCACACTAAAAAACATTAAAAAAAATTATAACCAGACATTTTCTTTATTACTGTTATTTAGTGCTGGTTAGATAAGCTATGAAAGCTGAAAAAGAAATGATTCACTTGAATCATTGTTGACAATTTTTAATTTATAACCTAAATAATTTGGAATAATATCAGTAAACAGATTAATTAAGCCACATACCTAAAGGTGTATGTATAGCTTGAACTTTTTAAACAAGTCATTTTAAACCAAAGACATGGTCAAAAGGTTTTTACTTGCATGATTTAAAATAAGATGTATTGAAAAACACTCTGTATATTATATAAG
This sequence comes from Tillus elongatus, assembly GCA_964006375.1. Taxonomy (NCBI): domain Eukaryota; kingdom Metazoa; phylum Arthropoda; class Insecta; order Coleoptera; family Cleridae; genus Tillus; species Tillus elongatus. Next base: position 295,174,627 of record OZ023262.1, read on the forward strand.
AAGTGAAATTTTAAAACTCCAAAGGACAACAGTGATGTTGAATAGACTTGCAATCAAGATTTGACCATTTTAAAGTGTTTTTTGTGTCAAATTGAAATCATTGTTTATATTTAGATAAGTAAGGTTATCAAAATGTCATTTGTAGATTTAGTAATTTTACTATTGAGAATGTAACTCGGGTGCAGGATTTGAATTTGGTGGGTTTCTTAATTTGACATACCTGTCAAGAGATGAAATGATAATTTCCATATGACAATGGCTGGAGAGTCTATGCAGCTAAGGTGAAGCAAAACCAGAACATTGAACATTGAAATTAATTTCCAGAAAGCTTGCCATGATCTTAATACAGGAAAAGGAAACGGGCTTCGAGATTATTTTTTCGACGATATCCATTTTCCGCTTTAATTAAGAGGTCGTTGTTTGTGAGGACGCCAAGTAAAGAGCGTCATATTCCCGTCCAGATAAAATATGAATATTTAAATGAATTTTGTGTGTGAATAGTGCCCATTTTAGTCCTAGAAGTAACATAAGAAGTCGATTAGTTGATCCAAATAAGAAAATCTCAACAAGAATAGAATATACTGGTAATATAACATCAAACTTACCTATAGGATGCAACCATCAGATACAAGGTATCGCATATCTATTTATTTATTTTAAATCACAACAGAAGGAAGATTCTTTTAAGTATAAATATAGACAAACTATCAGTCTTTTTGGTCAACAAATAAATGTTTTATGGTAACAGCAGAAATTCATATATAAACTGAAATCAAAACCAAATTCCTATAGTGTTTCAAAAGCGGAATCATAGAGGGCAGATAGTGTATCAAATTAGAGACTTAAAGAGCAAGATTTTCCAATAGGGATTAACATGGGAAATACCCGGTTTTTGGGCCAGAACCCTCAATTATACTCTACTCATACTGTACAATTAACATGAACCGAGGTTATGGCATTGTATTTGAGCAAGTTGAATGGCTGCACGTTCCGCCTGGGGCGTCAAGCCGTCGCTCCCGTGTCAATGTGATGTTGGGCACGTTAAAGATCGCTACCCTCCTTATAGCAAAATTTTCAGGATAGTGAGGTGAAACTGCTCTCTCATGTCGGTGATTGGCCATAGTCGTGGAAATAGGCTGACTTTAAAGAAATAAAACACACACACAGTGATAATAACTTTGTCAAAAAGTTAATAAATGCTTTCTTTAGAGGCTAACTCCTACTGTTTGTATTACTGTTAACTTTTTAACATCAATTTTATTATTTTCAGGTATAGTCCGTGGGATAGACTTGCAAAAAAATATCCTAATTTTATTAACGCCCCTGGAAGCAGATAGGTTAAATGAAGTGTATTATCTAGTGGCTGGTAATGTAAGTTTTCCACCATCACTTGTTATGACGACAGATGATGTGGTGGGATTGGTACCATACATACATGATGGTGAAATAGCTGGGCAGTTCACAAAACGAAGTTACTTACCACGCAATAAAAGATAGAGACAATTAGTTAATATTGATTGTATAAAATTTGTTATAATAAAAACTTTTGCAGAAATAGGTTACTTTGTATTATTTATTGGAGTAATTTTTTTGAGTTTATGCTGAGAAGACATTTATCATTTTTTTAGGTTCAATAAATATAAATTGTCATGGTGAATATTGTTACGATCGACTTTTTAAGCCATGGTACCATTTTTATTGGCTCTACCAACTATCTGAAGAATTTTCACTGGCTATTGCATTTTTCTAAATAATAAATAGCGAATACTCTATCGACATAAAAATATACGAAATTTCGCTATGTATTCCTTTCTGACTTGTCACTAAAATTAAAATCTTTTCAATAATATCTAACAGCATAAAATGCAAGATTATACTCCTTTCGTTAAAACCGAATATTTATTAAGTAAGAACTTGCCCCACAAAGGAATAAACATAAATCAGATGATTAATGGTCAGAATGGGATCATTTAAATGCTGACAAAGATCATAAACAACCTTGACAGATAACTGGCAAAGGAGCCCTTCAACGAAACAAGTCAGCATAACAGAAATCGAGTGCATACTCCCTTCAGCACGAGCAACGTTATGAAGTTTTAGGAAAAGACAGAAGACATTGCGGACAAGCCGAACGGAGAGAGTTTTAGAGTTGCACGAAACAGTATCAACTGCTTAAGGAAGTGCACACATGACTACAGGAGAGAAGACAGTTTGCGGCAGTAGAAACAAGAAGTTAGAGATAGATTCCATTGGCGAGTTCACTGATTATCTGAGTGCCGAGAAAATTTTGAAGTACTACCTAATAAAATTACCGCAGGTTATCTGCTCCTAATTAAAAGTTGCAAACAGTGATCGTTTCAGTCTATTGTTATTAGTGAAAAGCCTCATTAATCTTGCATTTCGAGTAAGACTTTTTTTTCTCTATTTAAGTTTCAAAACTTACAGGGCATTTTTCTATAAAAGTTGCAGAGGCCCTGGCTTCAAGCCTACCTACATACCTCTGGGTACTGGGCGATATATATATATATATATATATATATATATATATATATATATATATATATATATATATATATATATATATATATATATATATATATATATATATATATATATATATATAAATGTTCAGAAAGATTTCCGCGGTCTTTAATGTGAGACATGCTTGGTTCTCGGGTTAAACCGCGTCCAGAATTTATGGAAACTCGACGTTTCGGCTCCTGTTTTGGAGCCATTTTCAAGAGGTAAAGGAAATATGTAAGGACACTCTAAGGCCTCAATCTGCCTACTCCTTAGAGTGGTGGACAAAGGTAGGTAAAGAAAATATGTAAGGACACTCTATGGCCTCAATCTGCCTACTCCTTAGAGCGGTGGATAAAGGTAGGTTGGGTTGTTGTAGCTCGATTACAGGGCCTCCATCTGCCTACTCCCCAAATCTCTCTGAGGCCTAGGGTTGAACACACTGAGACCTCACAGACGATCTCCGGCAAAATTTGGGGAGTAGGCAGATTGAGGCCCCGTAATCGAGCTACAACAACCCAACCTACCTTTATCCACCGCTCTAAGGAGTAGGCAGATTGAGGCCTTAGAGTGTTCTTACATATTTTCTTTACCTACCTTTGTCCACCACTCTAAGGAGTAGGCAGATTGAGGCCTTAGAGTGTCCTTACATATTTCCTTTACGCACCTTTGTCCACCACTCTAAGGAGTAGGCAGATTGAGGCCTTAGAGTGTCCTTACATATTTCCTTTACCCACCTTTGTCCACCACTCTGAGGAGTAGACAGATTGAGGCCTTACAGTGTCCTTACATATTTCCTTTACCCACCTTTGTCCATCACTTTAAGGAGTAGGCAGATTGAGGCCTTAGAGTGTCCTTACATATTTCCTTTACCTCTTGAAAATGGCTCCAAAACAGGAGCCGAAACGTCGAGTTTCCATAAATTCTGGACGCGGTTTAACCCGAGAACCAAGCATGTCATATATATATATATATATATATATATATATATATATATATATATATATATATATATATATATATATATATATATATATATATATATAAATAAATTTTTGGGATATTGGCTGATGTTGTAAATAAGTGGATGATAAACTGTGGGGCAAATGTTACCATGCCGCCTCATATCCTGGGTGTGGTCTAATACTGATAATCAAGTATCAAAGGACAAGTGAGTTTTTCTTGACGGACTGAAATTTTAATAGCTCCAATCAAATCTAGAAAAATTCTCTAAAGAGAAAACATGTCAATCAACAAGGCCATTTTCATTCATTTCAAATTTGTATTAGATTTTTGGGTGAACCATGTTTTTAATCACTGTCTTGTGATGAACATTGGCTAAGCAGACATCTTTTTGCTAATTGACCTTCGGTCTATGTCGACATCCAACGAATATTGACAATCCGTCTTTCGGGCGTGACCTAAATTACATTTGAGATTATTTTCCATCGGGCGCCATCTTTATTTACAAATATGACGAGGTTAGATCCCCGTGAGGACTTCTGCTAATGCCCTCGTAGAACATCACAAGTTACTGTTTCATAACAGCCTTGTCCTAGGGTAGCAAAGTGGAGAAAAACTATAGCCAGGGGTCAAAAGTTATTGGTTCCCGCAGAGTTCCCGGAAGCTAAGTAGATTTTAATTACTTACTTCCTGATAATGGCCGTTTTCCTATCTTACGCAGATGGAAGCAGAAATATTCTAAACAGGTAAATATCAACTATGATATACACCTCCGCTAGTTACAATCCGTCACAGGATTCTAGCTTAACCCACATGCATCAGGCTAACTATCTAATAGCGGTACAGTGAAACGCAACTAGTTTCATAAAAGCTTCTAATAATAATAAATGGATTTGCAAGCAAAATGGTTACAGTTTTAAAATCGATGAAATACGAAAACTAAAAATTCGCTACAAAAGATGTGACTAAATATAAGCTTTATCTCATGCCAGATAATGGTATTTCTGATAAGACATTCTTTAACAACGAAAAATACACAGCTGTGTTAATATTTTAAAACACAATAATATTCGACTAAAAATAAATTACGTAGAATTATTTTTACCTTTAACAATCAATGGAATATTATGTCAGCATTAGCACAGCGTTAGTCAAGCATACGACATAGATGGCAAGCGAAAAGCGACATGAACATGCATCACTTTGGTAGCTAAACCACAGTGGAAATCCACCACTCAGGCCTAGGGTTCTTATTTCCCGTAGGGCCTATTATATTTGTTTGATCTATCCCCAACCTAACAGTTACATGCTATTCAGAACGGCTACATCATCAATTGCCCGACATACCACCGTTTCAACTGAGCATGCGCCACCCCATATAGCACATGTTAAATTCGACGTTTGCATTTGCTGGTTATTAGCGTTCCCTTTTTTATTCCCCCTGTCTACCGGTTACATACTATTCAGAATAGCTACATCATAAACTGCCCGGAATTCCGTCCTTTCAGCTGATCATGTGCCACCCTATATAGTACAAGTTGCTTGACACCCTAAATACCAAACACTGAACTATAAACAGTGTTTGTCTATGACTGAACAACCCTTATATGGCTAAAACACAAACAGTTTCCCACTTCTATTAGTAATAAATACAACACCCTGTATAATTAGTTACCCTGTCCAGCGGTTACGTACTATTCAGAATGGCTACATCATAAGCTGCCCGACATACCGTCATTTCAGCTGATCATGTGCGCCACCATATCTAGTACAAGCTGCTAGACCCCCTAATATACAATATGAAATCCCAAACAGTACCTTCTGTACAGGGTGATTCTTTATAATTTCGCCCCCATTTAACTTTGTTATTTTAAGTGTCCCAAAAAAATTTAAAGTTTGGTTATGTAGGTGCTAAAAAATACTTTTTTTCTACGCATAAAAAATTTGAAAAATGATCAGTATACAGGGACAACCAAAAAGTTCATTTTTTTTTCAATGGATCACCCTATATACGAATTTATTTTTCGATTCATCGTAAAATTCTAAGCATAATTTATATAACATACCGTATACTTAAAATGAATAGTTTTTGAAATATTCGCATTTGAAATGTTATCATCACAAATTTTATTAAACCAAAACAACTGTTACAAATCAAGAAATCTAACAATAAATAATATAACAAAAACAGTTGCTAATTAAATATAAAGATGCTCTACCAGGCTTCCATTTTCTTCAACACATTGTATAAGGGTTCTTCGCATTTTCTCTAATGAATCTGTTACGAATGCTGGGTTATTTTCATTTAAATTAATAATTTCATTCCGTATCAAATCTTTAAGATGATCGAGGTTTTCAATTTGGTGGTCGTATACACGGTTTTTCATATAACCCCAAAAAAACGCATCCATAGGTGTCAGATCGGGGAAGTTTGCAGGCCATTTAATTGGCGCCTTTTTTTCCGATCCATTCAGGAAACCTTTCATTTAGGTAACTAAGCACAGCATGAATATTGTGAGGGGGTGCTCCATTCTGTTGAAAAATTATATTTTGTAATACATTTAAAGGCAAATCGTTTAAATATTCTTCGAACTCGTTTTCCAAGAAATCTAAATAGCGGCCTCCATTTAGGTTAGGTTAGGTTGTATGTGAGTGGTCCATACCGGACCTTCCACCGCGGCCAACGGTCTATTGTGGCTCACAGGCCTCCATTTAAAACAGTATCAAAAAAATACGGACCGATAACTCGTTCGCCCAGGATACCACACATTCACGGAATGTCGCCCTTGGAACTTAAATTCCCTATAAGAATGTGGATTCTCTCTTGCCCATTGTCTGGTATTTTTTCGGTTAAACAGGCCACTAGTAGAAAAGGTAGACTCGTCAGTCCATAGAACTGTTTTCAAAAAATTATTATTTATGTTTATTCTGTCTAGAATCAGTTGACAAGACCCTATCATCTTTTTGCATTTGGGTAAGCTTTGTAGTGGGTTTAATCTTATATGGCTTTAGATTCCATTTTCTTAACGTTCTTTGGACTTTACTGTATGAAGTTCGCTGAATATTTTCTTGTGTTACTCGTAATGTCTTTGAAATGTTTATTTTGAAATTGTTTGGATTCTCTTCTATAGCAAGTAAAATATTCAATTCTGCATTTTCATCTGCGTTCACAGCAGTTCTTTTTCTCCTTTGTAAATTTGACGTTTCTTGAAACTTCCTATATATAGATGTGAACGTTTTTCGAGTTGGGACATGCATACCGGGATTATCTTCTATCATACTTCTAATGGCAGCGCGACAATTTAAATTATTTTTAATATAATAAATTAAAATAACTCTTCTTTCTCTGCCTGAGTACGGCATTTTTACTTACTAAACAATACAACTACAACAATATTGACAGAATGTCACTGTCAGTTATTTGTTTTCAATTAAAAGCGTGGTATCCTAGGACTACTTGATTTGTAACATTTGTTTAATAAAATATTTGATGATAACGTTTCAAATGCGAGTATTTCAAAAACTATTCATTTTAAGTATACAGTATGTTATACAAATTATGCTTAGAATTTTACGAGGAATCGAAAAATAAATTCATATATAGGGTGATCCATTGAAAAAAATGAACTTTTTGGTTTTCCCTGTATACTGATCATTTTTCAATTTTTTTTTATACGTAGAAAAAAAAGTTAAAGGGGGGCGACATTATAAAGAATCACCCGGTACTTAAATAACCCTTAAATAGGTGAAACATGAACAGCTTTTCACTTTCTCTTATACAACACTCTGTATATACTTTATTCCGGGGTCAAGAACTTAATCTATTTCCACGAAATATTAATATCCTGCCCCTAACTGACACGCTATTGAAATCAAGGTTCTAAACTACCGAAACCAAAACTAACCTGATTAGACACGAGCTGAATATCTGAACATGGCGATTCACTCGATTCAACCCCCTGCTAGGCGCTTCTATGTTGTTACAAATAGTTACAAGCGACTAGATACCCTTAATTTAAGTATTCTTACAAAAACCCTTGACACGCGAGCTAAAAATGTAATTGCACGACACCTCCTTCGTCGAGAGCTAAAGGCTTCCGTCTCAAAAATCCGTCTGGTAGCAGTGCTCCTGGCTTGTGCCGAGCTACGGCCTTTTCTGACAATCCTTGTCTCGCGTGGCGGGACGGCAATTATTTTGAACAGATGCCGGTCCACCACTTGCTAACGGCGAATTTTTATATGAATATGTTTTCAAATGAATCGAATTTATTTTTTTAATTGTGCGCTATTTAAATAGCCTAAATAAATTCGAACTTTTTCGTGTGACTGCCAGAATTTTTATTTTTTTTTAAACGTTGGCCTATTTCCGCGACTATGGCCAATCACCGACGCCAGAGAGCAGTTTCACCTCACTATCCTGGAAATTTTGCCGAACCCCTGCCTTTCTGTAAGGAGGGTAGGGGTTGCTTAATTTTACAGTTTGTACTGAAAAAGTGAAAGGAGTACCCTGGGATCGAACCCAGTACCCTTCGGTTCAGAGGCACACGTTCTTACCCCAGAACCACCGAGGTTCTAAGAAATTTCTTCATTTAAATTTAAAATAAAAGCTAAGACTATTTCTGTTTACACTCTCGTTAATAATTGTATCTACAATTAGCTAAGAATGCTGCCCATTTAAAACTAGAGTCCTGCCTTTTTAAATAATTATTGCTGGTAAATTTTGTTGCTAAAAAACTGCAGATCAACACTAATATATTTTTGTTGCTTCAATTTACTTTAGTAACTTCAAGATATTACTTTTATTGCCTTTTAGTTAATTTTCTTTAAAAAAATCACTAATAAGGGGATCCCGGCTTGCATTTTGAAAAAAATTCTTTAAATGAGCGCGAACTAGGCCCCCTAGAACCCAATATCCAAGGCCAGTTTCAATTTTTATATGTTTATATATATGTATATATATATATATATATATATATATATATATATATATATATATATATATATATATATATATATATATATATATATATATATATATATATATATATATATATATATATATATATAGTCGTTTATGCACAAAACACTAATAAGCAGGCCTGACCTGACGTGGCCTATCCTTACCCAACCCGTCTCAAACGTAGGAGAACCGAAGAAAGCATAAAGAATATGCATTTAAAAAATAAAAAGACAATGTTAGTTTACACTTACCGTATGTGACCACCGAAGAACCAATAATGTCAATAACTCGGCAACGAGAAATTCCCACAATGTAATAACAAATTGCCACAACGTAAAAATAGTGTCAAGTCCATATAATGCTGTAAACTTCATCTGTCAGCAGTCGATCTATCCAAAACTGGTTTGCCTCTCATCTGGCGTATCACCATTTCTGTTCTTTGAAGTTCGTTAGAAAATACATATTATGCAACAATTTTTATACTGGAAACAAATATACCATTTCTTCATTCAAAGCATCTTGAAAGTCATTCGCTTATACTGGTCTATTATTCACTACAGTTCACGGTTATAAAGATTGTATGTACCAAAACTAAAGGTCTCAGCTCAAATCATAGGGAAGTTATGTTTTTTTTTTATCGTCGGTCTATTTCCGCTACTATGGCTAATCACCGACGCCAGAGTGCAGTCGCTCACCACACTATCCTGAAAATTTGAAGGAAGGGTAGAGATCTTTAACATGCCCAACATCGCACAGTACACGGGATCGATGACTTTACGCCCCCTTCCAAGGGCGGAACGTCTAGACATTCAACTTGCTCAAACACTATGCCAGAACCTCGTTTGATGTCAAATTTTACAGTATGTACTGAAAAAGTGAAAAGGTCACCTACTGGGAATCGAACCCAATACCCTTGGGTTCAGAGGTACACGTTCTGTACCACTGGACCACCTTTTTGCTATAATAATGTTTACAATAGGTATCTATAGTTACAACATAGCAAACAACTGTTTTATATGCTGCGGATGTGGATATCTTACCTCTACTCAGGATAACCACCTCCCTATCTATTAATTGGAGAATAATGAACCCTTAGACAGTTGTTTAAGAATGAACCTGTTTTTAAAGCTAACACAATAAGACATTAGAGGCGGCGGCAATTATGTCCTCATTTATCATTGGTTATTTTAACTACAGCTCAGCATTGACAATTATATGGGCATGAATATGACAGTCACAACTAAGATATTTTGACATTACGTTATTTTGTTATGTAAGGCTAGATGTATTCTCACCATAATTAGAAATGCAGACCGGTTTCGTTCTAATTAGAGCTCGTCAGTACGGTATACTAATTACAGCGAGAACACACATATAAAGTAATACGGCTATGCTAGCACACCTCCTAGAACATTGTGAGATGTACGACAGGGTCGCCACCTCGGCGCGGAACCAGGTAGTATGTTGTCACGACAGCTCCAAATAATACAAAATGTTATAAAATAGAGACTGTGTACAACCACTAACAATTTTGTAAATTGTCAGCCCTGACCCATTTCCGAGATGGCAACCCTGTCATCTCACAATGTTTTAGGGGGCTGGCTACTATATCCGTACTAATTTATAGGTGTGTTGTCGCTGTAATTAGTCTACCACACTGATGAGCTCTAATTAGAGCGAAACCGGTCTGCGGTTCTAATTATGGTGAGAATACATCTAACCTTACATACAGTGTCCCTATATTACGGAAAAAATGGGGCAGGGATGGCAGTTTACAAAATTGTTAGTTTGTTGTACACAGTCTCATTTTTATAACATTTTGTGTTATTTGGAGCTGCCGTGCCAACATACTACCTGGTTCCGCACCGAGATGGCGACCCTGTCGTACATCTCACCATGTTCTAGGAGGCTGGCTACCATAGCCGTATTACTTTATAGTTGTGTTCTCGCTGTAATTAGTATACCGTACTGACGAGCTCTAATTAGAGCGAAACCGGTCTGCGGTTCTACTTATGGTGACAATACATCACTGTGATTAGTATAGCACACTGACGAGCTCGAATTAGAGCGAAACCAGTCTGCGTTTCAAATTATGGTGAGAATACATCTAGCCTTACATACATTGTCCCTATATTAGGGAAGAAATGGGCCTGGGCTGACAATTTACAAAATTGCTAGTTGGTTGTACACAGTCTCTACACATTATCTACAACATTTTGTGTTAACTAGAACTGTCGTGACAACGTACTACATGGTTTCGCACTGAGATGGCGACACTGTCGTACATCTCACAATGTTCTATTATTTTGTTAACCAAAGTTTTATCTTGATACAAAAAAGTTATTAGTTTATAAGTTTGTTTGAGATTCCTTACACCTCAATTAATATAAACAAATGTAAAAAGGAAAAAAGCTGATAAGTACACTTGGAGAACCCAAATCACCACAACTCATTTTAAAAGACCTGACGATCGTTTCACTAACCAAGTTAGCGTCATTCTGTTTCATCCTCTGATGACGCTAACTTGGTTAGTGAAACGATCGTCAGTTCTTTTAAAATGTGTTGTGGTGATTTGGGCTTCACTTAGTGAAGGAAAAAGCTTCCATAAGAGGCAGAACATTTGGCATCTTCAAAGCTCTCGTACCATCTACTGGTGACTGGTCAAACTTTAATGCTTTAATAAAACTAAATATATTTTGTGTCAGAGTTCTTTATCTTGTGTAGAGTGCGCGTAGAAAATGATGAACCCTCTTCATGTTGTATACATTGACTATCAGAAGGCTTTCGATAGTGTCCCGCACTCCTGGCTATTAGACGTTCTCCGTGTCTATAAAATAGATCATGTTAGAGTGTAGAGGTATCCATAACTGCAGCATAGCAGTGATGGCAGTCCTTATTCATATAATAAATAATTGATTCTACAGGCGCTCTATTCATTGATAGATGTAAGCACAGTAACAATAAATTGGACTAGAATAATTTAGTAAAATATTTTCTAACTTGCACACAGTCAATATTTCTAGAGGTATTTGGTAGAATCCTATTTGTTTATTCGCAAGTATTCAATAATCCAGGAGAGAGGCATCTAATTTCAATTCTGTTCATTGAATAACTAACAGTCATATCATTGACTATATACATAGTCAGTGATCATGGTAACTCAATGTTAACAGAGTGAACAACAAAGCTTACGGTATATTATTGGAATTTTCTCCCGTTTGTTTTGCTTGTAAAATGCCCAAATAGTTTCCTTTTTAGTGAATTTTCGTAAAGAAAATTCACTAGTGGGGAGATTTCGACTTGAATTTTGAAAAAGATTTATGAAATGAGCGCGAACTAAGACCTCTCGAAGCCATATTCAGGCTCAGTTTCAATTTTTATATATACATATTTTATATATATATATATATATATATATATATATATATATATATATATATATATATATATATATATATATATATATATATATATATATATATATATATATATGCATTTGGTACTTATACTTTATGAAGAGACCGCGACTTTTCACTTTTAAAAAGATTTCTTTAAATGAGTGCTAACCAGGCCCACCTAGAATCCATATCCGGGTTTAGTTTCAGTTTTTTTCTGTTTACATATATACAGGCTGACGCATTTCTACGGTAAAGCTCAATATAATTCTTATTATACAAGATACAATAAAAAAATTGTAGACGTTAATTATAGGTGCCTTAAGTTGCATCTTATAAAATTATTTTGACAATTACAGGTGGCCCATAAGTCGTTGGTGATACCTACAATTTTTTTGGACAGCCCTTATATTATTGCATTTTTGCATTTTTTATCGAAATATGATGCATGCTTGTAAGAAAAAAATCGAGACGGGGTAAGTGCGTTTTGGCAGCGAATTTTCATTAAATGCTTCAAATTTCAATAACTCAATTTGCTATTAACCAAAGGTTCGTTTATTCGAAAGGACCGAGGGTAAGTCATAGTATTTCCCTCGGAGTTCATGCAACGGTCTTTCAGGCCGAAATGTACGCCATCCTGCACTGTGTGCGGGAGAACAAGAGGAGGGGCTACACAAACAAGAGGATCCTCATAGCTACAGACAGCCCTTAAGGCCCTAAGTGATCCACGGGTAAATTCCTGGCTGGTGAGTGAGTGCCGAGACGAGACGAGCGATCTGGCTGGGCAGAATGAGGTCATCCTCATCTGGGTGCCGGGTCACTCGGGGGTCAAAGGGAATGAAGAAGCTGACAGTCTCGCTAAGAGAAGGTCAGCAGAACCAATTATGAGACCAGAACCGGCTCTGGGCGTGACAAAGAGCACTGCCAGGGAAGCCATTAAGTCCTGGGTCAGAAACCAACACAAGGTGTACTGGACAGACTGTCCAGGACTCAGACATGGGAAGTCAATAATGGACAAACCCAGTTCAAAGAGTGCTGTGGAGCTGCTAAATCTTAGCAGAGGACAGCTCAGAAACATAACAGGTCTCTTGACGGGACACATGGCCGTCAAGAAATACCTGCATAAAATGGTGCGGTTCGAGGGGGACCTCGCATGCAGACTCTGCGGCGAGGGGGAGGAATCAGCCCAACACATCTTGTGCGAGTGTAAAGCTCTGGACCGCAGAAGACAACTGATCTACGGTCAGTCTAGACCGGAGACAGAGCATTATAAAACTTCACCCTACCAATCGCTGTGCACACTAGTTCAAGGCACAGTGATTTTGGAATGGGTGGAGTAATAAGACTAAGGGCATGCACAATAAACCAAAGGTTGCGGTGATATCGGGGCGGCGAGGCCGCGGACGAGCCCCGAGGGAGAAAAAAAAGGTTCGTTGGCTAGGAAACCAGTTTTCTCGGAAACATTTGAAGTTAATTTTCGGAAAATTTTTGTAAATTTTCAATCAATAAGTTGCTTTTATAAAATATGGTACACTGTTTCTACTATATAGGTTATATCGGTAACCAAATTGATGCCAGCTTCTATTAAAGAGACGTATTTGCTATTAAAACAGTTTTATGAAAATTCACTTCCATAACGCACTTGCTGCGTCCAGACATTTTTCTTCAACTTTTGAGACTCATAGTTCGTCATAATAGTTATTTTTTGATGAAATTTGTTAGGTAACAGTTTTGACGAATGGCGAATCCTGTGGTGGACTTTTTTTTCCCTAAAATCAACCCTAAACCTTTTTGACATATGACAATAGTGTTAGTAGGCCGTGATCGAATAGGATACGAAACAATTTTCACAGGATCTATAGATTTCCTCATTTTCTATCTTTTGAAATCTTGTTAAAAAATCGCGTTATAAATAAGTACAGAAGTTACAGGGTGTTTCCGTATTAGAAGGATCATGCAAATCAACTTCTCTGAAATGGTTAATAATTCTCCTTTTTTGATGAAATTTGGTACGTATCTAATTTGAGGGATGCCGAATGCAGTGGCGTACTTATTTTCTTCTTAAAACGGCCCTATCCCCTTTACCCATTTTTTCATGTAGAAAAACTGCATTAGTAGGCCTTGGTCAGGTGGCATGGAGAACAATTTTCACGGCATTTATAAAGTTTTCCACCATTTTTAAACCAGAGTAAATCTGACTGTTTGTGACGCTCCATCGCTCCTCTAATCATTCTCATAATTATATGCTGGACGATTTTAAGGGTATTGATGTGTGTGTCGGCCGCAGTGGTCCATGCAGGAGATGCATTGGTCAAGGCTGGCCGGATTGTGACTTTGTACATGAGCAGTTTATTGTTAATGGAAAATTGAGACTTTCTGTTATGTTTTCTTACACAAGGAGGATAAGGAGGACTAGGTCTGTGGTGGAGTGCTGGTGTCTGAATTCGAATTACTCGTCCGGAAGGATATGGTTCAGGGTTCTCAGAGGTGTATGAGGCCTGCCTCTTCTGAATTAATCTCTGCGCTTTTTTGCGGAAGGCGGAGAGTTGGCCAATCAGCCTATAGTTTTGGGGGAACAGCGGGTCTTTGCTGGGTTTTAGAATATTAATGATATCGGCAAGTTTCCACCTGGCTGGAAAATGTTGAAATTTTAGAATGACATTTATAATTGTGACTATGAGTACAACAGCTTTACGAGGTAGGTTTTTAGGGTTACGTTGGAGATTCCATCGTATCCCGAAGCGTTCATATTTTTTAGGGACTTGATTATTAGGGAAAGTTCTGGGCTCGATATGTGCGATAGATCACCGTGCTGAATTGCACCTCCAGATGATCCGCGAAGGCACTTGCTTTATCTGCATCTATGTAAACGATGGCGTTTTGGCTATGAAGTGGTGAGATCGGAAGTTTTTGAGCAGGAAGACTTTCTGCCATTTGCCAGATGAATTTGGCTTGAGCGGAGGGAGTTTACAGGCGTTCCTCTGAACGGTTGTTGCAGATGTCTTTTAGGGCCGATCGTACTTGTTTGATGAGTCTACATTTTGTTTGTCGGTGGGGTTTCCGGTGCGCTGAGCTAGTCTACGCACACAGTTCTTTTTTAAGTATTATTTATCTGATACTGGACTGACAAGTCAACTAGAATACATCCAAAGTAATTCAGGTAAGGTAGTCGACCTCAAGAAGCCTTGTGAGCTGTAAGACAGAGTCGCCAGTTCTGCGCGTAACTAGGTATTATGTTGTCACGGCAGCTGTAATAAACATAAAATGTTATAAACAAGAACTGTGTACAACTAATTGACGATTATGTGAATCCCCAGATCTGGTACTTTCTCCCCTAATACAGTGACGTATGTAAGGCTGGATGCATTCTGATCATAATTAAAAACGCATATTGGTTTAGCCCTCATTAGAGGTCATCAGTGCGTTATACTAATTGGAGGAGAAAGAGCTTGTTTTCTTTCCCCAATGTTTTGCAGGTGGATTGATCCCACACTCGCTAATTAGTCGGCTTTGTTAATTAGCGGTTGAAGAATATGTTAAAGGTGTGGACTGTATGTGGCCTGTATTTTTAACTCTAGGTGCACCTAAGTCCAGAAGATACACTGGTTATTTTTATATATGTTGTATTGTCACTTTGTACACTTTTCCACTTAATTATTATTTGCGGTTTTACACTTGATTTGATGAGTTACTCAGGAGATTTCACAATCTTATTAACTGCCTGTTTTTTTATTTAAATGCGCGTATGATAGAAGTTGATTACGTATACTTTCTAATTTAGAAGAAAACACTGAATTTTCACGGTATCACTGTACGAACGGAATTTGAGTCGGAAGATTGGAAACTGAACTAAACTGGCTTAACTACACGAGCGTTGTTTAAGTAGAATATTGGGAGATCCCAAGAGGTCCCAAGAATCTAAGAAGAGGAGATCTGTGGTAGAACTGAACTGACTTAAGCACACAAGCGGTGTTTAAGTGGAAGATTGGGATCTCGGAGTCCCAAGAAGAGATCTGTCGTATAAGTGAACTGACTTAAGCACAGGAGCGGTGTTTAAGAGGAAGATTGGCATATCGGAGTCCCAAGAAGCTAAGAAGAGGAAATCTGTCGTAGAACTGCCTTGTGCTTTTCGAAAGGCTTGCTTTTATAGAGCTTCCAGGTAGCGCTGGTTGACGTAGTTGACATAATGTCAGTAATGCAGGGTGGCCACCCAGTTAAAAGTATTATTCAGTAGTAAAGAAATCCAATTGGTATATTTTAAGAACACGTCAAATACAGATAAAGCTATTAAACTTACAGGAAAGGACCTAACAGTAAATATGTAATCTTTGTATGGTATTATTCAGGCGTAAACTGAATGCAGACATTTATATAGAGAATACTAATTTGTAAGGCCTTTATTTACAATTTCTTAACAAAACAAAAACACACAGTCTATATTTTACATCACTGGAATAATACATCTCTAACTATGCTAATAAATAAGATTATTCCTATAATAATATATAATTAAATAGCACCTATCCAGAATATTGCTGTAGTATTTTGTTCCATTCCTTAGGGTAATTTTTTTGTACATACGAAAGAACCTTCTGAATCTGGCGTTGTTCCTGTGGTGAACATTGAGGACATGAACCACGGAGAACTAATGGTGCCAAGCCTGCAACAATAAAAATAAGAATGTTACATACATTATAACGGCAGATCAAGAATTAATAAATGATGTAGGTTGAATTGTTGAAAAAAAAAAAACAAAAACAAATATGCTCTACTACATCCTCATTTGTCAGGATATTATGTCTATGAATATAATGCCTGCCCAAAAGAATTTTATTCGATTCTTGTGTGTTCATAATTTAATCAGGAAAGGTAGCCCATTTGTATAAGATTGGAGTTAGAATACACCATAGTGGCCATGTAACAATACTTCACTTGAAGATTTAAATCATGTATGGTGTATGGTGTGCTTTAGTCGTGTTAATGCATGTAAACAGTCTTCTGTGAGAGTTTTGCGATTTCTGTGAGAAAAAAATCCAGGTAATAGAAACGTTTTGGACTAGATTTTATCTAAGGTTAAAACCTGTAAGCTGTGAGTGTATTGAAATAATTACATAGTTATTGTAGGTAATAATTCAGAATATTGCTAAAATTACCTAGGTGATGTGTTTGTTATCTATATATATTGCTGCTGATAACTAAAGAATTAAATGATAAGGAATATTGATTCCCCACAACAGACTCCTAAAAGAAATAAAGGCAGTACTACACCTGCCGGATATATTCTAGTAATAAATTAAGAATGTTGGGAAAGTCCCATAGCACAACAGAAATTGATGAAACAGGCAAACGTAAAAACACGCTGAAAACATAAATCCCTTTAAAAGAAGTAAAAAAATAAATAGGTCAAAAGATAAACTCATGGATAGACTAAATGAGACAGAGTCGGGGAGCCAGGCTGGGGCTACAGTGGGAGAAAAGGACGAGTTATTAACCCTGATGCGAAACATGGCAACAGATATTCGAGAAATGAGAAGGGAAAACTCGGAATTAAGGAGAAGCATCGAAGAAATTAGGGGAAAAATGAAAACGAGAGAAGAGGAACACCGAAAGCAAACAAGCATATTGCACACCAAGATACAGTTACTAGAATGAAGGTTTGAAGAACAGGAAAGGAGAGCACGTAGGAACGATTTACTAATTAAGGGTGACATGGGTGAGACAGGCAATGATATAAAGAAGATGGTCCAAGAGTTTTTCGGAAAAGAGTTGAATATTGACCCCGAAGTGGATTCAGCGAAGAATATTAGGGGTAAGAAAAACATGTTGGTTGTTAAGATGAGAAACTGGGAAGCCAAGCAGACAGTGATGAGAACAAAAAGACAACTCAAGGGACGACCAATATACATAGAAGACAACCTTACACAGAAAGAATCCCAAATTCAGTTCGAGCTCAGGAGAGTGGCCAGCGATAAAAAGAAAGCAGGTTGCAATGTAAGCGTGGGATATGGCAAGATTAAGGTAGATGGTAAGTGGTTCTATTGGAATGAGGAATCTGGTCAAATGACCAATGAAGTGCCAAAAAACTGAACTGTCAAGTGCATGGCGAACAGGGAAGTTTAGTTTGTGGTGATAGGCTTACAAATAACTACGTGACGAGAGACATACACGGTCTTAGAATTGTTTTTGAAATATCCATGGTTACTCCAGACTTTATGAATTAAACAATGAAGAATAGTATTTTTTAAGTAACCATGATGTTATCTGTTTGTGTGAGACTTGGTTGACCAATGATGGGTATGGGCTGCCCGCCTACCTGAACAAATTTAGTTTCGTATATTCTGCCGTAATCAAACACAGAGACAGGGGTAGGGCTAGCGGTGGCTTGCTTACGTTGGTCCGTCAAGGTTTACAATTTAGCATAATTGAAAACAATGAGTATACTCTGTTTGTAAAGTTAAATTTGTATATAAATATAGTTGTTGGGAATGTGTACCTGAATCCATGCCTAGATAATCACTATTGTATGAAGAGATGTCTTCACGTAGGGTGAGGATGATGTGATCGTGACAGGTGGCGACTTTAACGCTCGAATTGGACCTCTTAACCAACTTGATGGATTTTTCCATGTAATGGATGGCCACGTCGGCACAGAGAGGGGCTCTTTAGATAGAACTATAAATCAAAGAGGCAGCCTTTTAGCGGAACTTATGGATAGTTATGGCTTCATGGTTTTGAATGGTATATTAGAAGATTATGTCGGATAGTTTACATACATGAACGCTTCGGGTAAGAGTACAGTAGATTTGGTATGGGTACGCTGTTTCTATAGTCATTTAGTGAGAAGCCTTGAAGTCATCGATGAGGTGTTTGTCTCTGACCATTTGCCTGTCTCGACGGGCTTGGATGTACCTTGTAGACAACCACTGCAATACGAAAGACTCAGAGATAACTTCGAGACAGTCGTTAGATGGGACCATAGTAGGGCCTAATCTTTTAGAAACACCTAACTGAATCATATAGACTGAGTAATGTAAGTAGTGTGGGGGGTTGCGTCAAGGTGTCGTATAGTAAAACCCCTGCTGTTTTTGTTTTGTTTTTGCTGGCCATTGAGTTCTGAGAGACATCTCTACATTCGCAAGCGTGTTAATACCTAGTTTTATTAGAGTTACCCATATGTGACTGGGTTTACATTTAGTTTGGTTATTGTATGGATTTTATATTTAAGTTTAAATTATTGTTGGAAAACACCACACCTTTGTTCATGTTTTCTATATCGATTGAACAATACATTATTATTATTATTATTATTATTATTATTATTATTATTATTATTATTATTATTATTATTATTATTATTATTATTATTATTATTATTATTATTATTATTATTATTATTATTATTATTATTATTATTTAAATCATATATTTTTCTCTTGTCAATTAAACCATCCACCACGACAATGTATACTAGGATTTCCTGAGGGTAAAGGCATACGATCACCCAGTGACGGTTGGTGCATAAGTGCTGCAGAACTTAAAAAAAAAAAATATATTTAACACAAATTATTTTAGACATTGTAAAATTACGTAAAATAGATTTGATCGATAATCCATTAATTGTAATATTTAAATACTATCCATAGCGCTCGACGTAGCCTACTATGAGTTTACGTTTATACGTGAGAATAAGCTCAGAGCGAACCAATCGCCCAGTCGAAGACTCAACAAAATCGCGCCGGGTCATCATCATTTCTCAGCTGGATCGCTTAAAGACGGTCTGTGCACTGCTTGGACCGCCCGCGCTCATCGTCTCACCTCCCGCGGCCATCAATAAAATAACGCTGCGACACGTAGTATTTGGGCCTGGGCTGCATTATTTTCAGATCGGTGTGCTTTGTGCTTGGTCTGTCGTATGAGTAATGAGTAATTCGATTGCGGTTTTGCAGATTATTAGTTCTCTTAATTCGCCAGCGCGTGTTTTCATTGTACATAAACGAAAAGAGATGTTTCAAATACACGTATGAGGAGAAATTGAAACTAAAAGCGACAGGTCGGCAGTTACGAGAGCTTATGATTGAAATGGCTGGTGTTAGTCGCCGCAAAACTTATAAAAGACAATATAGTAAAGATATTTATGGAAAAAAAACAGTTGGATATGTGGGTGTAATAGGAAAAATGCCTCATATTGCTTTCCATGTTTGCTTTTTGGAGGAGATAAAGCTTGGACGAAAGCAGGCATAACAAGTTTAGTGCACTTAAGCGAGAAAAAAAAAACAAAATTCCAGAACCCATCTGTATAATTCTATGGAATTTGAGGTATTAGAACGCACTAATATTAGAGAACAACTAGACTCCGCATATTGGGTTAATTTACAACGACATAATGAAAAAGTCACAAAAAATAGATACATCTTGTCAAAAATCATAAATTGTATCAAGCTTTGGGGCGCTTTCGAGCAAGCATTTTTTTTTTGTTCCCTCAGGGCTCGTCCGCGGCCTTGCCGCTCCGATAGCACCGCAACCCTTGGTTGATTGTGCATACCCTTAGTCTTACTCCACCCATTCCAAGATCACTGTGCCTTGAACTAGTCTGCACAGCGATTGGTAGGGTGAAGTTTTATATTGCTCTGTCTCCGGTCTAGAGTGACCGTAGATCAGTTGTCTTTTCCGGTCCAGAGCTATACACTCACACAAGATGTGCTGGGCTGATTCCTCCCCCTCGCCGCAGAGTCTGCATGCGAGGTCCCCTTCGAACCGCCCCATTTTATGCAGGTGTTTCTTGACGGCCATGTGTCCCGTCAAGAGACCTGTTGTGTTTCTGAGCTGTCCTCTGCTAAGGTTTAGCAGCTCCACAGCTCTCTTTGAACTGGGTCCGTCAATTATTGACTTCCCATGTCTGAGTCCTGGACAGTCTGTCCAGTACACCTTGTGTTGGTTTCTGACCCAGGACTTAATGGCTCCCCTGGCAGTGCTCTTTGACACGCCCAGAGCCGGTTCTGGTCCCATAAATGGTTCTGCTGACCCTCTCTTCGCGAGACTGTCAGCTTCTTCATTGCCTTTAACCCCCGAGTGACCCGGCACCCAGATGAGGGTCACCTCATTCTGCCCAGCCAGGTCGCTCGTCTCGTCTCGGCACTCACTCACCAGCCAGTAATTTACCCGTGGGCTACTTAGTGCCTTAAGGGCTGCCTGGCTGTCTGTGGCTATGAGGATCCGCTTGTTGGTGTAGCCATTGGGAGGACATGATGAAACGGATAATTCTGAAAATCAAGCGACATTTGGAGGGCTCATAAATTGTTCGGTGGAACTTGACGCTACGTTAAGTGAACATTTAAAGAATGCGTCAAAATTGAAAGGCACTTTGAAATAAATCCAGAACGATATTTTAGAGTGCATGCTGTTGGAAAATCTCAACTGGTCGTGATTTTTAGGTATATTCACGGAGGTGAGCCGATTGAACGTTTTTGGAAGTATGTAAACCCAACAAAATGTGACGCCCAAACTCTTAGTGAAAGTCTTTTAAATGTTGTGGATCCACTAACTAAAAATTGTCCTAATAAACTTATTGCACAAAGTTACGCAGCAGTGTGACGTACAGTTAATTTGTGTATGAAAATAAAGAGTCCCTCATTGAGTGTATGGAAGAAATAGAAGAATGTTTTTTAAACAAAACTGTTTGTAGTGCGGCTTCTTCTATTCGACGTACATTAGATGACTCAGTTTTCGTGTTTTGGTAAACTTTTCTTCATCATATCATGCCCCACGTAGACATCTTGTTTAATCAACTACAGCAGCGGAAAATAGAAACTACACAAGTAAAAGATGCTACAGATAATTTTCAAAAAATATTGTTTATCTTAGAAATACTATTAACGATATTATTAACGAGGCTACAAATATTAGTACCAACTTACTAGAAAATAAACGAAAACGTCCTTGCAATAGCAAATTTGGTCATCGTGTTTCTGCATTCGAAGTGTGCGATGTCATCATAAATTGTGCAAAAGATCGATTTGAGTCCATTTTGTGGCTGCTTCACTATTTTTTTCAGAAAAAAAATTGAGAATAGTACAATAACTTTCCTGAAGCCCAATTAAATACTACATGTTCAACTTATCCTGTATTTGAAAAGGCACGACTGAAAACTGAGCTCTCTATTATTTATTCGAGAAATAATTGCAGACGTTTAAATGGTGCATTACCTTTTCTGAAATCTTTGATTACAAATAACTTACCAGAGGCTCTAAAAGAAACCAGAAAATTATTAGCAATTATTGTGACCACTCCGATGACAATGGCAGAGGCTGAACGATGCTTTTCAACGTTAAAGCATGTCAAGACGTTTCTACGAAATTCCATGACAGAGGACCGTTTAAGTGCACTTTATATGTTATCCGTAGAAAATAAATTCGTGTCAGAAATAGAAAACTTCAATGAAAGAGCGATCGATAAGGTGGCTAAAAAAAGGACACCGCAGAATAGAACTAATGTAAAAAAAGTAGGTGAGTGAAAACTAAAATAAGAATTGTGATTGTGTGTGTATGGGATGCAGAAAGAATGTTGCAGAACACCCACTGTCTTTAACCACGAGCCGTCACTGCGATCACCTATAAATACACATTGCAAGTTTACTTGTTACAAACGACAAAGAGATATATGTAAAATTTGTAAAGTTTGTGAAAGACTCCAAACTGACAAGTTAATGTTGTGACGATAAATTTATTTTCTATATCCTCCATTTAGAAAGCATACATTTCTGTTAATCATAAGTATTTTTATAACATTTTTAGTTCTATCAGCTACGGACTGTTAGTATAAACCTCTTCAATTAAGTAAGATTTAAGATGATGTTGTCGAGTCTCGTTTCAGATATCACCCTGTAGTTGTTTATTTTATTTAAAGTTGAATTAATTATCCTTTAAGCAATTTGTCGTCAATTTTCTTGATACTTCTGATATGTTTTGTTTATTTTAATTTTGTAATACATTATTATGAAGTGTTACGTTGGGATGAAGAAACAGTATTTAAAACCTGCCTTGTTATGATGGGAACTGTGAGAAATGCTGCATTGTGTTTGGTTTTGAATTTAATTGGAATGTTTGCAATTTTACTGAAGTGTCGTAGTTTCTTTACATTATTCAAATGACAGAATACATTCAATTTCGTTTCAAAGTTTCAGTCAAATGGCCAGTTGTCATGTCAAATCTCGACTTGCCAGAGCTGCAAATCTGAGATTGAGATTCCCACCGCCTAGGAAAGTAGTATCTTGTTCTTTTAATTTTAATTTCTAAGAATGGTTTAGTATGGGGAATTGTTTTGTTGTTATAGAGTATATTAGCAGTTATTTCTTGTTATACAGGAAGCACAACATGTTTAAATCGGCATTTATTTATCGGATCTCGTATCTGGTCCACTATAATTATCAGTCGGTATGGCGTAGGACTCTCGGGGATGAAAAAAAAAACCGCGCATAAAATTCGGTTTGAAATACATGAAAATAATCGGGAAGAAGAAGTTTTTTGGCGCTGATAGTGGACAAGCCACATTGGTTTTCTTTTGGATTTTGGATTTTCTTCTGGAAACCACGCTGACTAGTTTAAGAGTTTTACCCTGTCAAATTTTATTTGGATTTAGTATTCTGGTGGATTCAAATATATTACTATCCTTTGGTTTGAGGTGTATTAGTTGATAGAGTCTCAATATTGGTTGTTGGCAGTAGCATAATCTGAAAATATTCAGGATAATCACAAAAGAAAACTAAGCAAGCTGCGGAATCAACATCTTTCGGCATGGTTTATTAGTCATACTTGTTCTTTCTTTTGACTATCCCATATTTTGTTGGTATTTATAGGAAAATTGGAAACTGGAAATTAGAAATGGAAATTAATAAATAAAACCAGAAAAGCATAATAAGAAGTAGGACACAGCAGATAGGAGGATACCCACCAGCCTTAGCCTAGGACGTAATTTTGATAATTGTGAATTCAAGTTCCTGAACCCGAAAGTTAATGTTTGGCTTCCGTTGGCTGTCCGCTTTCTTCACAGAAAACCAAATAAGTATAACTTTTTTCCTTTCCTGATATTTTGTTGGTCAAGAAGTCAGTCTCTACGGTTCTCGACTACATTCTCTACGACCCGCGATATTTCTTTTTAAAGAAAATAACTATTAATAACCATTGAGTGTGACATAAGAATCTTGCAGATATGAGATAAATGCATTGAGTTCAAAATTAATAATTGCTACGTCTTAAAATAATTTGAGCATTGTAATGTGACTACGCGCATTCATAATTTCATGATATTGATGTGTAAACTTAAGCTAGCGGCACATTGTGAGAATTTGTCATATTATTACTTCACCTTATGCCTTTCCTAGCTATACGATAATTAATTAAACTTATATTTTATTAATGCTGGGTGTATTACTACTTTGCAACTTATTGTGTCAAATTTGGACGACTTCTACTTATATTTGGTAATTTGCATGAGTATACCTAAGTTCTTTTAGGAGTCAGGGGTCTTGAAATTGACTGGGGCCTTAAAAAAATACCTGGACCGACTCCCTAACCACTGAGCAGCGCGGATTTAGCTCCTTTAAGAGTGTTACTACCGTCAGTTGAATTTTACATGATAATCATCTAAGAGCAAATTATACCGTAACAATGTAAAAGAGTGCTTATAAACATTTTATTTGTAACTAAGTTTTATCCAAAGAGGGGGAAATAATGATCAAGGTTGTAAGCTTGTATCATTTCATTGTTCCACATAATGTATTTTTTTTCTCACTCAGGGCTCGTCCGCGTCTTTGCCGCCCCGATAGCACCGCAGCCGGTCTAGGCTGACCGTAGATCAGTTGTCTTTTGCGGTACATAGCTTTACACTCGCACAAGATGTGCTGGGCTAATTCCCCAAAGTCTGCATGCCAGGTCTCCCTCGAACCGCCCCATTTTATGAAGGTGTTTCTTGACGGCCATGTGTCCCGTCAAGAGTCCTGTTATGTGTCTGAGCTGTCCTCTGCTAAGAATTAGCAGCTCCACAGCTTTCTTGGAACTGGGTTCCTCAATTACTGACTTCCCATGACTGAGTCCTGTCCAGCCTGCCCAGTGCACCTTGTGTTCGTTTCTGACCCAGGACTTAATGGCTCCCCTGGCAGTGCTCTCTGTCACGCCCAGAACCGGTTCTTGTCCCGTAAATAGTTCTGACGATCCTCTCTTCACGAGAATGTCAGCTTCTTAATTGCCTTTGGCCTCGGAGTGACCTGGCACCCAGTTGAGGGTCACCTCATTCTGCCCAGCCAGTGCGCTCGTCTTGTCTCGGCATTCACTTACCAGTCTGGAATTTACCCGTGGGCTACTAATGGCCTTAAGGGCTGTCTGGCTGTCTGTGGCTATGAAGATCCGCTTGTTGGTGTAGCCCCTCCCCTTCTTCCCCCGCGCACAGTGCATATATATATATATATATATATATATATATATATATATATATATATATATATATATATATATATATAAACATATAAAAATTAAAACTAACTCATTTACAAAAAAGTCGGGATCTCCCCATTAGTTTTTTTTTCTACGAAAATTCAGTAACAACAATATTGACAAAAAACTGTTAACAGATGTACACCTTTCTAATTTTGTTTTAAAAAAAATTTATCTCTTCAGATTTGCGTTTTTCAGTTTGAAGCAGTGGCGACTCGTGACTTTGGGAGTGGGTGAAGCAAAATCTGCGGGGCACCAAAGAGGGTCCAGGGAGACAAAGACCTCTCTCTGCGCCGCAGCAATTTTTTATTATATTTTTCAAGGTCACGCTTTCTCTTGGCACTTCAGTATTTAAATGAAAAATCCATTTGTACAAAAATATAGACTTTCGCAAGGAATAATTTTCGGAATAATGACCAGGAATATTCGTTGAGAGGACACTGTACACGCAGGCATACAGTAATATAATACGGCGCGTATTACCTATGAAAATCTGTTTATAGAGGGACGGGCTACAAGCATATTTTTTTAAATTCAATTCCACTTACTAAAAAAGAAACATGGAAACTCCAGCTTTTCAAAGTCTGTAAATGTGAAACATACCAGATTATTTAACGGCAACATAGTAAAAATAAAAATACGCCTCTGACGATCCGACTCAATCCAAACGAACGACGGCAACTAAGCTTTGAAGCAGGCTCAGAACTCTGCATCACTTTTGTGGCACTAATAAACACCAACTTACCAGTGCGCGTGCCGTTGCCATGCCAACCGTCTCATGCAAGCGTCCCGAAGCAGACGCAGCATTTGTATACGAACGAATCTGGCTCAGCCAGTCCGCAGTTCCTTTATGCTCTACAGTAGTCTGTGGTCCGCAGTACGTAAGCGCTGCGCGTTGGGGCATGTACACATTCAGTTCGGTGATCAAGGGTGGGCTTTCAAATTATATTGTAAGATCAATTACTATAAAAATACATCACCTGCGGCGCGACGTAACAAGACATTTTTATGTGGTTGTACCAAATGAATGCGAGAGAAGGAAAACCATTAAAATTATGGTGGATTTTGAATAAAAAAGTTTAGCTTAGCCGAAAAATATAGGTGAAGCAGTGCTTCACCTGCGTCATCTGACGAGTCGCCACTGGTTTGAAGCAATATTTGGTAGCGATTTGTGCTCAATTCATTAAGTCATTATGCCCAGGTGCCGTTTACGGAATAATTAAAATCATTTGAGTGAATTCGAAACGCGGCGTATTGTTGGTATGCGGGAAGCCGGTTTTTCAATCAGACAATTTTCGGACCGCATAGGACGCAGTTTGTCAACAGTGTTACAGTATTGGTCCAGGTGGTCTGAAGAATAAATCCATAAAGGTCGTCATGGATCCAGACGACCTCGAGCAACTTCAGCACGGGAAGATGGTCATTTGTGGATTGCGGCTTTACAAGACAGAGTTTCCACAACATGGTCGAATGGATATGCTTGGTTGGGAGTTTGACAACAAAGAGTCTTTATGATATATCGCAGAATACGCGCTTTTGGGCTTCGTTCGTATAGACCATTTTTATGTCGCCCACTGACACCTCGACATCGTGCTGCTCGACTTGAGTGGTGTAACGGCAGATCCAGTTGGGATGGTGAATGGAATCGTTCCGATTATTTCTTTGGATCCGCGATGGTCGCATAATAGTAAGGCAATTACGTGGAGAACGCAGAAATTTAGAATTTGCTGTGGAACAGCATACTGAACTTACACGTCTAGCAGCAGGTCACATTTCGTTTAATTGACAAAAAATTGAATGCAAATGATTACATACGAAACGCACTGCAGTCCACTGCACTTCCAGAGTTAATTAAGCATTCGGCAACTTCGAATGCAACCTACATGAGTACGTGTGTGATTACTATATGGCCTCCGAAGCCAGATCTTTTAGCCACAAACTGTTGACGAGATGTAAGCAGAGTGTCAATTTAGCGAATCAAGCAGCAAGAAGCTAGCAGTTTTTGCCGTACAAAATATACCCTACTTAAATTAAATTGTATTTTTAAAAATTCAAACATATGTAGGAGGAACGGGGATGCAAGAGTGCAGTTTAGGAACCCGCCAGAGCCTTGGATACTCTCCAAAACAAACAAGACTGGGTCACGGTAGGGAGGTATAACAAAAAGAAAAACATGAGGAACTTACTTATACATGTGTACAATAAATAAGCCTACGCCTTAATTTACGTTTACTACTAATCCACAGACTATCCTGCAATGGTAGACTGGAGATCAAGCCAGGATTCAGGGGCCACTGCAAAATTCAGGAGATCTTGAAGGAGCCCATGCTTGAAATGAGGTCAGATTTAGCGTGCCCGCGAATCTGCAGGAAAAACAATTTTACAGTGAAAATTCCCAACCGCGAGGCATGGCGGAAGGAGACGCTGGGTATACCACGGGACGCGCTCGTCTAGTTCACGAACGGATCCGGCGGGAGCGTGAGACGGGGGCAGGTGTTTATTCGGAAGGACCGAGGGTAAGTCATAGTATTTCCCTCGGAGCTCATGCAACGGTTTTTCAAGCCGAAATGTACGGCATCCTGCACTGTGTGCGGGAGAAGAAGGGGAGGGGGCTACACAAACAAGCGGATCTTCATAGCCACAGACAGCCAGGCAGCCCTTAAGGCCATTAGTAGCCCACGGGTAAATTCCAGACTGGTAAGTGAATGCCGAGACAAGACGAGCGCACTGGCTGGGCAGAATGAGGTGACCCTTATCTGAGTGCCGGGTCACTCGGGGGGTCAAAGGCAATGAGGAAGCTGACAGTCTCGTGAAGAGAGGATCAGAAGAACTATTTACGGGACCAGAACCGGTTCTGTGCGTGACAAAGAGCACTGCCAGGGGAGCCATTAAGTCCTGGGTCAGAAACGAGCACAAGGTGTACTGAGCAGACTGTCCAGGGCTCAGACATGGGAAGTCAGTTTTAATTTTTATATGTTTATACATACATACATACATACATATATATATATATATATATATATATATATATATATATATATATATATATATATATATATATATATATATATATATATATATATATATATATATATATATATATATATATATGCATTACACCGATAACTCAAAAAAAAGTACCGATTTTGATTAAATTTGTCATGTACCTTCCTTTTCTAGGTGGCTTGGATAAATTCGTTAACGAGGAAGTAAATTTTGAGTTTTCTTTCGAAAAATATTTTTATCCAAAAATAAAAAAGCTATGCGAACCAAATTTGGTAGGTAGGTTTACGATTTGAAAAGTAAACTTGCACCAAAATGTACATTTCTATGTTACAAGAGAAAAAAGTTATAAAAATATTTGGTGCTAGATCATTTCTATGAATATTCACTACCATAACGCACTTGCTGCGTCCAGACTTTCATTTTTACCAGGGACAAAACAGAGTGTCAGAAAAATTCATTGCAATTGGTCGAGTCTCACTGCGTGTTCAGATTTTTCTGAAAGTACTGATACCGGATATGTGTTCTATGGGGGCCTAGTCCGCGCTCATTTGAAAATGTCAAAAGTTCGATCTCTCTTGAATTTTTTTTACAAAAAACGCTAATAAACAACACTTTTATATGCTGCAATAAGCATTTCCGACGAATTTCAGAAAGTAAATCTTTGTGCCATGTTTTTCTCCCTCGCAGTAACATTATAAAGTAGGCTACTTAAGCAAGTATCTTGCACTGCCATCGAAACTTAATAACTATTTTCATAAAAAATGCAATTAATGCAATGTTTCGTGACAATGTCTCATTTTCTGTGAATACACACAACTGTTTTTATTTATTATTCAGAAATTGTCGACTTCGAAGAAGAAAGTGGTCAATTAACGCTGGAAATACCATAAATACTTTCCAATGAAAGTAAAATTGTCATAATATTATGCCATAATAACGGTTTCGTGTTTAGAACAAGCATATTGCAAATGTGGTGACTAATAAGAGAAACACCCACAGTTAGTGTGTCAATTAACATTAAAATCACGAATGTGCACTGCAATCAAAGATGCAATATCG
The DNA here is from genome assembly GCA_964006375.1 of Tillus elongatus. Lineage (NCBI taxonomy): Eukaryota > Metazoa > Arthropoda > Insecta > Coleoptera > Cleridae > Tillus > Tillus elongatus. Next base: position 295,204,014 of record OZ023262.1, read on the forward strand.
CAGTAAAAGTGTTGTAACTTGGTGATTAGTAAAAGAGTCGCGTAACTATTGCCTGGCTCTTTATTGCGAACACCAGAGTTGATATATCAACCTCTAAGAACAATAAATAAAACAACATATTTCATTTATGCTTTGGGTTAGGTACTTAAAATTCTTTATTATTACAAGGACAAAATATGGTAGTGGATTTTCATAAAAATGTTTTTAATAGCAAAAATGTGTCTTTTTTAAGAAAACGGGCATTTTGGTTACCAGTATAACCTATATAGTAAAAAAACGGTGCCATGTTTCATCAAAATAACTTTGTTGTTTGAAAATGTACAAAAATTTTCGAAAATAAACTTAAAGTGTTCCCGAAACAAACCGTTTCTTGGTCAACCTTATTGGTTAATAGCGAATGGAGCTTTTCAAATATGAAGCATTTAATCAAAATTCGCTACCATAACGCACTTGCTGCGCCCAGAATTTTATTTGCCTACAAACATGCATTATATATCAATGGAATATGCAAAAATGCAATAACATAAGGCGTGTTCGACTAAAAAAAAAAGAAAATTTGTATTACCAACGACTTATGGGCCGCCCTGTGAGTGTAGAAAGAATTTTTTAAGATGTAGCTCAAGACACCCTATAATTAATGTATACAATTTTTTTCACATCTTGTATAATAGCGGATATATTGATCTTTATTGATTTTTTACGAAAATTCGACAACTATATACCATTAAACGATAAACTTTATAGCTAAGACTACTGGGAAGCATCAGAGAAAGGGTCTATTTGAAATGAATTTTCTGGAAACATTTTAGAAAAATGAAGGACAATGACGGTTGAAACTAAGATTTCAGGGTTTGTAAAGCATTCTTCTTGAGACATTTTCTTTCCATAGCCCGTATTAAATTCAAGTTCTTTGCCTAAATGTTGCCAATTTTGACGTTTTAAATCGCAACTTTGACGTTTCGAGGAAAACCCCAATTTATTTTACTTTAAATGCCCATAACTTTTTTTCTTTTGACCTACAGAGCTAAATTATGGTAGGTAATTTACCCATAGCGATATAGCGTGTACTAAGTTTGGTTGCCCTTACTTTGTTATTTCCGAAAATATATTTTTTTATAAAGAAAACACAAAATTTTCCTGGGTAACGAACTTGTGTAAGTCACTTGCAAATTTAGTCAAAATCGGCCTATTATTTTTCGGTGTGTGATACTTACATACATACATACATATATATATATATATATATATATATATATATATATATATATATATATATATATATATATATATATATATATATACATAATTTTTTCAAAATTCAAAAGTCGGGATCTCCTCATTAGTGAATTTTTTCAAAGAAAATTCACAAAAAGGTTAGGAATTGCAAGCAAGTGGGTTATAGTAGCGAAATTTTATTAATATATTTCAAATCACAGAAAATAAAATAATTTATGTTTTAGTGAAGTTTCTTTAAAAAAATTCACTAATGAGGAGATCTCGACTTTGGAATTTTGAAAACATTTCTTTAAATGAGCGCGAATTAGGCCGCCTAGAACCCATATCCAGGGTCAGTTTTAAGTTTATATATATATATATATATATATATATATATATATATATATATATATATATATATATATATATATACAGGGTCGCTGATAAGTCTGGAAACGGTCGATTATCCGGGAAAATATACAAGGTGTCGAAAAAAGTTTTATACAAAAGTTTTTGGGTTCTTCAATGTATACTAGGCGGTGATAATTTTATTTATACAGGGTTGGTCATACAGGCGTAGCACACCAATATGAATTTTTTTTTAATGGAACACCCTATATATTATTCGATATTTCAATCCTTCTCTTAATTTTGAGCAACATTTATGAGAAGCATAATGTACCTAAACTCAATCGTTTCCGGGTAAAAAAATAAATAAAAATAAACGCTACTGTTTTTAAAATCTATTGGATGAAGAACAAAAATAAATGAAAAGTAGAATATCTCTTGAAAACAATCTGTGAGTGTGAAAAGAACCGGTTGCGATGTTTTTAACATTGTTTGGAATCCCAAGATAAGATAAGATGCCCATAAGAAACGCAGTATTATTCTTTTGTTTTAAAATGTTTCCAGGACAACGAATGTCAAACATTCATTCAGTGTCAACAGTTTTGAAACATTAGTAATTTAGTGTCAACAGTTTTTGTGCAAAATGGCAAGTTTAAGTGAAACCGAACGTATCGAAATTTTAATGATGATAGGGTACGGTGATAGAACACGAAGTTTTGCTCAAGTGGTGATTATGTTCAATGAGTTGCATCCTGAGCGGGAATCGAGCTTCAAATCCACAGTTTCGAAAACTTTGCATCGTTTTCACGAAACTGGCGGTATCAAGGATAAACCTAGAACTGGAAGGCCAGTAACCGTTACAAATGAAGAAAATTCTTTGAATGTAATATTGGATGTGGTGGAAAATCCGAAAACTTCGGCACAGCAATTGGCTTTAAATCACAATATGAGTCGATATTCAATTCAAAAGATTACGAAGCGGGAAAAGTTCCGTCCATATAAAATTCATTTATTGCAAGAACTGAGTGAAGACGATTTTGATCGCAGAATCGAGTTCTGTGAACTTATTATGGAGAAGTTACGCCAAAATTTTAACTTTGCCAACCACATTTTGTTTTCCGACGAATCTACATTTTGTTTGAATGGACAAGTCAACCGACACAACTGTAGGTACTGGCCAGACGAAAACCCACATTGGATGGAACAAATTTACACCCAAAGACCGCAAAAAGTAAATGTTTGGTGTGCTATTATTGGTGGACATATCATATGACCTTATTTTATACACGGCAATTTGAACTCTGCTCGATATTTGACACTTTTGCAAAAATCAATTGTTCCAGACGTTAGTCGATTATTTCCGAACAATAACGACCCTATTTCCGAACAATAACGACCCAAATCTACCAGCGGAAGAAATATGGTTTCAGCAGGATGGGGCACCCCCTCATTTTGGAATTGAGGTACGGGAATATCTGAATCAAACCTTTCCTGGCAGATGGATAGGGCGCAGGGGAACTATTGAATGGCCAGCTAGGTCTCCCGACATGACGCCGCTTGACTTTTTTTGTGGGGTCATGTAAAAAATTTAATTTACCAAAATAGACCGCAGAATATTGAAGAGTTGCAAGCAAGGATTGCGCATGAAATTAATAACATTCCTCAAAACGCTCTTGTAAATGCAGTGCAATGTTTTGTTAAGCGAATTCATTATTGTCAGGAGGTCAATGGAGAACACTTTGAACATCTTATAAAATAGGATTCCAAACAATGTTAAAAACATCGCAACCGGTTCTTTTCACACTCACAGATTGTTTTCAAGAGATATTCTACTTTTCATTTATTTTTGTTCTTCATCCAATAGATTTTAAAAACAATAGCGTTTATTTTTATTTATTTTTTTACCCGGAAACGATTGAGTTTATGTACATCATGCTTCTGATAAATGTTGCTCAAAATTAAGAGAAGGATTGAAATATCGAATAATATATAGGGTGTTCCATTAAAAAAAATTAATATTGGTGTGCCACGCCTGTATGACCAACCCTGTATAAATGAAATTATCACCGCCTAGTAGACATTGAAGAACCCAAAAACTTTTGTATAAAACTTTTTTCGACACCTTGTATATTTTCCCGGATAATCGACCGTTTCCAGACTTATCAGCGACCCTGTATATAGCACACCGGTTAGTTAGTTACTTAAAAAATTAATGAGCCGATTTCGATCAAATTTAGTGGGTACCTTCCTTTTGCACATAGCTTAGATAAGTTCGTTAGCCAAAAAAATCGGCCCAGTTTTTTCCGGAGAATTTTTTGTTTCCTTTAAAAAAATTATATTCCCGGAAATAACAAAGTTTGGGCAACCAAATTTGTCACGCGGGTTTATGTACCAAGAAGTAAATCATATACCAAAATCTAGATCACTAGGTTGAAAGAAAAACAGTGTGGACGCAGCAAGTGCATAAGCGCAGAGGATTTTTATTAAAATGTTTTTAGTAGCAAATATGTGTGTTTTTTTTAAAGAAAGCAAACATCAAATTTGGTTACCAGCATAACCTATATGGTAGAAACAATCTGGCGTGTTTCATCTAAAGAAATTTATTGTTTAAAACTTTATGCCGTACTTGCCGTTTTTACCCTTGATATATTGTTTGATACTTAGTCGACCCCACTACAATAATAATTACTCATCTAACGATAAGGCTTCAGTGAATACGCATCTTGATAGTTTTTTTTATCAATTTATTCAAAAGCAAGCTTACTTTGTTCAGTCTATCAGTGCTCTCCCTTTCACTTGGACAATTGAAGCATCTGAGCAGTTTTTCGAACCGCCTACCCGATATGACGTGACTGAATACTAGGTAACTAAGTGAGATGTAAGACACGGTTTTTACACGTGCGCTATCTCGTTGCGGAACCAAGTAGTATGTTGTCACGGCAGCTCCAAATAACACAGAATGTTAAAAAATAGTGACTGTATACAACCAATTAACAATTTAGTAGATTGTCAGCCCTGGCCCATTTCTACCCCAATATAGGGACAAAGTATGTAAGACTAGATGCATTCTCGCAACAATTAGAACCGTAGACCGCTTTCGCTCTAATTAGAGCTCATCAGTACGACATACTAATTGCAGCAAAAATACTCCTATAAAGTGATACGGCTATGGTAGCCAGCCTCTCGAAACTAAGTGAGATGTAAGACACGCTTTTTACACGTGTGCAATCTCGTTGCGGAACCAATGGCGTACGTGTAAAAAGCGTGTCTTACATCTCACTTAGTTTTGAGAGGCTGGATACCATAGCCGTATTACTTTATAGGTGTATTTTCGCTACAATTAGTATGCCGTACTGACGAGCTCTAATTAGAGCGAAACCAGTCTACGGTTCTAATTGTTGTGAGAATACATCTAGCCTTGAATACAGGGTAATAATATAGGGGGTCTTACGCAAACATTTTTGGTAATGTTGGAAAACCCACTTGTGTCTGGAGAAGGCAAAGACCAATGTATTTTGAAAGTTCTTCAAAGCTAGTATCATTGAAAGAAGTTATTCTCGCATGTTTTAGCTTGGGTGTATTCACAGTAGACATTTTCTCCCATATTCATTGCTGATTTTCACTAGGAGATCCATAATATCGTCGCCACATAGTTTCTTGAATATATCGACCGATGACGGCACCTCTTTAAATTGCAATTTTATTTCGGCCCTGGCTTCACTAAAATTGGATTGTGGAATTAGAATAATAGTATCCTCCCCATCTTCTTCACTATATCCAATAAGAACGTTAGGAGACGATAAGGCAGGACAAGAGTGAGATTTCGTCCTTTGTGGAGTATTTTTATATTCACTGTCACTAGATAGACTTGATTCCGACTCACTCTATTTGGGAACATAATCATAGTCCCCGTCATCAGAAGCTGGGAAAGATTCTGATAAATCCGACTTTGACCTAGTGTCTAAACCACTGTTAGAACTACTTTTAGATGAAACCGTACTTAATGAAATAGTTTGAGTAATATAGCCTCTTCTTTTGGGTCCATTTTCGAAATATTTGAATGCATATAAATATGAATAGTATAATTTCTTGCCGAATTCTTGCATCTACTATATGTTCTTACCATAGTACAATGACTCATAAACACTGCAAATATATGTAGAGCGACATAACGACAAACGGAACAGTACTAGTCATACACACAGTAAAACAATAAGATATAATAATTGGCCTTTAAGAAACACACAAAGTCAAAACGCATATGTAAACAGATGCAACAACTATCGGCTGTTGCAGACGAAGAACACAGAGTGACCGAAATCAGCGATTGTTGGAGTCTTCACTAGAGTGAAGATTTAAACATCATGGGACATTGTGTAGAGAGAGAGAGAGAGAGAGCGAGAGAGAGAGATAGATAGAAAGAAAGCGTCTCCTAACACGGACTTGCGATCGGAGAGAGCCAAATATTGCCTGCAATAGCAGACATGTCCCTAAACAGATGACTGCAAGTGTAGACATGTCGGTCAATGTGTTAATAAATTAGTAGCTAAGCAAGTTGTGATTTTAGTGAATTTTTATTTAAAAAAAATCTCTAATAGAGGATTATCGATGGTGAGACGGTGCAATTTTTTTTCCAGTGAGCGCGAACTAGGAACCCTGGAACCCATATCCGAGGTCAGTTTAAATTTTTATATGCGTGTTTTGACATAAAACTCAACTTTGTCACATCAACCCCTGAATGGTGGTGATAACAACCCTTATATTTTAAATGGGGAACATGGGTCGAGTCTTACATCATTTGAAAGCTCTTTCTTTTCTAGATTCAGCACGCAATTTTTTTTGGAAGTTTTATCAACTCGTTTAAAAATTATTCACAGTTAGAGTTTCAAGAACGTATTTCATTCATTGTGATAAGACATGCACTAATTAGTCAATTTTTCGTTAAAAAAAACTAAAAAAACAAAACCAAACGTTCAAAAATGTGTATTCAGTTAAGTAAGTGTTCAAATTGTTGACCACCAGCTTCCATACAAAAGTACAAATTTTGTTCAAAACGAGAAGTGACATTCTGGAGCATTTGTGGTGTTATTAGACGGCATTCTTCAACAATGCGTCATCTTAATTCTTCCAGAGACTCCGGTTTTTTTGCGAAAATTCTACTCTTTAAATGGCCCCATAGAAAGAAGTCTAAAGGAGTTAAATCCGGTGATCTAGGGGGCCACTCAATAGCACCTCTACGCCCAATTCATTGCTCTCTGTTCAAAAACTCCCTAACACGTGTTGAAAAATGCGGAGGAGCTCGATTTTGTTGAAACACTAATTGATTTTCTTGATAGCGATCATCATTTAAAAAAATGTCAATTAGTAGAGGGTAAACGATATCTTCTAGTAACTCCAAATACGTTTCGTCACTCAAATTGCCATCAGGAAAAATTGGTCCGATTAAACCGTCTCCAATTATGCCAGTCCAGACATTCAATTTCTGTGGAGTTTGAGTGTGGACTTCGGAAAATTTCTTAGTTTATTATCTGCCCAGTAACGACAAATATGACGATTGACTGTAGAGTCTAATAAAAACGTACACTCGTCTGAAAAACAGATATTGAACAGAAAGTTCGCGTTATTAGCTATTCGTGCAGTCATAACTTCACAAAACTCCAGCCGCCGATCAAAATCATCTTCATTCGGTTGTTGTACAAGATGAATTTTATACGGTGAAATTTGATGCTTCAATATTCGCTGAATAGTTCTTCTTTTGATGTTTGAAACAGTGGCCAATTTTCTCGTGCTCAAAGTTGGGTTTGCAGCAATTTGTCCTAAAACTTCAATCTCAGTAGTCTCATTTCTAACCAAAAATTCACGTTCAGGATCCCGTTTTTTATTGGCTACTGAACCACTTTGTCGAAACTTTGCAACTAACTCCAAAATGTATTTTCTGTTAACATGTCTGTTCGGATGTTGTTCATTAAACAATTTTGCGGTACGGTTGGCACAGTCATCGTTTATTGAAAAAAGAGCAATTATTTCAACTCTTTCTTCTACAGAATACACCATTGTGAAATTAATTTTCGGTAGTACTATCAAGTATCAAACCGACCGATAAACCGAAATAATAAACCGCATTTCTCTCATTCCGATAAGAAATATTCTGATAGTCAATTTTTTGTTTACAAAGCAACAAAACATGGACTATTAGCACATTTCTTACCGGAATGAGTGAAATGCGTTTGTGCATTTTCAACTGTGAATAACTTTTAAACGAGTTAATCAAAGTTTCAAAAAAATTAGTGTGCTGAATTCAGAAAAGAAAGAGCTTTCAAATGATGTAACACTCGACCCATGTTCCCTGTTTAAAATATAAGGGTTGTTATCACCACCCTTAAGGGGTTGATGTGACAAAGTTGAGTTTTATGTCAAAACATGCCCCCCTCAATATTAAAATTGACGTCTTTCAGCGTTTCTTAAAAAAAATTATTTCCCTGGACGCAAATCAGTCTGTTTCGTTGTCAATGCGCCACCATATATATATATATATATATATATATATATATATATATATATATATATATATATATATATATATATATATATATATATATATATATATATATATATATTTAAGTAATATTATCGAGTTTAGAGTTATTTTGTAATTGTTGAAATGAACAATAAACATATATATATATATATATATATATATATATATATATATGTTTATTGTTCATTTCAACAATTAAAAAATAACTCTAAACTCGATAATATTACTTAAATCTAATCTAAAAATAATTATAGTAAATTGTTAGAACTTAATTTAGGTCTTATTCTAAATATAAATTTAAATTTAGATACTAAATTGTTTGTAAAATGCGTTTAATGGTTTAATGCATGTACTGTAAACCTGTTGGGGTTTGTGTGTACATATTGTTTATTTATATCTCGATAATGTGCGATTGCGAAATTCGACATTTTTATCAAGGTATTTTTATAAGAGAAACTAAAAATAAATAAACAATAAAATAATTACATAATATAGAAAACGAGTTGAAGAGAATGAAAGTATAGAAGAAAAAAATACAAACACAAAAACAAAAATTAAAAATTTTAACAATGAAATAGTGTTTGTTAAGCTTGTAATAGTTTTTTGCGTAATTGATCCTTGTTTCTCTCATACCACTTTTTAAAGGAACCGATGAAATTTCGAAAAGTATTCTGTGTGTAGTGTGCTGGAATCTCTTCGTATATTAGTGGGCCCATGTATGAAATCTGCTGTTGTGAAAGATCCAAGGATCTAAAGGAACTGTTACTTTACTTGAGCCGATTGATCTTGTAATAGAATAAGAAATAGGTGATTGATAAATGGGGAATTTTTTCATGAATTTAGCAACTGAGAATATGTAGAGGTCTGACACGGTGAATATACCGCTATCCTGAAAAAAATGTACACCAGGATACTATACTATTACTCTAGGATATAAAATTGATCTATTCAGCTTTGTCTTGATGATCCATTTTTGTGTTATGTTAAGATATCTTTGGTGTGCCTCGTATGCATTTACCCTGCTATGATAGCATAACTTAGGATTGACCGAACAATACAAATATAGACGCACTTTAGCCACTTTCACGATAAAATGTGCTTTAATTGCTTAAAGTTATGAACGGTTTTTCTCAGCTTGTTGTTTATATAATGGGTGTGCAAATTAAATTTTAGTACTTTATCGATTAAGACACCTAAATATTGTGTGTTATTTCTACGTATTAGTTAGTTCTCGCAGGAGCAGTCGTTTTTATTATAGCAGTCATGTAAATAATACTGCTCATATCTGGTATTTGGGACAATCGAGCAGCAAATGTTATAAATGTTGTTTTCTTAATATTTAAAGTTAACAGATTGAAGTCGAGCCATGTCTTTACCGCCATGATACCCTCAGCTGCTGTTTTTCTTACCGTTTCCCAGTTAGATTTTTGGAAAAGTAACACCGCGTCATCCGCGTAGCAAACAATTTTTCCAGAGATGTGACCATTGAGCCAGTTGTTTAGATATACTAGAAATAAAATAGGACCAAGAACAGTTTTCTGAGACACCCCACATACGATTAGACCATAGTTACTACACGAATCGTTAATTTTAACTCTCTGTCGACGGTTGGATATATAAGATTGGAATAAGCGCAGAAAGATTCCTCTTATTCCTAGTTTTAGAAGTTTTTGTATTAAAATTTCGTGCAAAATAGTATCAAATGCCTTAGCATGGCCCAAAAAGACTCCAAAGCACTTATTAGCATTACATAAATTTTTATAAATATATTCTGTTACTTTAGCAACTGTTCTTTCTGCATTAGAGCCGGGTTGCAAACCGTATTGATTAGGGTTTAGTACATAAACTTTTTCAAGATAATTAAGGAGACTTTAATGCTCTGTTCTATTAATTTTCCAATTACATTTTTTAATCAAATGGGCCGGTAGTTGGATGGTAAAGTTGCTCGATTTATAAAGAGGGATTACTGTAGATAATGATTGTATTAATAGCTTGGACAAGTTCGTTATCCAGGAAAATCGGACAAGTTTTTCCGGGAAAATGTTGAGTTTTCTTTCGAAAATTTTTTCTCCAAAAATTTCAAAGATCTTTCAACGAAATTTAATAGATATGTTGCCTTGGGTAAGATTTTACTACGTACCCAAACTCAACTTTCTAGGTTTATAGAAAATTGAGTTATTAAAATTTGAAGCATATAATGAAAACTTGCTACCATAACGCACTTGCTGCGTCCCGAACTTTAATCAGTCAAGTAGGGTAGAACCCCGGATAAAATACCAATATACCTTTACCTGACTTTTTGATTTCCCCTTGTATACACCTACTTAAAAGGACGAAAAGAAAGCAATATCATCGGATTATGAGTCCCATTAATAGCAGCTCTGGGTTATTTCATATAATTTCGTGTAACTTTTATTGATAATAAAGTATGAAACTCATTATACCTGAAACAAAACGAGACCGAGAGTTAACGAGGAGTCGAGTCGTGAAATGTTTCTTGTTCTATCTCAATCTTTTTATGTACTAAAGAATGCTGTTTAATTTTCTCGAAAAGATTTTATTACGTAGTGTACCATTTTATTTTGTATGCGAGCCAGTGAACAGTGTAAATTATAAATGTTTACACCTGCAAAATATAAGCGCAGGTTAATGAAAAACATTCATTTTCATTTGTTATTCACTATTTTGAGGTTATACTTGGTGCACAATTATTATGTAAGCGGTCCAAAAATATGACAAATGTTGGCTATAAAATTACCTCATAAATTTTACTTATCAACTTTGCAGGTGACATTAAAGTTTTATGGTATAATTCTTTAAGTGAAGATAATCGTACGTATGCTTAGGAACCTAATTGAACGCAACAAGACGTAATCTGGATGAAAAAAAGTCTGGACGCACAAGTGCGTTATGGTAGCGAATTTTCGTATAAATGTTTTTAATGCCAAATGTGTCTTTTTTAAATAGAAGTACATTTGGTTGGCAGTATAACCTATAAAGTACTTACAATGTTCATTAAAATAGCTTCGTTCTTTCAAAAAGTACAAACATTTTCCAAAAATAAACTTAAAAACTTCCAGAAAAACTGGTCCGATTTTCCCGGCCAACGAACCTCTTCAAGCTGTTTACACACCTGCCAAGATTTCATTTTTCACAAACAGCTTTAGGAACAACATTTTAAAATTTTCTTTATGAAAATTTGCAAAAATTTCTTTTACAAAAATTCACCATTTTTTTTACAGAAATTACCTAGAGTAATGTTACACTAAATTATATTTTTCACAAAAATTCGACAACTTTTATTATCAATTACCAACATATCATAAAAATCTTACCAAAAATGATTTCTACGGAAACACCAAATGGCCACCCCGTTCACCGGATTTTAACCATTTGGAGTTTTATTTCCTTCACCCTAAATAACTCGTTTATACTACTATAACTGCGTATTATTAACAATTTTGATATGCGCCAGTCCCGAAATTTTCCAACGCGTAAGAGGCACGTCGAGTAGATAGATGTTTACTGGTTCATAAACGACATTTTCAGGGATTTATTTGACTTTTACTCATATAAGTTCATTATTCGAAGTTTTTAAATAATTATTATTGCTGTACTAATTAGGTGGGCAATAAAAACAAAAACATTAATTTTTTTTAACACTCCCTATTTCAAAAAAGAAGCAGCAATCGAGAAACTTTTGTACAACATTTTCGATTCGAAATTAGGAGAGGGTTCACCTCCTTTATTTTGTCAATAATGTTAGAAAACATCCTGTATAATGTGTGTGTGTTTTTGTTTCTTTAACGTCGGCCTATTTCCGCGACTATGGCCAATCACCGACGCCAGGGAGCAGTTTCACCTCACTATCCTGGAAATTTTGCCGAATCCCAGCCTTTCTGTAAGGAGGGTAGGGATCTTTAACGTGCCCAACATCGCAAGGATACGGGACCGACGGCTTTAACCCCCCTCCAAAGGGTGGAACGTGCAGACATTCAACTTGCTCAAATACAATGCCAGAACCTCGGTTGATGTTAATGTTACAGTTTGTACTGAAAAAGTGAAAGGAGAACCCTGGGATCGAACCCAGTACCCTTCGGTTCAGAGGCACACGTTCTCAAGGGCGTAGATAGGTTTTTTTCTTGGGGAGGATATTCCAAAAAATACAAAGGTAAACAAAATTACAAATACAAAGACTAAAAAATGTATTGAATTAAAATAATTAAACAAAAAGTTGCGAAAATATTTCCCACATTAGAAAACAAAAGTCTGGACGCAGCAAGTGTGTTATAGTAGTGAATTTTGATGGAAATGATCTGCACCAAACGTTTTTTATTAAATACTCAACTTTTTCTTGTAACATATAGATGTTTTGTATATAATTTAATTTTTATATAAAACCCTACATAAAAAATTTGGTTACCATAGGTCTGTTATTTTCTGGAATAAAAAAAATGTTCGAATGAAAACCCAAAATGTTCTCGGAAAAACTGATCCAATTTTTCTGGATAACGAACTTATCCAACCCACTTACAAAAGGAAGGTACCTCAAATTTCATCCAAATCGGACCATTGTTTTTGAGTTATCGTGTGAATTGTTTCTATGAAAATGCACTTAAAAAATTAAAAGGTCTGGACGCAGCAAGTGCGTTATGGTAGTGAATTTTCATAGACATGATCTGCAACCAAATTTTTTTTATAACTTTTTTCTGGTAACATAGAAATCTAGATTTTGGTGTATCGTTTACTTTTATATTGTAAATCTACCTACCAAATTATATATATATATATATATATATATATATATATATATATATATATATATATATATATATATATATATATATATATATATATATATATATATATATATATATATATATATATATATATATATATATATATATATATATATATATATATATATATATATATATATATATATATAAACATGTAAAAATTGAAACTGACCCCGGATATGGGTTCTAGGAGTCCTAGTTCACGCTGGTTGGCAAAAATTTTTTCAAAATTCAAAAGTCCCGATCTCTTAATTAGTGAATTTTTTCATTTTTAAGAAAAAAATTGTTTAGAATTAAAGTGAAACTTGAGATCTTCCATGATGTTCTTCAATAGAGAAACGAAAATGCCGGTGTCATAATATCTCTGGGGATTTCCTTTTGAACGTTAGTATGGTTAAAACCTTAGTAAGACGTCTCTACTGTCTATAGTGTTTATGCGAGCAAACCTTATAGAAATATTTAACTCATTGCGCAGTTTGTCAATTTCTTCATACAATCTCGTGAATCATCTATCTGCGCTCATATTTCTTTCTTCTAGCAGATCTAAAAGACAACAAATTGATTTCTCGGCATATTTCCTTTTAAAAGTTTAAAAAATTTGCTAAAATGCAGGTCTAAGAAGCATATTCACAAAAAAATGTACGAGTTTTATTTATTTCGAGATTTTCTCATTTTTGTAACAAAAAAATTCCGACCTAGTAATTTTTTTCTCCTTGGGTCTTAGGGGGGGTAACTACCCCTATTACCCCTCCCTTATCTACGCCCTTGCACGTTCTTGCCCCTGAACCACCGAGGCTCTTATCCTGTATAATAGTGTCTGTTATTATCTGTAATAACTTCTATCAAATCGTGACTTTGTACCATTTATGCAGACTTCGAAAAAAACTGACAAATGTGTACCTACATCCAATATGTTCTGTCCTAACATTTTACAAATTTAATCCATCTAGCATGCGTAAATGGAACACACTTTGCTTTGTTTTCTGATTAATTACACTGGCTTAAAACAACTGTTGTAGCATTCATTAATATTCAAAGCAACACAGTGGTTGTTTTATTTCAAAATACGCAAATAGAACAACCAATAATAACTGGACACATCACAGAGAATAAAAAGCAAAGAGATAAAAGCGTATTGTGACTTCGGAACGGGGAGGGTGCTGTGGTAGAGACATGAGGCTACTCATTGTTAACAAGATGAGATTATGGAACAAAGAAAATCAGATAAAAATATAATATGCCCCACCAAAACGTTTTGTGTGCTGTTGGATAACAACTATACTTAATTTGCCTCTATGCGAAAAACCCGATTACCATTTTAAAAATTATTTGTACACAGGATAGGGACAGAACAGAATAAAAAATTCGCGGATCAATTTTTTTTTAATTTCAACAACACACCACGAGGGCTTACAGTCAAAATACTATCGTACCGTGGTTGTCGACAAGGAGGAAAGAGGCAACTTGTTAATTCTGGACTTGAAGCTTTGGAGGTTCAGGGGAGAAGGAAAAACATGTGCCGGCAAGGAATTCCACAACTTGGAAGTCCTCGGGACAAAAGAGCGGACATAACAAGATGTTCTTTGTCTAGTGACCTGGACAGTAAAATGGTGCATTTGCTCTGTTCCCCTGGTAGATTTGTTGGGGGCAGCAGGTGGAGGAACTATGGAAGAAAACTCCTCTGAACAGTGCCCGTGCACATATCTATAAAAAAGAGAGAGGTCACCAACGGCAGGTCGGTGGGCAAGGGATGGCAGTGAGGGTAGGGTCACCGATGAGACGTATAGCTCTCTTCTGAATAGGGTCCAGGATACTGAGTGTAGAAGCGGCAACAGCACTCCAGATGTGGGAGCAATATTCGAGGTTTGGTCTTATTTGTGAAGTATATAAGGTATAGAGATTAGCTGGTGAAAAGTATTTGCGAGCTCGGAAGAGGAAACCTAATTTCTTAGCAGCCGCTTCTGCAATTGATGTGACATGTTGGTGCCAATTGAGATTTCGATCCACAGAAATGCCAATAAGTGAAAAGGACTCATTACTTTGAATAACTTGGTTGTTTATTGTGATGGGTCTAGGGCTGGTGTATCTCTTATGAGAAAGTAAGCAAGACTGTGATTTGGTGGGGTTGAATTGTACAAAATTTCTACTTCCCCAGTCTAATATTTTTTTGTAGATTCATGGAGACAGAACCCTCCATGAGTCTGCGATCCTCATCTAATTGGGCTAATAAGACATGCTTAGAATATTGTATATTTGAGTGGAGGGTGCTGTCGTCCGCGTAACTGTGAACTGGGTTGGATGTGCTAGAGACGAGGTCATTGATGTGGAGAAGAAATAAACTAGCGGCTAAAGCTGAACCTTGAGGAACTCCTGCATTAATATACAGTTTAGAGGAATGGCCATCCACGACAACAGAAATGCTCCGGTTGGAGAGGAAATTTGCTGTCCACGTACAGAGTTTTGGTGGTAGGCCATAGGCCGGTAGTTTATTAAGTAGCGCTGCGTGCCAGACCTGGTCGCATGCTTTGGATGTGTCTAGAGCGATAATCTAGGATTCACCGTGTAGTTCCATAGACTTGTTCCAAGAATGAGTGACAAAGGAAAGGAGGTCGGCAGTTAATCTGCGCTGACGGAATCCATACTGCCTGCCGTGGATTAGACTGTGTTTTTCAAGATATTTTAGTAATTCGGTGTTTATATACTTTGCCATCACTTTAGAGGCGACTGAAAGAAGATAAATAGGGCTGTAGTTGCTAGGAAGCGCTTTGGATCCTTTCTTGGAGACGTGTTGTACTCGAGCAGTTTTCCAGGTACTAGGGAATATGTCTCTATTGTAAGATGTCTGAAACACACGAGTCAGGACAGGAGCAAGTTCCGGTGCGCATTTTTTGAAAACAAATGCTGGGATCTCGTCAAGGCTAGAGGCTTTCCTGGTATTAGGAGAAGGGAGCATCTTTCGTACCTTTTTAGTTTTGAAAGTGATGTCCGTCATTTTATGCGCGACATTGGGGACTGGTGGTGTTTGAACATTTGGAGTTGGGTTGAGAATAGAATTACCGGCGAACAACAAGGCAAAAAGTTCAGCCTTGCCCAGGGCGGTAGAAACAATTTCATCCCCTGAGACAAGAGGTGGGAACGTGCTCTTGCAGAAATTATTCCCAATAGATTTAGCAAGAGTCCACAAGGGTTTGCTGCCGCTGGAGCTTAAGAGGACTTTGTTTTTGCTTCAGAAAGAATGTGGACATAGCGGTTTCTTTCGTCGTTAAATGCTTGACGGTTTTCTTGACTGGGATTGTGTAAAAGCTTTTTGTGAGCTTTGACCTTTTCAAATCTGGCCTTGTCACAGGATTTAGAGAACCAGGGCTTTTGAGTGGCTGCAGATGTTTTCTGTGTACGTGGAATAAATAATTCCATGCCAGCTTGGATAATTTAGGTGACGTTTTGTGAGATGTCAGAAGGGTCAGGATGAGAGAAGCAGACAGACGCCCATGGAAATGAG
Source organism: Tillus elongatus (assembly GCA_964006375.1). Taxonomy (NCBI): domain Eukaryota; kingdom Metazoa; phylum Arthropoda; class Insecta; order Coleoptera; family Cleridae; genus Tillus; species Tillus elongatus. Next base: position 295,220,413 of record OZ023262.1, read on the forward strand.
GAAAAGTAATCTCGCATTTCGTCCCAGTTCGCGGAGTTGTAGTGCCAAACGATACGTGGCTGTGATGACTGTGTGACCTCGGGTTGCATTGCACAGGAAGCAGTGACCATACCGTGGTCTGAGCGACCCAGGGGGGCGGTGACTGATATCTTATAGCAGTCAGGATTTGTAGTAAGAAAGAAATCCAAGGGATTTGAGCTGTGTGTTGGGATGCGAGGAAAGTAAGTAGGTTGCTGAACCATACTGGCTAAAGAATTGCTGACTGCAAAGGCCTCCGCTTCTCTTCCTTTTGGATCGGTTTTTGAAGATCCTAGCCATTCCTTATTATGGACATTGAAGTCACCAAGAATAGTGACCCCGGGGGAAGGATATTCAGAAATCAGATGGTCGGTTTTTTCAGAAAGGTAGTCAAAGAGCTGGACAAAGTTGTTGTCGGGAGGTGACCGGTAAATGCAACAGATGAATTTAGTTGCAGCCATTAGATAGAGTTTTATCCATAGTATGTCTTTTCTTCCAGCTTCTAAATTGGGGAGTCTGGTGCAGGGTAGATTGCTACGGACGTACGCGCACACGCCTCCATGCAAACTAAAGGAAGTACGGAGGTCATACCCCGAGAAATTAAGGTGATTAGTGGCTGTTTTGTCACTGATTTGAGTTTCGGTGCGGAAGAGGAGTTGGAGCCTATTAACCTGGAGGAAATGGTGGACGGAGTTCAGGTTAGAATTTAGGCCACATATATTCGAAAAGGATATGTTAAATCTTGATGCTGGCGCCCCCTGTACACCCATCTCCCAGAGATCCGAATGGAGGGGTATTTTACCTCCGGAATCTTTTGTATAAGGAGCAGCCATCATCATTTTTGCTTATAAGGGTAACCGACTCATACACCAGAACCGGAAACGTGCGTTGGGACTTCACCGGCCCCTTGACGTAAGCGGTGGTACCTCCTCGGACGTGAAAAAGATCCTTTACTATCACGTAAAGGAAAATTCCACTAATAAATTACGGTCAAAATGACGAATTTCTAAAGTTTTTCATAATACGACCTTCTTTACACGAAAATACAGATGTAGACATTTTCTCTGGCTTCATAAGTGCTTGTTTTCTTCTCTATCTGTCTGATTATCTGTTTTGGCAGAGGCAGCAAGCCATTTGCGCAGTTTAACCGTGGCAGGTGACTTCAAGTAATGGCTACTCAAAGCAGAGAACTACACCAATTTTACACACCAAAAAAGAGTGGGTTAAAACCAGTTGTATTTACTAAATTAAGGTACGTAAATGTAGATACATTATTTTCACATGAATATGTTTGATTTTTATTATAAATATTTTTTGTTTCTTTTTCTATTAATTTTGATCTATACTTTTAACATCGTCACAACGTGTGAAAGTATCGAATCGGCGACAAAAAATTCAAGAATTTTTTTGCCTAATCATCGTAAAAAAATACCAAAACATATAGAAAACATGATTCGGGAACGAAATTTTTTTTGTCTGTCGGTCTGTCGATCTGTCGGTCTATATGCCTGTCTGTTGTAGCCACAATAACTTTAGAACGAATTGAGATATCGTCTTCAAATTTGGCATACAGTTAGCACCCGACAAATGAACGCTTCGAATTGTTTTTGGATAAAATAGTTCCAGGGGGTAGGGGATGAATGGAGGGGGGGGGGGTTAATCTACAAATACAGCTTAGTTTGACTTCTATAAGCAGCCTTTTTCACATTTTGCATCCACATTTTATTTTAATAATGTTCTCCACCAACCCCCCCGCCCCCAGCACGCCTATTTACGCCAGGCCCGTAGCTGCTCGTTTAGGGGTTCAAATGGCAAATTCATTCTTGTCATTAATGTACAAAACACCCAGGCCTGAACAACCTGACCTGATAAGTACACTTGGGGCCCCAAATCACCACAACACACATTTCGGAGACCTTACGATCGTTGACCATGTCAACGTCTTCAGAGGAAGAAAAATTCTAAAATTAAACTCAAAATCTACTGTGTATTTATATCGCGTTTAGGTAAACGAACTAGTCCGAAGTAAAATTTTCGTCGACGACCCATTTTTTGTCTATTGTGTAGTGAACCTACGAGGTCGACGACCTGCTTTAATATTCTGGTTGACAAATTTATGAGCTTTTATCTAATGTAAGGATGATGGGTTTAAAAAAAGGTACCGAGTTATTTAAGGAAGCTGCACGCTCCTTTTCATCTAGAAATTTACTATGTGAATATCGGAGCAAGTCGACAAGCACATCTGGCGAAACAGACACCATAACATCCGCTCATCTTTTTTATAAAAAACAAACCGAATGTTTGGCTCACAATGTTAACTTTAACAAAGTTGCATTTCTTCCCAGTTCGCGGAGTTGGAGTGTCAAACGATACGTGGGTGTAATTTACCCTACAAGGAATAAGTACGATCTCATGTGATCATATTCTACTAATTTATGATTTTTATTTTTGTAAAAAAAGTTCAAGTTGTAATAAATTATTCATTTATTCAATTTTAAGGTGTAATTATTTATCTTAAACAATACCTCGTATCATCAACTTTTTGACAAAATCCTTAATACAATACCTTGTAACTACCATAAATTTTTAAAATATTGAAATGTTTGTTTAGCTCTCGTAAATAATTAATATTGCACTATTTTATACATATTAAAGTACCAAAAGTCATAGTTTGCCTATTTGGCGTCAAAATATTGAAAGAAAATGTGCTTACTGAAAATTGTTATTTTTGCACTTACGAGGTATTGCATTGACATCATGTCGAGTATGGTTTCGTTATGTGGACGATATTTTTGCAATGTTTAACGCAAATATATGCAAAGTAGATTGTTTTATTAAAAGACTGAATTGCCGATTTGATTCAATAAAGCTCACCCACGAATTAGAAGTTAACTTCCTTTTCTAGATGTACTTGTTATTAAAAATAAGGACTCTTGAATTCGATGTCCACAGGAAGATAACTTGGTAGTTATTTTCAAGACAACTCACATCATACGTTTCCACAAAAAACGGCCGGTTTAAATTTCTTAGTAAATAGATTAATAAAAATTTCCTCAAGTAAATAGTGTTCGATATATTAGATAATTTGAGTACATTAAAAACGTGGCTAAATATAACGAATATTCGGATTGATTAGTAAAAAAATTAATTAATAGACACAGAACAAAGAAAATGTTAGCGGAATGCACGACATTCAGGAAAGATAAAATAGAGAAAATATTTGTTTTCTTACCTTTTGAACAGTGTATCACAAGGGGTCTCAAGAGCATTTTTAAGAAAGCCGATTTGCAGCTGCAACTTTTTCGATAAAAAATAATTAATTTTTTTTATTAGATACTACGAAAGATAAATATAAAGTCACTGAAATGTCGGGTATCTATAAGATAGGTTGTAAATATTGTAATCTTAAATACGTTGGGCAGACTAAGAGAACCATTTAGACGAGATTCAGGGAACATCTGGCACAGCTGAGGTACGGTAGTGTAGACAAGTCATGCGCAACATATTTGGGATAATAGCTACCATACAGATAAAGAAAATCTGAAACTTATCAACAATGTCAAACAGCCAGCGAAGCTATATGCGTACGAAAGTATTTATACTTCTAAGGCAATACAAAACAAAAGTTCCGTAAACCAAGCTCGCCACTGATTCGTAGTCCTCTGTTTGCGCTCTCTCTTTGATACAGATAAACATTTCGAAACTTGTCAGGTAAAGTAATAGAGGAAGTTCGAAAACCTCTTCTATCAATTAAAAGACAATACACAGAAAATTTAACTGAAATTTAGTCTCCCTCTCGGTATCGTTCTTTAGCTGAGACTCAGTATAAAAGGTAATGTTTAGAAGTAGCTAGAATTTTTCATCCTCTGATGACGCTAACTTTGTTAGTGAAACGATCGCCAGGTCTTTAAAAATATGTGTTGTGGTGATTGGGGTTCTCCAAGTATACTCATCAGTGCTCATCACAGGATCCAATCTTCACTTAGTCTTTTAGGATCTTGGCACAGTTGTTATAAATTATATTATTATTTAAAATTTTTAAACACATCTTATTTAGTAATACTTACTTTTCAGCCTACGTCCGACAGGGTCGCAGGGTGCTTCGCCCACAGCACACTTCAGTTGCCTGAGAAGATACCTTTTGTCTTGTAACGATGCCTCTAGATCAGCGTCTGAAACCAGTGGTCTCTCTGGCGGGAGCTGTTGCAGCTGCTGTTGCTTCTGGGGTCGCCCAAGGACAAAAGTTACCAGTATGACTAACAGAACGTGGGCCTGAAATTACAAGAGAGATATAGAAAATATTTAACATTGTTTTCTTAAACCTTAATGCATGAATTATTATGTGGATGCTGATAAAACACGTTATGCCTTTCTGACGTAGGAACTTCAGTAATAAACGCTGCAAGAGGTTATGAGTGGATCGATAATTAAAATGTTTATATGGCGTGTTCGGTATAAGAACCGACACAGAGCGTGCAAGGGAACAAAAAATATGATGATCTTACGCAAATTCCATACCAAGTTGCACTCCTGAAGCGATACAAGGTTAAAAGCTCTTCAGAACTTACTATACAGGGTTACAACTAATTAATTGCTCACTATTGGCATCTCAGTTACGGTAAGAGATATAGAATAGATTACATTACCAAAAAGTTGCGTATATTTTAGCTGATTTAATATCTGAAAAGAAATTTTGAATGCGTCGATTCGTTCCTGAAATATCCTAAAAGAACTGAAAAACTAAATTTTCAAAATTTTACAATAAATCTCTTATCACCAAAAATGGGCTCCTAATTTTTGTGTGAGCATAATTTGATATGAGCAATCAACCGACGGCATCAGAATTGACGTACCTGCTCTAATTTTTGCGCAGCGATAGTCAACTTTTTTTTCTCTTATGGTCGCCATATTGGATTTCAGATTTTTCAGATGGCAAAAAAATCACCTTTCGAATGATATAACGCACTTCATATTTTTATTTATAAACATTGTACAAATAAATAAAAAACTAATTATGGTCGCAAATATCAAGTAGGTATGTGTCATTTTATCATCAACATTCCTTATTTGTCAAAATGTCAGCACAGAAGATTTCAATTAACAGAATAAAATCATACTAACCATAGATACTAACGAAACTTACAACTAGTGAATAAACAAACTAACAATACATAACAAATACTTCCTACTAAATAATAAATGTGTGTAATGTTAATGAAGATGTTCAAAATGTCTTCCATTGTTATTGACGAACCCTCTCGCGCATACTCTGTGTTGCTGATCTTATCATAGCAGGAGATATGGAGCAAATTTATCTATTATAATATTCTTTAACTCTTCTTCGTTGTCAAAATGCTCAAGGTAAACTTAATTTTTGACATATCCACAGAAGAAATAGTCCAATGGGGTTAGATCTGGAGATCTTGTCGGTATGCGAGCGAGTCTGTTATTACCTATACATATCCATCTCCAAACGTCTGGTCTTGGTAAGCTTTTACGGCTCGGCAATTGCGTGCAGGTGCACCGTCTTGCTGAAACCATATATTGGCTGTTTTTGCAAAGGGAGGTTATAAAAAAATTCCATAAGGTCATTAGTTAACAGATGAAGGTATCCGTCGCCATTCAACCTATCGCTTATGAAAAATTATCCTATAACTGTATAGTCTAAAAGGCCACAACAAACGTTTACACTCACCCTATTTTGATGTCGCGACTCAAATAAAAGATGATGATTCTCTGTACTCCAGTAACGACGATTCTATCTAGTAAACAAACCGTTATTTGTAAATGTACTCTCATCCGACCACAATATGTTAGCTGTGAAAGCATTGTATATTTGCAACTCCTTAGTAAACCATTGGCAAAACTGCAACCGCCGGTCTTGATATGGCTCATAAAGTGCTTGCACTATGGTGTATTTATAAGGATGGTATTTGTGTTTTTTCAGAATGTTTGACGATAACTGCTGGCTTATTCCACATTCTCGCGCAATATATGTTGTGGATAAGTTGGAATTTATATTGACTTGATCAAGAGCATTCATTTCGTTAGCACTGGACTCCACATTGTAGGGAACACCCTTTCTCATCAAAGTACCAGTTTCATCCATCACTCTTGCTATTCTGGCTAAGACATGTCGACTTGGCTGCACAAGTTCTAGATATTTTTCTTGGTATAACTGGGAAGCACGGGTCGAATTTTTAAAACTTCGGATGTATGCTTCATACATATCTCTTCTCTCTTCCACAGTAAAGCGAACCATTTTGGAAATACAATTTTAGAACAAATTTAACACAAGTTTTGAAATAAAATGTTTTTAATGCATAAATCAAGTAGAAGATTTCAAACTGACGGTTCAAATGAATTGTAACAACAAATTACAAAACAATGACACAGACCTACTTGATATTTGCGACCATAATTATTTTTTATTTATTTGTACAATGTTTATGAAGAAAAATATTAAGTGTGTTATACCATTCGAAAGGTGAATTTTTTTGCCATCTGAAAAATTAAAAATCCAATATGGCGGCCATAAGAGAACAAAAGTTGACTATCGCTGCGCAAAAATTAGAGTACGTACGTCGATTCTGATGCCGTCAGTTGATTGCTCATATCAAATCGTGCCCACAAAGCAAAAATTAGGAGCCCATTTTTGAAAATAAGGGATTTACTGTAAATTTTTTAAAATTTAGTTTTTCAGTTTTTTTAGGATATTACAGGAACGAATCGACATATTCAAAATTTGTTTTCAGATATTAGATCAGCTAAAATTTATGCAACTTTTGGTAATTTAACCAACTGAGATGCTAATAGTGACAATTAATTAGTTGTAACCCTATATATATATATATATATATATATATATATATATATATATATATATATATATATATATATATATATATATATATATATATATATATATGGGATTAAGAGAGCATTGTAAAAGTCAATGTAACTTGGCTCTTCACAAAATTTGTTATTTTTGCAAAAATATGGAACATAAAAGAAAGTTGCTTGTTCTGAAGTATTGTTATGTGGAAAGGAATACGATGCAGTAAAGGTTTTGGGTGAAATTTTAGATAAAGAAAGAAAGAGACAGAACTAAATTTGAAAATTAGTGTGTCAAAATTTGAAGTATGTTATTCAGAGGATAGCTGACAAACATTTTTGGAATGACGTTTGGTAAAATTATGTCGAAATACTTCACAAGTCAATGACTTATATGTATTGACATGCTGTATAATTATGACCAATAAAGAATATTATATTATATATTATTATATATATATATATATATATATATATATATATATATATATATATATATATATATATATATATATATATAAGAACCTCGGTGGTTCAGGGGTAAGAACGTGTGCCTCTGAACCGAAGTTCTGGCATTCTATTTGAGGAAGTTGAATGTCTGCACGTTCCGCCCTTCGGAGGGGGCGTAAAGCTGTCGGTCCCGTGTCCATGCGATGTTGGGCACGTTAAAGATCCCTACCCTCCTTACAGAAAGGCAGGGGTTCCGCAAAACTTCCAGGATAGTGAGGTGAAACTGCTACCTGGCGTCGGTGATTGGCCATAGTCGCGGAAATAGGCCAACGTTAGAGAAACAAAACACACAACATTATTATACATATAATGTAACCATAATATAACGGGCTTCAATATAACAAGTTCCTCGGTTTAACAAAATTTTCGAAATCCCCTAGAACTGCCCGTAAGAGATAATGCAAAATAACCTTTATTTACAGTACGACTACATTTGGCAAAAACCCTTTATAACTAATTTTCAATCATTGCAGAATATAAAAAAAAATTGAAACTGACACCGGATATGGGTTCTAGGGGTCCTAGTTCGAGTTCATTTACAAAATTTTTTTCAAAATTCAAAAGTCGGGATCTCTCCATTAGTGAATTTTTTCTACGAAAATTCACTAATAGAAAGTATTATTTACCTCTATTTAACGAATGTTGTCCACTTATAACCTTTACATAACGTAACCTATCAATTATAGTCTCGACAGGTTCAGACACGTTAAATTTTTCGTAAGACAATAATTGCTGTTTGATGCTTAGTAATGTAAACACTGATGTTTGTTACAGTTGTTAGTTTCAAAGTTGCAATGGCTGAGAAACAAAAAACTCGGGACGCAGCAAGTGCGTTATGGTAGTGAATTTTCTTAAATATGTTTTTATTGCAAATATGTCTGTTTTCTTTTTATTTAAGAAAGCCGGCATCAATTTTGGTTACCAGTATAACCTATATAGTAAAAACAATGTGCCATGTTTCATAAAAATAACTTTATTGTGTGAAAATGTACAACAATTTCCAAAAGTAAACTTAAAGTGTTCCCACAAAAACTCGTTTCTTGGTCAACCTTATAGGTTAATAGCAAATTGAGCTATTAAAATATGAAGCATTTGATCAAAATTCGCTACCATAACGCACTTGCTGCATCCAGAATTTCTTATCCTAGAAAGATGCATTATATTTCGATGGAAAATCCAAAAATGCAATAACATAAGGTGTGTTTGATTAAAAAAATAAGAAAATTTGTATCACCAACGTCTTATGGGCCACCCTATGATTGTAGAAATATTTTTTTAAGATGTAGCTCAAGACACCCTATAATTAATATATAAGTTTTTTTTTCATATCTTGTATAATAACGGATATATTGAGCTTTATTGATTTTTCACGAAAATTCGACAAAAATTATATAACATTAAACGATAAACTCTATAGCTAAGGCTACTGCCAAGCATCAGAGAAAGGGTCTATTTTAATTGAATTTTCTGGAAATATTTTAGTAAAATGAAGGACAATGACGGTTGAAACTAAGACTTCAGGGTTTGTAAAACATTCTTCTTGAGACATTTTCTTTCCATAGCCCGTACTAGATTCAAGTTCTTTGCCTAAATGTTGCCAATTTTTGACGTTTTAAATCGCAACTTTGACATTTTGAGGAAAATCCCAATAAATTTTTATTTAAATGCCTATAACTTTTTTGTCTTTTAATCTACAGAGCTAAATTTTGGTAGGTAGCTTATGTATAATGATATAAACCCGCGTACCAAATTTGGTTGCCCTTACTTTGTTAATTTTGGAGATATAAATTTTTTACAATTTTTTTTTAAAGAAAACTCAAAATTTTCCGGGAAAACCTGGGCCGATTTTCCTGGCTAACGAACATATCCAAGCCATTTATAAAAGGAAGGTAATCACCAAATTTAATCAAAATCGGCTCATAATTTTTTGAGTTATCGGTGTGATACATATATATATATATATATATATATATATATATATATATATATATATATATATATATATATATATATATATATATATATATATATATATATATATATATATAAACATATAAAAATTGAAACTGACCTCGGATATGTGTTCTGGGGGGCCTAACTAGCGCTCATTTGAAGAAATTTTTTCAAAATTCAAAAGTCAGGATCTCCTCATTAGTGAATTTTTTTTAAGAAAATTCACTAAAAAGGTGTTCCTTAACCGTCGCAGAGAAACGAAAAATTATTAAGTATACAGACGAGAATCCTACAAAAAAACAAAAACTCGGGACGCAGCAAGTGCGTTATGGTAGTGAATTTTTATTAAATGCTTCAAATTTAAATAACTCAATTTTCTATAAACTTAGAGAGTTTAATTTCAATACGTAGTAAGGCTTTTCCTAAGGCAAGATATCCACAAAATTTCATTAAAATAACTTTGTAATTTTCGGAGAAAAAAATTTTTTTCGAAAGAAAATTTAAAATTTGAATAACTCAATTTTCTCTAAACTTAGAAAGTTGAATTTTGGTACGTAGTAAGGTTGAGGCAACATATATAGTAAACTTCATTAAAACAGCTTTGTTACTTTCGGAGAAAAAAACTTTTTTCGAAAGAAAACTCAAAATTTTTCCGGAAAACCCCGTCTGATTTTTCTGGATAACGAACTCATCCAAGCCATTAATAAAAGGCAGGCACTTGCCAAGTTTCATCGAAATCGGTTAATTATTTTTTGAGTTACCATATATATATATATATATATATATATATATATATATATATATATATATATATATATATATATATATATATATATATATATATATATAAAAATTAAACCTATTTACAAATGAACTTTAATAAGATATTATGCTGTGACAATACCTCTCTCAAGCACCCTAAAATATAATCAAAATGTGCACAGTTATATATGTTTTATTTCTTTTTCCCTTGTCTTAATACACTACATATTTTATGACAATCGATTTAATTTACTTATTTGATTTCATAAATAGTCGGTTAATAGTGACTTGGAATGAAGTAGACACCACATCTTCAAACATATTAAGAGAATATGAGTAAATCAACAGCAACTGGGAATGAATTCGGTCAGTCCCCCAGCCACGTGGTTAAAAAACACTGGCTGTATGAGTGGTTACAACTCTACTTCTAAAAAGACTGTAACAGCGGCAGAAGCAGAAGTCAATGGAAGCCGTGTGTATTCGGGAAGAAACTATTGACTATTAATAACAACAATTGACTAAAAACGCTGCGAGCTGTAAGGAAAATATACTACACAGGTGATAGATGATAATAAATTACAATAGGGTTATATATAATCGTAAATGCTTCCAATGATTAACAATCTGTGAATTCAGTATTATTGACATTTCTCTGAAACTTAAAAATGAATTTCATGAGTCAATGACAATAAGAGAAGCATTGACTAACCAACAGCAACCACATACTTATGATTTAAACATAAATGTTTCAAATTTGAATAGCTCAATTTTTTGTAACCCTAGAAAGCTGAATTTTGGCACATAGTTAGGTATTTCCCAAAGCAATATGTAGACCAAATTTTATCGAAATTTTCGGAAAAAGAAATATTTTTTTAAGAAAACTCAAAATTTTCCCGGAAAACCCCGTCCGATTTTCCTGGCCAACGAACTCATCCAAGCCATTAATAAAAGAAAGGCACTTGCCGAGTTTCATCTAAATCGGTTAATTATTTTTTGAGTTATCAGACGGATACATATATATATATACATATATATATATATATATATATATATATATATATATATATATATATATATATATATATATATATATATATAAACATATAAAAATTTAAGCTGACCCCGGATATGGGTTCTAGTGGTCCTAATTCGCGCTCATTTGAAAGAATTTTTGCAAAGTCTCACCATCGATACCTCTCTATTAGTGAATTTTTTTAAATAAAAATTCACTAAAAATAGACATCGCTAAAAAGTTCGAAATCGCCGCAAGTACATAAATTTAGCGAAGAAGGGGGTTGCGTGCAGATAGTGGAAGATTAAAATCATGTGAATACGCAGACGTAGAGGAATGTGTTTTGAAATGGTTAAAACAGTACCTGGCCAAAAAGGTGGCAATCTGAGGTCCTATCCTTCAGAAAAATGCTCAGCAGTTTGCAGTAGAATTGGGACATGCAGAGTTCCGTTCTAGCAACTGGTGGCTTCAAAATTTAAAAAAACTCTGGACGCAGCAAGTGCGTTATGGAAGTGAATTTTCATAAAAATATTTTTAATTACAAATATATCTCTCTCTAATGCGAGCAGGTATCCATTTGGTTACCGGTATAACCTATATAGTAGGAACAATGTACCATATTTTATCAAAATAATTATTTGAAAATGTACAAACATTTTCCGAAAATAAACTTTAAATGTTTCCGAGAAAACTGGTCCCCTAGCCAATAAACCTTAGGTTAATAGCAAATTAAGTTATTGAAATTTGAAACATTTAATGACAATTCGCAACCAAAGCGCCCTTGCTGCGCTCATACAAAAATTTTCCGAAAATAAAGTTAAAGGTTGGTTTGCTAACCAACAAAATTACGTTAATAGCAAATTGAGTTATTGAAATTTAAAGGATTTAATGAAAATTTGCTACCAAAACGCACTTACTGCGTCCAGATTTTTTCTTACAAACATGCATCATATTTCGATAAAAAATGCTAAAATGCAGTAACGAATTTGTTCTACGAAAATTAGCTAAAAATTATAGACAGTTAAACCACAAACTTCACTAAACCTACAGCGAAAGCATCAACTTAACTAAACCGACAGCCAAGGCATCGGAGAAAGGGTCTACTTGAAATGAATTTTCTGTAAACATTTTAGTAATATAAAGGGCAATGACGGTAGAATCTAAAACTTAAGGGTTCGCAGAACACTTCATGCAACATTTTCTTTTCAAAATCCGTATTTGTTTCACGTTCTTTGCCTAAACATTGCCAATTTTGACGTTTTAAATTGCGAGTTTGACGTTTTGAGGAAAACTCTAAAATTTGTTTATTTAGCTGCCCGTAACTTTTTTGTCCTTAAACTTAGAGACCTAAATTTTGGTATATGGTTCACTCTTTATAATAGGAGTGCGCGCGCCAAATTTGGTTGCCCTTTTTTTCAGAAAAGAATATGGCAAAGCTAATAATTTGTGTCCAGGGTCTCCAATCGGGTATAAATAACATATATACATGTTGAATAAAATTGGTCCCAAAACCGAGTCCTGTGGGACACCACACCTAATAACCGTGCTTTCACTTAAAACGCCTCCAATACTTGTGCACTGTTTTCTATTATGCAAAGCTAATGATCTGTCCAGAGTCTCCAATCGGGTATAAATAACATATATACATGTTGAATAAAATTGGTCCCAAAACCCAGTCCTGTGGGACACCACACCTAATAACCGTGCATTAACTTAAGACGCCTCCAATACTTGTGCACTGTTTTCTATTATGCAAATAGCTTTTCATTTAGGTCAAAGGAAGTATACTAAAATCCACCGACTCCAGCATTTGACAAAGAACCCCGTGATCAATAGAATCAAATGCTTTTGATATATCCACAAAGACTACCAGTGCTGGCTCAGACCTACCAACTGACTCATATACATATTTCATCAGCTTTGCTATAGCATCCTGGGTCGACCTTCCGTCTCTAAAGCCATATTGAAACTCAGAGAGTATATTGTTTTTTGACAGATAAGAGTTCACTCGAATTGCGATAACATGTTTTGATACAGCCTGTATATAGGTTACGTACTGTTAACCAAATTTGATACCTTTCTAATGCCATTAGAAACATTTTAATGATAATTCGCACTCTCTGCGCCCAGACGTTTCTTGGTCTTCATAATGTTTTTTTAAATATTAGAGAAACACCTGTTTACGAAACTGTTAACAGTATACCTAGTATATGGTACAAATACATTTCCAAATAACATCATAAACCCCGCTAGTTAAAAAGTCAAGAGGACAGGAAGGCAATGCGCACGAAGAACACAATGCAAGGACATTACAATGTGTATGTAGCAATTTATATTCACGTATTTACATGTGAGTAACGATACCTTTACCCTGAATTTAACGCTTGTAACATCGCTCCATAACTTACACATACAAAATTTACAGTTCGCTAGCTGAAATGTACCTACTACAATATAAACTTTACCCTAGCAACTGAAATAATAGAATATCTTGTTCTCCGAGAATAACTTTGGAGTATGGTTAAAGTGGGGTATCGAATATTACGTAGACAATGTACGTTGTGTCTCAAGTTGTTCGGTGACGCATATTAAGCTTTGTCTGAGTTGAGAGCTAATAATTGTACCACTGGGACATTGTGGATTTGGATCTTGTTATGTAGAGGTGATGCTAATTACAGTGTCGAAATTACAATACTCTTGAGAGTTGCTGTCGAAGCTGAAGGTAAATGTTTATAACAAAATGTAAGCCAAAAAAGTTCGGGACGCAGCAAGTGCGTTATGGCAGTGAATTTTTATTAAATGCTTCAAACTTGAATAACTCAATTTTCTATAAACTTAGAATGTTTAATTTTGGTATGTTTTAAGGTCTTTACTAAAGCGAGATATCCATCAAATTTCATTAAATAACTTTGTAATATTCGGAGAAAAAAATTTTTTTCGAACGAAAATTCAAAATTTGAATAACTCAATTTTCTATAAACTTAGAAAGTTGAATTTTGGTACTTGGTAAGGCTTCTCCTAAGGCAACATATGTGGTAAATTTCATTAAAACAGCTTTGTAATTTTCGGTGAAAACTTACTGTCCGATTTTCCTGGGTAACGAACTCATCTAAGCCATTAATAAAAGAAAGGCACTTGCCGAGTTTAATCGAAATCGGTTAATTACTTTTAGCAAATTAAAAAAAATGCCAATGAGGAGATCTGTGTCTATATATATATATATATATATATATATATATATATATATATATATATATATATATATATATATATATATATATATATATATATATATATATATATATATATATATATATATATATATATATATATATATATATATATATATATATATATATATATATATATATATATATATATATCCGACCGATAACTCAAAAAATAATGGACCGATCTTGATTAAATTTGGTGAGTACCTACCTTTTGCAAGTGGCTTGGACAAGTTTGTTAGCCAGGAAAATCGGACCAGGTTTTCCCGGAAAATTTTGTGTTTTGTTTCTAAAAAAATTCACATCTTCGTAAATAACAAAGTAAGGGCAACCAAATTTCATACCCGTATTTGTATTATAAATGGTATACCCTATACCAAAACCTAGGTCCCTAGCTTTAAAGACAAAGAAGTTATGGGCAGTTACAGAAACAAATTTTGGAGTTTTTCCCAAAACGTCAAACTCGCAATTTTAAACGTCAAAATTGGCAAAGTTTAGGCAAAGAATGTGAAACAAATATCGATTGTGAAAAGAAAATATTGCAAGAAGAGTGTTCTAAAATATTCGCAGAATATTCGTTTCGAATAGACCCTTTCTCTGATGCTTTGGCTGTCAGTTTAGTTAAGTTGATGCTTTTTTGGATATTTAATTGTAGGTTTAGTGAAGTTTATGGTTTAACGGTCTATAATTTTTTTAGCTAATTTTCGTAGAACAAATTTGTTAATGCATTTTTTCATTTTTTATCGAAATATGATGCGTTTGTAAGAAAAAAATCTGGACGCAGTAAGTGCGTGTTGGTAGCGAATTTTCGGTAAATTTGCAGATTAGC
Source organism: Tillus elongatus (assembly GCA_964006375.1). Classification (NCBI taxonomy): domain Eukaryota; kingdom Metazoa; phylum Arthropoda; class Insecta; order Coleoptera; family Cleridae; genus Tillus; species Tillus elongatus. The sequence continues at coordinate 295,235,561 of OZ023262.1, forward strand.
TCCCGAACGCTTTTCAAAAAACTGTTTTCAGAAACCTGCGTAGGCCCCCTGGATCCACAAACCCCAAGAAAAATTTCTTGTTCACACCCCCCAAGGGAGTTACGGGACCAGGAGTGAATTCAGGAGCTGGGCGGGGTAGGTAGTAAAAAGGAAATATGAGCAGAAAATGTGAATAAAACCGACTTGAAAGTTGTCTTTTTCACACCTTGAAGCCATATCCCCTTTAAACCCTGCCTACCCCGCACAGCACCCCCATTCCCCCAGGTGCCGTAACTTCCTTGGCGGGTATGAACAAGAAATATGTCTTGTGGTTTATCCAACGAGGGTGGTTGTATGCACCCGAGGGGGGAAGGAAAATCCCCACTGCGAAGCAGCCACCCCCAACCCCCCAAGCCCACCGCAAGCTAAGGGGGGGAGTCTGCTTCGTCGTAGGCATAATCCTTCCCCCCTCGTGTGCATACAACCACCCTCGTTGCATAAACCACAAGAAAAACTTCTTGTTCATACCTCCCAAGGAAGTTACGTGACCTGGGGGCGAATAGGGGTGCTGTGAGAGGTAGGCAGGGTTTAATGGGGATATGGCTTCAAATAGACAGCTTTTAAGCAGTTTTTCTTTGCTTTTTCTGCTCATTTCCTTTTTACTACCTACCCCGCTCAGCACCCTATTCACTCCCAGTCCAGTATACTTCTTTGGGGGGTATGAACAAGAAATTTTTGTTGTGGTTTGTGCATCCAGGTGGGGTCCTAGTAATATTTCTGAAAACAATTTTTGAAAAGCGTTTGTTGCATCTAGACTTCTGAAAAATGTTTATATATTTGCAAACAATAAATTTATTTCGATGAAATATGGTACATTGTTTCTACGATGTATATGCAACCAAGTTTGCTGCCTGATTTCATCAAAGAAAGACATTTGCTATTAAAAATATTTTAAAGATAATTCGCTATGCGTCCAGAGATTTTTGAGTTATCGGATATATATATATATATATATATATATATATATATATATATATATATATATATATATATATATATCTATATATATATATATATATATATATATATATATATATATATATATATATATATATATATATATATATTATATATATATATATATCTATATATATATATATATATATATATATATATATATATATATATATATAAACATATAAAAAGTGTAACTGATCTTGGATATCGATTCTAGGGGGCCCTAGTTCGCCCTAATTTGAAAAAAATTCTCACCATCGATACCTCTTTATTAGTGAATTTAAAAAAATAAAAATTCACTAAAAGCGATCACTATAAAGTAGAGCGTTAGTCATTACATTTCCTCTCATAAATAGTTATTTGTCCCTGTTCAGCATATTAGCGAATTTTCATTAAGAAAAATCCGCTAATAGGGAGGTCACGATAAAAATCTTTTGAAAAAATTTCTTCAGATGAGCGTGAATTTGGGTGCCTAGAACCCAAAACCAAGGTCCATTAATTTTTTTTTATGTTTATATATATATATATATATATATATATATATATATATATATATATATATATATATATATATATATATATATATATATATATATATATATATGTATGTATCCGAGCGATAAATCAAAAAACACTAAATTGATTTCAATAAAACTTGGCAAAATTCTTGCTTGGGCGGAAAACCGAGGTCGACTTCGTTAATCAGCCTTTATGCTCAGTTTGGGGGAAAACTTTTGAAAACACAATATTTTTGTAAGTATCAGAGTAACTGGAAGGAGACTTTACATGTGGGCTAGAAATAGTGCAAATAAACCTATGTTGTGAATTTTAAGAAATTTGGTACACAATATTTAGAGTTTTATCCAATTAAAAGTAAAATGACCAAATACAAGCTTTGAGACGACTTAGTGGTTAAAGTCAAATGCATGACAGACAGAGTAGTTAACTGCAGCGCGTAGATTGAATTCGTACAACAGGTATAAACCATACATAAACGGTAACCAAACCAAATATATACCAGTCATAAAACACACTACCTGAACCAACAATCGTGAAATCTCGGCCACAATTATGGAAAATGACAGACGACATGAAATTAAAAATTTGCCAGTGATTGTTATTTAACTGGGGAATTCAATCAGTTATTAAAAGACACTATATTTGTAGCTTTATGAACGGCCTAAAATACAGTTTTAGCGCAGCATAGATATATTATGCTGTCGCATAATATAGTAAAATGTAAGCAAAATCATGCCAAGTCTCTATAAAAGTGATTCTAAAATAGTTTCTTTTATCTTTAAACTTAAACATAAGAGCTCATATAAGACCGAAAACAGTCGTGGGATGCGTTTCACTGGTAATTCTACTAATTATGTATTTAATTGTTACGTGTACTGTGAATATAATATTTCGGGCATGAAGCCGAACTAATGTATCATGTTAACAAAACGGTTATTGACGTATGCCTAGATGGCTGAGAGACGTCGCGCTTGCCTCATAAGCAGAAGGTTACGCGATCGAATCAACCTCGATGAATGTTTGTTTTTTATGTTTTATTTTGACATTTGGAGAAACAATAGTACACAGATTTCATACGTTTTGAACAAAATCTAATTTTTGGTTAAAACGCCTGAATAAGTGTGTCACCTTTGAGTCTGAAATTATAATTTTGTTATTGTTGATATTGAAAAAACCGCTTTGATTAGGTTGACTAAAACGAAATCATAGTGGCGATTAATAAGGAAAAATAACTGCTACGTTTATAATATGGCAGATACTTTACTTTTCTAAATATGAATTAAGTTTCCTTCTGGAAATGTTCTGTATAACTTTAATGAAATTTGTAATACAAGTTTCTTTTAAAGAGACTTACACTATCTTACACAATCTACAGATATAGAAAATTGAGTTTAGGGCATTTTTTCAAAAGGAGTTAGAACGCCAGATATTTTTTTTTGATAATAGAGATATCGAAGGTAACACTTTCAAAAGATCTTCAAATGTGCGCGTACTAGGACCTCTAAAATCGATCTTTAAGGTCTGTGTAAGTTTAAAGTATTAACTTTACTAATATGCCGTATAGTAATAGTACAATACTATAACGCACTTGCTGCGTCCCGAAATTTTTTCGAGTTAAAAAATCATAAATTGTTTTTCAATTGTCTCAAAAATGGACTAAAAACTTTATTAAAACTATTTGGTTGTCTTTAATACACTTTTTTTCAGATTAGTGAAAAACATAAATATTATAATATACAGGGTGCCTCAGCGAGACCGGTCGTTAGAAATATATTGAATTCTGGTCAGAATAAACATTTGAAAATTTAGAAGTAGGTATAATAGATTAGACTATTTTTAGCTAACATATTTTCAGAGTTCTAGCACTTCCGGTGTCACGGAAGTGGCCATTAACTTTGTTATTTTAAATAGAATACCCTGCATATTTTTGTATTTTTAGATGGGAGTGATAATTTTCAATCATTGTTAATTAAACTATACCATGTCCATCTATTACGGTTTTTGAGACAAAATTCTTTTCCAAAAGTCTGACAGCTGGTTGACGTTTAGAAAATTAGATAAAAAGTTGAAATCCACTTAAGATTGTACTTTAACGATCCCTTTCTAGGGTATTCTTTAAAATAAAAATTTGTGCCTGAGAATAATTCCTAAATGTATACTTTTCTGCAGGAGCTAAAAATATAGGAAAACATTTTTTTAAAATTTGGAATGACCTATCTTTCGTTACATAATCCAATTGGTGATAAAAATTTCTACAAAATAATATTACATGTTCCTATACCTAAATCAAACCGTTTTAGAGTTATTTTTAAAAAACGAAAAATTACTTTTTTTACCTATTATGTCGAGAATGCTATAAATCGTTATTATAACATAAGCAAATATTTATCAAAGAACTAGCTTTTTAGGCTTCTTTTGTTGTGCACGAATTTTTGTCAAAAGGAGTTGAAATGAATAACAACGAAAATAGTCATTATACAAATCATGAATAAGCACACTTGGAAAACCCAAATCACCACAACATAGTTAAAAAAAAACCTGAAGATCGCTTCACTAACAAAGTTAGCGTCATCAGAGGATGAAAAATTGTAACTACTTTAAAGCCAACATCACTTTACATACTGAATCTTAGGTAAAGAACGTAACCGAGAGGGGACTAAATCGCAGGCAAATTCTGCAGTGTATTGTATTTTTATCGCCGGACGAAATTTTCGAACTTCCTTTATTACTTTATCTGAAAGGTGTCGGTCTCTAGTAGTTTTGGTAAGGGTCAACGACAACTAAATTAACATAGTTTCGTTTGGCGAAAATATCTGTATTCTTTTGTTATGTCTCGGACGTGTCGGTATTTATTTTATCAAGCAATCTATCCGGTGACTGCTCATCAGTGGTGGAGCAAGGTTCACATATCTTTTATTGTTACTATATGTATACTACAAACATGAGTACCAAATTTAGTTGGTCTTACTTTGTTATTTCCGGAGATATAAATTTTTCCGAAAGGAAACACACAATTTTCCGAGAAAAACTGGGTCGATTTACCTGGAAAACGAACTTATCCAAGCCACTTACAAAAGGAACGTATTCACCAAATTCCACAAAATCGGGCCATTATTTTTTGAGTTGTCGGTGTGATACATACGTACATATATATATATATATATATATATATATATATATATATATATATATATATATATATATATATATATATATATATATATATATATATATATATATATATATATATATATATATATATATATATATATATAAACATTAAAACTGACCCCGGATATGCGTTCTAGCGGGCATAATTAGTGTTGATTTGGAGAATTTTTTTTAAATTCAAAAGTCGGAATCTCCTCATTAGTAATTTTTTTTAAAGAAAATCCACTAAAAATATAATGAGCTTCGCGGGAAACTAAAACTGGTTTTAAAAATTAAACCATTTTTGTTTGCAAATATTAGCTCGATTTGGTTGACTAAAGCAAAATCATCCAAGCGATTAATGAGGAAAAATACCTGCCATGTTTATAGTTTGGCAGGTACATTCTTTTTGTCAATACGAATTAAATTTTGAAAAAAATGACGCATTTTCGAAAATACTCTGTATTTTCTTTGTTTATGAAAATGTCTGAAATCTGTAAAAACTTTCTCATGGCAACTTTTTACGTAGAACGCCTGTGTAGTCATACTTTATTTCTAACGTTTCGATAGTTTGGAACCATCATCAACTTTGTTTTTTCATATGTACGCCATATTGGGTTTTTACGGTTCTGAAAAGCCCCTGTTTTTGCCTTTACAAATGTGTATCACACTTAGTCAAAAAGTTAGGTTATGGGTTGAAAAACGAAAAAATATGATTTTATTACGCATTTGGCAACGTCGCACGAAGAAACACTCACACTTAAGGTGATTCTACTGCACTTAATCTCCTAACTACAATTAATAACAACATATCCTTATAAGTATTAGTTTTTCCTATGTGAAGGTCTTTTGAAAACATGGAAATTACCCTTTTTGAAATTTTAATCCAAAAAAGAAAGGAAAAACAATAATGTGTCAAATTACATAATAAATACTAAAATAAAATATCTAATTTAACGTTAAAAATGCGACCCATTTGCTTCCATACATTTTGCACTTTTTTTTTATCACCGATCTGGTAACACGATGAATCGTGTTACGGTTAACATTGGACAGAACATCCCGCGTTTGCTGTTCGAGGACTTCTCTGCTTTCTGGGGGATCAAATTTATATATTTCGTTTTTAACATGTCCCCACAAATAAAAGTATAATGGAGTGAGGTCGGGAGACCTCCCTGGCCACCGTACCGGGCCACTGTTAGATATTATTCTTGCGCAATTCATCGTGTTACCAACTCGGTGATAAAAAAATGTGGGAAATGTATGCAAGCAAATGGGTCGTATTTTGAACGTTAAATTAGACATTTTATTTTGGTAATAATTATGTCATTTGACACATTATTGTTTTTTTCTTTCTTTTTGTGTTAAAGTTTCAAAAAGGGTAATTTCTATGTTCTCAAAAGATTTTCCCATACAAGAAACTATTCCTTATAAGGATATGTTGTTATTAATTGTAGTTAAGATATTAAATGCAGTAGAATCACCTTAAGTGTGTGTTTCTTCGTGCGACGTTGCCAAATGCGTAATAAAATCATATTTTTTCATTTTTCAGCCCATAACGTAACTTTTTCACTAAGTGTGATACATATTTGTAAAGGCAAAAACAAGGGATTTTCAAAACCGTGAATATCCAATATGGCGCCCATATGAAAAAAACAAAGTTGATGATGGTTCAAAACTATCGAAACGTTGGAAATGAAATCTGTCTACACTGGCGTTTCCTACAGAAAAAGTTGCCATGAGAAAGTTTTTACAGATTTCCGAAATTTTCATAAATAAAGAAAAGACAGGGTATTTTCGAAAATGCGTAATTTTAGTTTTTTTTTTCAAATATCGTAAAAACCAAAAGAGATAAACTCGTAAACTAAACGGCGTTCAATTACAAACAGAATTGTGTAAAACTTTCCATATTTAACCGCTTTCCTATCTCTAACAGTTTCGGAGATCGCAATACATGCATCACCAATTTCGGGCACACTATATATATATATATATATATATATATATATATATATATATATATATATATATATATATATATATATATATAGTCAATAGTCAATAGTCAATAATTTATTTTGCCTTTATTCCATTTACAAATGGTTGAGCACGTCAGTTATTAAAATAAAAACAAAACTATGATAACAAATGTAAAAAACAAACTAGAAAACTTTTCAAACACAATAAAATTTTCGTTCGTCTCAGCTCTGTGCCCCACGGGTATCAGACAAATACTCCGCAATGGAGTAATAGCAATTATTGGTTAGGTATGATTTCAGCAGTGCTTTAAATTCGTTCACATTTTGAATTGCTTTTATAGTTTCCGGCAATATATATATATATATATATATATATATATATATATATATATATATATATATATATATATATATATATATATATATATATATATATATATATATATATATATATATATATATATATATATATATAAATTGAAACTGACCCTGGATATGTGTTCTGGAGTTTCAAAATTCAAAAGTGAGGATCTCCTCATTAGTGATTTTTTTAAAGAAAATTCACTAAAAGAAAGTTATAATAGAGAGATATCGATTGTACCACTTTCGAAATAGTTCTTCAAATAAGCACGAACTAGGACCTCTAAAATTGATCTCCAAGGTCCATTTATATTTAAAGTATTAGTTAATAATAATATAGTACCCTATTATTATGCCACAGGAATAGTGTAAAATTCTGATGAAAATTCACTACTATAACGCACTTGCTGCGTCCTGAATATCTTTATTAATCCTTTAACTAACAAATTTTTTATGAATGCTTATTCTTACAAAAATTCGCCAGCATTTGCTACGCCCGAACATAAAAATAAAGATGTGCCATACCCCTTATCTAGAAAAATCTTATCTCTCTTTTAAAAGGTATGATACAAACGTACAAACACAGCGCAAGAACCAGTTATTTTTTCTGCTCTGGTACAACTATAAAATTTCAATTTTCTTCACAATTACAAAACAAAAACATCACTTAATAATAACAATGACATCGAACTATCTCACCTGCAACATGACCTGCATGATTCTACACTACACAACGATCACCTTGAAAAATAGAGGAAGAGTGAAAGTACCTGTAGCTATGTATATTATATATTCAACAATGGGTGATAAGCATCAAATAAGAGGGGAGGGGGGCGTTGCATGTGTATTTAATACTTGTAGCCAAAGAAGTGATGTAAAGCAGTCCATACACGTGACGGCTTTTAATGCACGTGGAGTACTGGATTAAAAAAAATCTGGACGCAGCAAGTCGTTATCTTAATGAATTTGCATAAGAATTGTACTCTGTCAGAACGGCATCTAACTAAAAAAAAGCCTGGATGCAGCAAGTGCGTTATGGTAGTGAATTTTCATAGAAATGATCTGGCACAAAATATATTATTATAACTTTTTGTTGTAACATAGAAATCTAAGTTTTGGCGTATAGTTAACTTTTTATATCGTAAACCTACCTACCAAATTTGGTTATCATAGCTTTTTTATTTTTTGAGATAAAAATGTTTTTCGAATGAAAACTCAAAATTTGTCCGGAAAACCTCGTCCGATTTTCCTGACTAACGACTGACGTTTTTCCAAGCCATTTACAAAAGGAAGGTACATGCCAAATTTTATCAAAGTCGGACGATTATTGTTTGAGTTATCGGTGTGATACACACACATTATATATATATATATATATATATATATATATATATATATATATATATATATATATATATATATATATATATATATATAAACATATAAAAATTGAAACTGACCCCAGATATGGGTTCTAGGGGTCCTAGTTCGGGCTCATTTGCAAAAAATTTTTCAAAACAAAAGTTGGGATCTCCCCTATACTGAATTTTTTCTACGAAAATTCACTAAAAAGAAATTGAATAGCGAGCATTGACTAACAATAGAAACGACAAAACAGACAGGACGGTCGAAACCGTGTATGTTAGGCAGAAATTGTACGTTATCTGCAAAAGGTATCATTGACTAATAGCTATTTACAAAGACAAAATCTGCTCGTTATGTTAATTAAACAAGGGGAACAGGAAATGTAATGGAAAGTGGCCTCACATTATAAAGGTGATGAATGTAGCAGGAGACCACGTAAGGCACGTAAAATGTTGCATGGAAATTTCAAGTAATTTGTTAGGTCACATAAATAAAAGTTACATAGAGAGCGAGCATTGACTAACAGTGTAAATTAAAGGTACAATCATAGCAAATGGACGCACGATGCTTCTACAATTTTCATTCTCGAGAGAACACACTAGTGAGCTTTGCAAATAAATCATAAAGAAGAAAGAGAGGAAAATAAACCGAGACTGAAGCTACAGGAACGTCTTATGTGGTGGAATACAAGTAGGTTTTTGTAGGGTGATACGTATGTAAAATAGTATAGCAGTAAAAGTAAGCGTCATGTTAGGAGTAAAGACTGTAACAGCGGCAGAAGCAGAAGTCAATGGAAGCCACGCGTGTTCGGCAAGAGTAAATTTTAGGAAGAAACTATTTATTTTTAATAATAACAATAGACTAAAAACGATGCGAGTTGTAAGGAAAATAGAAATGATCTGGAACAAAATATTTTATTATAACTTTTTTTCTTTTAACATAGAAATCTAAATTTTGGTGCATAGCTTACTTTTTATATCGTAAACATACCTACCAAATTTGGTTATCATAGCTTTTTCATTTTTTGAGATAAAACATTTTTTCGAATGAAAAGTCAAAATTTTCCCGGAAAACCTCGTCCGATTTTCCTGACTGACGAACTTATCCAAGCCATTTATAAAAGGAAGGTAGGTGCCAAATTTTATCAAAATCGGCCCATTATTTTTTTAATTATCGGTGTGATGATACACACACACACACACACACACACACACACACACACACACACACACATATATATATATATATATATATATATATATATATATATATATATATATATATATATATATATATATATATATATATATAAACATATAAAAATTGAAACTGACCCCGGATATGTGTTCTAGGGGTCATAGTTCGCGCTCATTTGCAAAAATTGTCGGAATCTCCCCATTAGTGAATTTTTTCTACAAAAATTCACTAATTAATACTGTAATTTAAATAATATAATATTTATTAGGGCAAAGTTAATTTTACAATTTTCTTCCACTTAACCCTTAAAAGATAACTTAAAGTGTAGGAATTACAAAATAAAAAAATTATAAATGCCTTAGTATAAAAACAACAACACTGAATGAACACTGAATATAATAATTACCTCATGAGCTGTGAAGTTTCAGTCTCTAATAACCCAAAAAAGTTCTGGTCATTTCTGAACTCTAAGAAGCAACATAATTCTTTTCCCAAAACAATGGAGTATAATGGTCTCAACTTGCATCAATCTAATGAGATTGCTAATAGTTTTGCTGATTTTTTCCAGTCTACATATGTATCTCGACACTCCACACCTGCACCGCAATCTGTGGTAAATACTACCTTGAAAGACAATGATTGTACTTCATTACAAATAGCGAGTTTTCTTCTTTCAGAAGTTGAGGAGCTTCTTCGGGCGTTTAAGCCTCATATGACCTCAGGTCCTGACCTAATCCCATCATTTATTTTAAAAGATTATGCAGCCGTTTTAGCTTTCCCCTTACATGTTATGTTTAATTTATGTTTAAAAAACTGTAAAATGCCAATAGTGTGGAAGATATCGAAACAGTTTATAAGGCCGGTGATAAAAGACTTATAGATAATTATAGGCAGATATCGTTATCCTATAACTTCCTGAAAGCTTTGGAAATGTTATTACACAGGCATATATTCTTCCATATAAAGAGCTTCATCACTCCTTCTCAGCAGGGCTTCAAGCCAGGCAGATCAGCGGTTACAAACTTAGTTTGCGCTACGCAATACATTGCGGAAGCTTTAGATAATCGTAGTTAGGTTGATGTCATCTACCTTGATATGTCAATGGCATTTGACCGCATTGATCATGCTATCCTGCTACGTAAATTAGAAGCATTTGGCTTATCTGAATCACTCCGAAAACTGATTGTGAATTACCTTATAGACAGGAAGTAATACGTGGTTGTGGATGGCTGCAGATCAAAATATATTTGAGCCACATCAGGGGTCCCTCAGGGGTCGATTTTGGGTCATTTGTTCTTTAATATTTTCATTAACGATCTCGTTGGTGGTTTATTGACTTAATAATGTGTCTCTGGCTAGGCCGGTATCTATTCATAATCTGGGCGTAATATTTGATAGAAAATTGTCTTTCTTATCTCATATTGAGAATGTTGTATCCAACGCATTTAAACTAATGGGCTTTATTATTAGGAATTGCCGCGACTTTAGTAATATTGACACATTTAAAATGATTTTCTGTACTTTTATCCGTAATAGATTTGAGTATTCTTCAGTTGTATGGTCTCCTGGTTACCAGAACCATATTCTCCAGTTGGAAAAGATCCAAAGACGCTTTCTAAAATATATTTACCTCCGCCTTAATGGTATATATCCCTCTGTGGGTTACCCTTCGGAGTATATGCAACGGGACTTCTTTCTACCAAGTCTAGAATCTAGAAGGGAACAAGCTGCATTAATTTTTTTAAATGCTTTAGTAAGGAGATCTTGTGACTACTCTCATCTACTTGAGCAACTAAACTTTAATGTTCCGAGAATGTCTTCCGCGAAATCCGGTCACCTTTTGGTTACCTACGCCGCAAACTAATCTTGTGAAGTTCTCACCGCTTTATAGATTGTGTTCTGTTGCCAAGAGACACGCGTCTTCCATTGATATCTTTCTGTCGGATCCAAGGTTGCTTAAAGGGTTGGCAGTCTCATGGTTGTGAAGGACTGGTTTGTATTTCACAGTTATGGAGGATTGATTTGTGTTTCTGATTATTTTTTACTCATTGTTGATTGTTGTGATTTTTTATATTTTTCTGTTTTAGTTACATTCTGTTATGTATTGTGTGGTTTAAAATGCTTATTTTTAGTTTTAGTTTTAATTTTTAATCCTGTTTTTGTAGGTCATTTCTGTATTTCCTACCCAATAATTGGGCTTGTCCTGTTGGGTAGTGTAATGTTAAATAAATAAATAAATAAAAACAATGTAACAACAAAACATTGACAATTGTGCGCCCTAAATTTGGCTGAAAGAAAGGAATTCTTGAATATGAAAACGATTTACTATAAGTACACTACGCAAGCTGACTATTTTTATAAAAATCTGTAACATATCTCCGAAACCCTGCCAGAGAACAGAAAATATGTCCAAAAGGTAATTTATTATACAGATGTGATGCAGCATGGGAGAAAGAGCTCCGATATTGGCTCGTATAATATTTAGGTATGGCAAACAGGTGATCGAGTCTTGTATTGAGCGAACGTATTTGTCCCCGAAAACAGAGCTTCTGATGTTGGTAATCAGGCCCTGCCACGACGACAATTTTGTGACTTAAGCAAGAAGATGTACTTTGTGTGAAATTTTAGGAATTCATAATAAATGTTTAATAAGTTATTATAAAAAACATGTTTTCGGATTTTCTCGAAAAAATTGTTTCCAAATTTTCATTAACTTTTTTGATTAGTTTCATCGAAAAGGTTTTTGTGAATAATTATATTTTGGTAGGTGGGTAAATAACTTTAAAAGGTTCTTTGGCTAGGAAAATCGGTCCAGTTTTTTTGGAAACATTTTAAGTTTATTTTCGGTGAAATTTTATACTTTTTCAAACAATAACGTTATTTTGATAAAATATGGTACATTGTTTCTACTATATGGGTAACCAAATTTGATGGTTGCTTTAATTGAAAAAACGACATATTTACTATTAATTTTTATAAAATTCATTCTAAATATAGATTAACTTTTCTTTTGGAACGGTTTTGTTTCTTTTGATAAGACCAATCCCCAGAACATTACGAGATGTACGACAGGGTCGCCATCTCGGCGCGGAAGTAGGTAGTATGTTGTCACGACAGCTCCAGTTACAAAAAATGTTATAGATAAAGCCTGTGTACAACAACTAACAATTTTGTAAATTGTCAGCCCTGGCTCCATTTAACGGGCGCTTGGTTAATCATAGGTTTAAGTTTAAAGTATTAATTAGTGAATTTTTGTAGAAACACATATCCGGGGTCAGTTTCAATTTTTATATGTTTATATATATATATATATATATATATATATATATATATATATATATATATATATATAAACATATAAAAATTGAAACTGACCCCGGATATGTGTTCTAGGGGTCATAGTTCGCGCTCATTTGCAAAAATTGTCGGAATCTCCCCATTAGTGAATTTTTTCTACAAAAATTCACTAATTAATACTTTAAACTTAAACCTATGATTAACCAAGCGCCCGTTAAATGGAGCCAGGGCTGACAATTTACAAAATTTTTAGTTGGTTATACATAGTCTTCAGCTATAACATTTTGTGTTAACTAGAGCTGTCATGACAACATACTACCTGGTTCCGCACCGAGATAGCGACCCTGTCTTACATTTCGCAATGTTTTAGGCGGCTGGCTACTGTAGCTGTATACTTTATAGGTGTGTTCTCGCTGAGATTAGTATAGCGCACTAACGAAACTAACTAATTAGAGCGAAACCGGTCTGCGTTTCTATTTATGGTTAGAGTTACATGTAGCCTCACATACATTGTCTGTATTAGGGAAGAAATGGGCGAGGGCTGACTATTTACAAAATTGTTGTACACAGTCTTTATCTATAACATTTTTTGTAACTGGAGCTGTCGTGACAACATACTACCTACTTCCGCACCGAGATGGCGACCCTGTCGTACATCTCGTAATGTTCTGGGGATTGGTCTTATCAAAAGAAACAAAACCGTTCCAAAAGAAAAGTTAATCTATATTTAGAATGAATTTTCATAAAAATTAATAGTAAATATGTCGTTTTTTCAATTAAAGCAACCATCAAATTTGGTTACCCATATAGTAGAAACAATGTACCATATTTTATCAAAATAACGTTATTGTTTGAAAAAGTATAAAATTTCTCCGAAAATAAACTTAAAATGTTTCCAAAAAAACTGGACCGATTTTCCTAGCCAAAGAACCTTTTAAAGTTATTTACCCACCTACCAAAATATAATTATTCACAAAAACCTTTTCGATGAAACTAATGAAAAAAGTTAATGAAAATTTGGAAACAATTTTTTCGAGAAAATCCGAAAACATGTTTTTTATAATAACTTATTAAACATTTATTATGAATTCCTAAAATTTCACACAAAGTACATCTTCTTGCTTAAGTCACAAAATTGTCGTCGTGGCAGGGCCTGATTACCCACATCAGAAGCTCTGTTTTTGGAGACAAATACGTTCGCTCAATACAAGACTGGATCACCTGTTTGCCATACCTAAATATTATACGAGCCAATATCGGAGCTCTTTCTCCCATGCTGCACCACATCTGTATAATAAATTACCTTTTGGACATATTTTCTGTTCTCTGGCAGGGTTTCGGAGATATGTTACAGATTTTTATAAAAATAGTCAGCTTGCGTAGTGTACTTATAGTAAATCGTATTATAACCAACCCTCTTTATAAACTGGCAACATTGCTTGTGTATCCTCATCCACCAGCTATAACGGACATGTGCGTGCGCGACAACAACAAACGCAACAGGCTTGGTATGTTCTAGCCGGGGGAGGCAGTCGGAAAGCGAGAAGCGGAGAGTGTGTTAGGGTAGTTTTAAGTTAAGTTAAGTAAGAAGTGGAACTGAAGACGTGCTGGTGTCACCGCGTCCCGTGTTAGGGAAGTGCAGAACGACCCCCTTTGTATTAGCACCTTGTATCTAGCAAATTGTTTAATCGTGTAAATAGTCATAAGCACAGTTATCTAATTACCATAGAACTCAAGACCCATGAGATTTGTATATAACGTGTAACCGTGTATGTGGAACCGTGTATTAGGAATGGTATATTGGTGAGAGTGATGTATATTGTGTAAATTGTAATATAACTTGTACATATACTTTGATTACGTTTCTATCATACATCCACTAATTACCTAATTATAATAACCTCAGTGACGGTCCCCCGCCACGTTATACTGGCGCCCACACAGGTAATTGGTATTAGAGAAGTGTGTTGACTGGTTAGTGCGTGTAAGTGAGATTGTAGAAAAGTTACGCATTTCAATTGCGATTTTAAAAGCATAGTAGTGATGAAGCCTTCATTGTAACGGATGCAGTAAACTCCAACAGTGCCCTAAAATCCCCTTCAGCCCCTGCGTCTCTTGCCACAGCCATAGAGGTGGCCCTTGTACACCAGCTTTGAATTTATGGTCTGGTCCATGAAGTTATGAAGACAAAGGCATCAAGACTACCTGCGGCCCTGTACCCTGTACCGCTGCCCTTCTAGGAATATCGACTGCTTCTTTACATCACAACTGCAGGTTTTCTTAATTCTTTTAAGATTTATTTATTTAAACCGAAACTATGTAGGTAAGTTTCATACAAATATATTCCATGAATTTAATAAGTGCCACTGCTACTGAAATATAATTTGGAAAGACTTTCAATAAATAAGGACAGTATTTTAATGCAGAACAATATAAGTTTAATCAGAGACAATTTACCTGCGTATATATAGCGAAACTAATTAGACAATTTTACATAATTCTGCCTTACAAACTTCAAACAAGTTTCTGGAAAATGTGTATATAGGGTTTTAGTTTTAAAAGACGTAAAAGTGCTTATATCTGTAGTATAAATAACTATTATTCTTTGCGTATTGAATAATCTTTGCAATTACATACTTTTGTTTCATAAATTTCAGCAATTATATTTCAAAAAAAAAAAAGAAAGCAATAACCTTTGTGTAAACATTACAACTTCTGAATTTATTTGCTTCATAAAATAATAAGAAAATTTACTGTTGAATAGATAAACTGTCTGAAATTTGATCAATATGTTCGATTGAACCTTGTTTATTATACTTTTGTATACTTTTATATATGTGTATGCCTGTACCTATATATTTGGTTCGACTTTTGAGTTTATGTCGTACCTTCTTGTTCTATTGAATACATTTGACTTCATGCGGTTTTAATGTTGCATTGTAATTTTGTCAACAACTAATTGTTTATGTTAGCTATATGTTTTTATGCAAACTTGTCATTTGACATCAAGATTTCCGTAACCGAAAATGCCTCCCAAACGCAACCACCGTGAGCAATCTTTCGAGAACGGTTCGGACGTTTCGAACTTTGTTACCTTGAGCAATGAACAATTTCAGACACTTTTAGCGTCAATACAGCAAAATGCTGCTGTTAGTGTACCGAGTAGTGCTAACAATACTCCGACACCCGCGGAACAAAACGGTAATTTTGCCATGTGTACCTCACGTTTCGACGGCGAAGCTGGATCATCAGTAGCAGCATTTCTGGATGCAGTATTAATATTTAAAGACTGCGCAAATGTTTCTGACGACTACGCATTACGAGGTCTCCCTATGCTTTTAACAGGTCTGGCATCTATATGGTATCAAGGCATAAAACATACCATTCATTCGTGGGAAGAAGCAATTGCATTGCTGAGGCATGT
This sequence comes from Tillus elongatus, assembly GCA_964006375.1. Lineage (NCBI taxonomy): Eukaryota > Metazoa > Arthropoda > Insecta > Coleoptera > Cleridae > Tillus > Tillus elongatus. Next base: position 295,251,848 of record OZ023262.1, read on the forward strand.
GTATGCTCGTCAGATGCCACCATACAAAATTTTTAGGAAAATCTTTGCAGAAGAACAAGGTGACACAAAAACAGAAATGTTTATATGCACCGCTCGTTCACTTCTAGCTCAGCTACCATATCAACTTGATGAAAATGTTTGCCTAGACATGGTATATGGTCTGCTTAATAATCGCATCCGAGAGCGGATCTCACGGGATGATGTATCAACATTCAATGAACTTTTAGCAAAATCTCGTTCCCTAGAAGATTCTTTAGAAGAATCCAAGTTGAAGACGGACATCCAAAACGAAAAACGCGTAATTAAGGACAAGCCACGAAGTTTCGAACAAAAGTGCGCTTATTGTCGTGTAAAAGGACACCACATTAATGAGTGCAGGAAAAAGCAGAAACAACTGAATAAAACGGCTACAGAACCAGGCACCTCGGGAGAATCTAACCCAACCTTCAAGCAATTAACATGCTACGGGTGTGGTGCACCAGGTGTAATTCGTTCAAAATGCCCAACATGTCGATCTAAATTATCTACCGACTCAAGAAACACTCCTCAGTCGCAATCTTTTTATGGCGTGGACATACACAATTTTTCAAAGCCATATAACAGACCAGTTTTACCTGTGACTATTTTGGGTCACAATGGAACAGCAATTGCCGACACCGGTGCCACGAGATCCATCGCAGGTGAAACCTTATACGCAATCCTTAAGGATCATTGCCAGTTTTATAAGCAGAATTACACTGTCAAATTGGCAGATGGAAGCGTCACAACGCAAGAAGTTCTAGCCACCATGGTAAATATTCAGATTGCCCATAAAACTGTCCAGCTAGAAATGATTGTTTTGCCAAATGCCAAGGCAAACCATACCCTTCTAGGAATTGACTTCCTCACTAGATCTCAAGTTCTTTTGAACACCACCACACAGTCTTGGTGCTTCCTTGAGAACCCTGGAGTGCAATTCCCATATGCCAAGGAATTTCAACAGAATGAACAGTCCGTCACGGATTTAGCTAACGTTTCGTTCGTCTTACTTAGAGAAGATGAGGGAACCATGCTTTCCCAGGACCAAAAGCAAAACTTCAACAGTTTCCTTGCCAGTCATGAAACTCTTTTTCGTCCAGGGGGAGAGCCCACTCGCTATGCTGAGCACAAAATAGCCACGCATCCAGATAGAGGTCCTATCTCGGTGCCGCCTTACCATATGACAAAGGCAAAACGAGAAATATTGCGTAAGATGTTAGACCAGCTACTGGCTGATGACATAATCGAGGAATGCGAAAGTCCTTGGGCAGCACCAGTCGTTTTGGTGCCTAAGAAAAATGGACAATACCGACTATGCGTTGACTATCGCCGCCTTAATGAGATAACTGTCAGTGACAGATATCCAATGCCAAGAATAGATGACCTATTGCACCAAGCCAAACCGACCCAATTTATGTCTACAATAGACCTTCAATCTGGTTACCACCAGATCAGTGTTTACGAGCCCGATAGAGATAAAACAGCTTTCGTAACACCTTTCGGAATGTTTAGGTACAAACGACTTCCTTTTGGATTATCCACAGCTCCAGCCTCGTTCCAGAGAATGATCGATAGGCTCAAAATAGGCTTAAAAGCAAACGTTTTCGCCTACTTAGATGATTTGATCATCCTTTCACAGTCGTACGAGTCACACCTCGAAGACCTCCAAGAAGTGTTCGAACGCCTAAACCAGTTCAACCTTAGAGCCAACCGAGAAAAATGCGTCTTCAGTCGCCAGGAAGTGCGATTCTTAGGCCACATCATCACAAAAGATGGCGTGAAAGCCGATCCGGAGAAGATTGCAGCATTGGATAAATGGTCCCCTCCTAAAAACCTAAAACAACTCCGCACTTTTGTACAAACTTGCAGCTGGTTTCGCAAGTTTATACCGAATTTCTCCGAAATAGCTCGCCCTCTTACAGACCTTACCAAGAAATCTGCCACTTGGAAATGGGAAGCTATGGAGGAAAATTCCTTTCTAACGCTGAAGAAATGCCTTACGACAGCTCCTATACTTCGTCAAGCAGATGAAAATAAACCCTTCATCATAAGAACCGACAGCAGCGACTACGCTATCGGAGCAGTTTTGATGCAGGGGGAGCATAACCATGAGCGCCCTGTAGAATACGCAAGTCGTCTCTTAACATGTGCCGAAAGAAACTATTCTACAACAGAAAGAGAGGCGCTGGCCCTTGTTTTTGCAGTCCAAAAGTTCAGAGGCTACATTGACGGTTCACCTGACATTACCATAGGCACTGACCATCAGCCCTTGCGTTGGTTGATGTCAATTAAAACTCCAACTGGAAGGCTTGCCAGATGGGCGTTACAGCTCCAGTCGTTCAACCTCAAGATTCAGTACACACCGGGTAAAGCCAATGTCGTAGCTGATACGCTATCACGACCTCCTGTTACTGAATCCGATCCGCCAACAAATGAAGTATGCGAAATCACCTTCGATCTTCCAAGGATTTCACCAAGTGACCTGCGCATACGTCAACTCGCAGATGCTGAAATTAGCGAAATTATTCGAGACTTAGAATCTCCATCACAGGAAGATGAAGCCCGTAAGTGGTCAGAACGGGGCTACATGATGGAGAAAGGTATTCTGTATCGATACCTTCCTGACAACGATCGAGAAGATGCCCAGCTCGTTGTACCCAAGCAAGACAGAGAAGAAATTCTCCTACAATTCCATCACCAAATCTCATGCCACGATGGAATTGAGCGTACACTTCAGAGAATCAAGAAGTGTTACTACTGGCCAGGAATGAGAAAGTCCGTTATCAACCATGTCAAATCCTGTGTCGAATGTCAGCGTTACAAGGCATCGAATCAAAAGCCAGTTGGCCTTGTTCAGACACCTCTGCCAGGTGCCAGGTTCGAGACCATTTCAGTAGACTTCTTCGGGCCTCTGCCAGAAACACAGAAAGGAAACCGATGGATCCTAATCGTAGAAGATATCGCCTCTAAATGGATAGAGATGTTCCCTATGAAACAAGCAACAGCCGTTGCCACAGCTACTATTTTGGTAGAGGAGATATATTTGCGATACGGCGTAGTAAGACGTTTAAAGAGTGACAACGGTGTGCAGTTTATTAGCGAAGTAATGCAGCACGTATGTGCCTGTCTAAACATTTCACAAGACCTAACTCCTTTATACCATGCGGAATAGAATCCAGTCGAACGCAAGAATCGTGACCTAAAGCCAAGGCTGGCGATCCTGACAGCAAACGACCATACCAGATGGGACGAGAAACTGCCTTTTATACGTTTCGCCTTAAACACAGCCACATGCGAAAGGACAGGCCAGACTCCAGCATTCATAACATTTGGTCGAGAACTTCGTTCCGCTCATGAAATAGCCCACGACATGCGACAAATTCTCAATACAGAGAACTATGTTCCCGCCATCACACCTTATCTACTGCGAATGAGTAATGTTCTTCAAGAAGTTCGAGAACGGCAAGAATATCACCAAGATAAGAGCAAGAAGTATGCCGACGAGAAACGTCACCCAGCTCCCAAGTACGAACCAGGTGATCTAGTGCTAGTTAAATCACACACCCTCAGTAATGCAGCCCATAACGTGACCTCTAAGCTTTGTCCAAAAAGAGATGGACCTTATCTTATACTGCGATCTGCGACTAAGGTCAGTTATCATATTGCCGATCTCCAAAACCCGGCAGTCTCAATTGGCAAATACCATGTGTCAGACCTGACACCCTTTCACCAACAAAGTGGTCCCCTTCCGTCTCCGGCTCTGCCAAAACGCCAGAGAGGAAGACCCAAGAAAATTCGGGAAAGTGAAAGTGATCCGCACTCCGCGTCTCCGCGATAGTGGACAATAAACTTTACTCCAGCTCGTCATACGAGGACGTTTATGACGACCTGAGGGGGAGTATAACCAACCCTCTTTATAAACTGGCAACATTGCTTGTGTATCCTCATCCACCAGCTATAACGGACATGTGCGTGCGCGACAACAACAAACGCAACAGGCTTGGTATGTTCTAGCCGGGGGAGGCAGTCGGAAAGCGAGAAGCGGAGAGTGTGTTAGGGTAGTTTTAAGTTAAGTTAAGTAAGAAGTGGAACTGAAGACGTGCTGGTGTCACCGCGTCCCGTGTTAGGGAAGTGCAGAACGACCCCCTTTGTATTAGCACCTTGTATCTAGCAAATTGTTTAATCGTGTAAATAGTCATAAGCACAGTTATCTAATTACCATAGAACTCAAGACCCATGAGATTTGTATATAACGTGTAACCGTGTATGTGGAACCGTGTATTAGGAATGGTATATTGGTGAGAGTGATGTATATTGTGTAAATTGTAATATAACTTGTACATATACTTTGATTACGTTTCTATCATACATCCACTAATTACCTAATTATAATAACCTCAGTGACGGTCCCCCGCCACGTTATAGTATTCATATTCAAGAATTCCTTTCTTTCAGCCAAATTTAGGGCGCACAATTGTCAATGTTTTGTTGTTACATTGTTTTTATTTATTTATTTATTTAACATTACACTACCCAACAGGACAAGCCCAATTATTGGGTAGGAAATACAGAAATGACCTACAAAAACAGGATTAAAAATTAAAACTAAAACTAAAAATAAGCATTTTAAACCACACAATACATAACAGAATGTAACTAAAACAGAAAAATATAAAAAATCACAACAATCAACAATGAGTAAAAAATAATCAGAAACACAAATCAATCCTCCATAACTGTGAAATACAAACCAGTCCTTTACAACCATGAGACTGCCAACCCTTTAAGCAACCTTGGATCCGACACAAAGATATTAATGGAAGACGCGTGCCTGTTGGCAACAAAACACAATCTATAAAGCGGTGAGAACTTCACAAGATTAGTTTGCGGCGTAGGTAACCAAAAGGTGACCGGATTTTGCGAATACATTTTCGGAACATTAAAGTTTAGTTGCTCAAGTAGATGAGAGTAGTCACAAGATCTTCTTACTAAAGCATTTAAAAAAATTAATGCAGCTTGTTCCCTTCTTGATTCTAGACTTGGTAGCAAGAAGTCCCGCTGCATATACTCCGAAGGGTAACCCACAGAGGGATATATACTATTGCGGCGGAAGTAAAGATGTTTTAGAAAGCGTCTTTGGATCTTTTCCAACTGGAGAATATGGTTCTGGTAACCAGGAGACCATACAACTGAAGCATACTCAAATCTATTACGGATAAAAGTACAGAAAATCATTTTAAATGTGTCAATATTACTAAACTCGCGGCAATTCCTAATAATAAAGCCCATTAGTTTAAATGCGTTGGATACAACATTCTCAATATGAGATAAGAAAGACAATTTTCTATTAAATCAAATTACGCCCAGATCACAGATAGATACCGGCCTAGCCAGAGACACATTATTAAGACAATAAACCACCAACGAGATCGTTAATGAAAATATTAACGAACAAAGGACCCAAAATCGACCCCCGAGGAACCCCTGATGTGGCTCAAATATATTTTGATCTGCAGCCATCCACAACCACATTATTTCCTATCTATAAGGTAATTCACAATCAGTTTTCGGAGTGATTCAGATAAGCCAAATGCTTCTAATTTACGTAGCAGAATAGCATGATCAATGCGGTCAAATGCCTTTGACATATCAAGGTAGATGACATCAACCTAACTACGATTATCTAAAGCTTCCGCAATGTATTGCGTAGCGCAAACTAAGTTTGTAACAGCTGATCTGCCTGGCATGAAGCCCTGCTGAGAAGGAATGATGAAGCTCTTTATATGGAAGAATATATGCCTGTGTAATAACATTTCCAAAGCTTTCAGGAAGTTATAGGATAACGATATCTGCCTATAATTATCTATAAGTCTTTTATCACCGGCCTTATAAACTGTTTCGATATCTTCCACACTATTGGAATTTTACAGTTTTTTTAAACATAAATTAAACATAACATGTAAGGGGAAAGCTAAAACGGCTGCATAATCTTTTAAAAGAAATGATGGGATTAGGTCAGGACCTGAGGTCATATGAGGCTTAAACGCCCGAAGAACCTCCTCAACTTCTGAAAGAAGAAAACTCGCTATTTGCAATGAACTACAATCATTGTCTTTCAATATAGTACTTACCACAGATTGCGGTGCAGGTGTGGAGTGTCGAGATACATATGTAGACTGGAAAAAATCAGCAAAACTATTAGCAATGTCATCAGATTGATGCAAGTTGAGACCATTATACTCCATTGTTTTGGGAAGAGAATTATGTTGCTTCTTAGAGTTCAGAAATGACCAGAACTTCTTTGGGTTATTAGAGACTGAAACTTCACAGCTCATGAGGTAATTATTATATTCAGTGTTCATTCAGTGTTGTTGTTTTGCATACTAAGGCATTTATAATTTATTTATTTTGTAATTCCTACACTTTAAGTTATCTTTTAAGGGTTAAGTGAAAGAAAATTGTAAAATTAACTTTGCCCTAATAAATACCTCCTATTATTATTATTAATAATAATATTAATATTATTATTATCATTTTAATTACTAATTATAAATACAAAAGTGACAGGGGTGTTTCCATCTTAACTGGGCCACACTATATATATATATATATATATATATATATATATATATATATATATATATATATATATATATATACAGGGTAATTCATAAGTGGTGACCAAAAATAAAACCCCATATTCTTTGAACAATTTTAGAGAGGGTATGTCCTATAAAAATTTTTCCTATAATGCTTCATTAAAAAGATACCGGGTGTTGAATTTGAGTTTCAAAAAATTAAATTTCCCAATTTTTTAAAAAGTAACATATATTTTGGTGAAACTTAGCATGTGTAGGCTGTTATGGAAGGCTCGTATTCTACCATAACAATTGAATCGTCTAATCCAGCAGTGGCGCACGTACTCACATGTCATTGGTTATCCCTCAAGAAAAAAACGTCTACGCCAATGTTATTTTTTTATTTTTTTATTTTTTGAATCTTACTTTCATTCGTGAACAAAATGACCCTCTTGATAATTTTCTGTACGACGCTTATTTGTCGAGTAAGCAATGAATCAGGTAAGTGTTTTAGAGCACAGTTCATGATTTTTAACCAGTCGTTGTTTGGTAGAAAATCGCAATGATACACTTTTATGCCTCCATTGGCCTGAATACACCCACGACATCTTTTTTATATGGAAAATTTAATGTCTTGATAATTTTTTGTACGACGATTATCTTTGTTGCATTTTAGTAAGTAGTAGTCTTGTTTGCCAAAGTTGTCATTGACGTTTACGTTAACAAGTTATTTTTTTGAATAGGTGTAAGTGGTAAACTTTATAAAATTGCAAAATGTTCTACTCTTTTACTTCTTATAATGAAGTACACCTCAGAAGAGTATGCTGATATAATTTTTATCTACGGATATGCTGATGGAAATACTCTAGCTGCTTGTCGGGAATATTAACGTAGGTTTCCCACTCGCCGTCAACCTACACCAAGGGTTTTTTCACGATCGTTTTCAAGACTTCGGCAGTGCGGTATTGGACAACGTCCTGACGCTAGAGCTAATGGTAGAAGACAACATCAACTTGAAGACGAGGAGAGAGTGGTGGATGCAGTGATGGACCTTCTACAAGTACTCGGAGGATTGCCACGCAGTTACAATATTCTCAAAGCTTTGTTTGGAGAACTTTACATCGAGAAGCCTTACATCCATATCATCGACAGAATGTTCATTGCCTTCTACCTGGAGATAATGTGCATCGACGAGTCTTTTGTGAATGGATGTTGGAAATGAACAATCAAAATATCTTATTCCCTAATCTAATCTTCTGGTCTGACGAATCAACAATTACAAGAAATAGTATTTATAATTCTCATAATGAGCATATCTGGTCATTGGAAAATCCACATGCAACAAGGACTCGCACATTTTAACATAGATTTTCCATTAATTTATGGCGTATTTTTAACGGCTCAGTGTTCATGGAAGTCCTGCCACAACGTTTAGATGAATCTTCGTACTTAGGGCTCCTAGAAAACCGTGTAGAAAACATTAAAGATGACATTCCACTAGCAACAAGAGTTATAGTGTGGTACCAGCATGACGGTGCACCAGCGCATCATAGTCGAAACATTGCTACATGGCTACATGCACATTATAATGAAAGATGGATTGGCAAAACTGGACCAATACATTGACCTGCAAGATCACCGGACTTAAACCCACTTGACTTCTATCTTTGGGGTGATTTTAAGCAAATGGTCTACATTCAACAAATAAATACACCAGAGCAGCTACAACAACTGATAAATAATGCTTTTCGTCATATTCAAGCAACAATGAATCCTCAAGACATGAAATTTTCCGTATCAAAAACATGTCGTGCGAGTATTCAGGACAATGGAGGCATTTTTGAACATTTATTGTAATAAATAAATTACTATAAGCCTGATAAAAGTGTATCATTGCGATTTTCTACCAAACAACGACTGGTTAAAAATCATGAACTGTGCTCTAAAACACTTACCTGATTCATTGCTTACTCGACAAATAAGCGTCGTACAGAAAATTATCAAGATAGTCATTTTGTTCACGAATAAAAGCAAGATTCAAAAAGTAAAAAATAAAAAAAAATCATTGGCGTACCCGTTTTTTCTTGAGGAATAACCAATGACATGTGGGCACGCGCGTCACTGCTGGATTAGCCGATTCAATTGTTATGGTAGAATACGCGCCTTCCATAACAGCCTATACAGGAGAAGTTTCAGCAAAATATATGTGCTACTTTTAAAAAAATTGGAAAATTTTTATTTTTTGAAATTCAACTTCAACACCCTGTATCTTTTATAGGAAATTTTTTTATAGGACATACCCTCTCTAACATTACTCAAAGAACATGGGGTTTCATTTTTGGTCATCACTTATGAATCACCCTATATATATATATATATATATATATATATATATATATATATATATATATATATATATATATATATATATATATGATAGAGAGCAGTGTGTGCTCATAGATGGTACGATGAGTGGGATGAGACCTGTACGTTTCGGGGTGCCGCAGGGGACAGTTTTGGGACCGTTATTGTTTGTTATATACATAAATTCTTTATTCGAACTACCAATATCAGGTGAACTTACCAGTTTCGCTGATGATACCGTCGTGTTTTACAGGGGTAGTAGTTGGACAACTTTGAGAAACACAATACAACGTGAACTTCCCATTTTGCTGGATTATTTCAGTGAAAAACTTTTGACAATCAACATGGATAAAACAAAATTTTCACCGTATGCTAGTTACAGATCTCACCTGCCGGACTTTACAGACATATCGTTTAGATATAATGGCTGTGACATGACGCTGTCCTCCAGTTCAACGATTAAATACCTTGGGGTGATCATGGACAGCCACATGAAATGGGATGCCCATGTTAACGAATTGGTCGGTAAGTTGAGGTGTTTAACTTACAAATTTAAATACTTAAGAAAATTCCTTGACTTGGATCATCTGAGGAGCTTATACTATGCATTGGTGCACACTCATATTAACTATGGGATTATTGCATTGGGTGGTGTGGCGGACTGTTTCTATAAGAGGCTGGAAGTGATCCAGAAGTGGATACTGAAAATTGTCTACAACAGGTGCTTTGTTTACCCTAGTCATGCGCTCTTTAGAGAGTCAGGAATTATAGATCCTGGACAGACTTACATCCTAGCGCTTCTGATCCATACTAGAAAAAATGTTAGTGCTTCCATTCGCATAGACCATGTCTATGGAACGAGGCATAAAGTAAGTTGCCTCAATGTTCCCACTATGCAGAAGACTATTGGACAGCGGTCTTATACTTACCTTGCTCCAAAAATATACAATGTTCTGCCAGAATCTTTAAAAAAGTTGAACTCTCTTTCTCTTTTCAAACGTAAAATTAAGTTGTGGATTGTTCAAATGACCAGACAAGAGGCCCACCGATTGATAGATACTGGACTTTATTTCAACTCTTTATCACAGATTTCCTAGTTGCGGTACATAGATATGTCAGTTTGTGTAAGTGTGCGTCTGATATGTGTTCTCTGTTACTTATTGTATTCATTACTGCTTTTGTTTCCCGTACGTTTGTCAGGGGGTACGTGTGTTGTTCAAATGTGTTAATGTGTGGCTATAATTGTGCTGGTCTGAGTTACACCTGAGATTTGAGAACGTGTAAGTGTGCGATACTTTAGGTTGCGTATAATTATTTTATATATAGGTTTTTTTGTGGCACGTTGTGTGCAAATTTTTGTTTATAAAAGTCTAAAGAGATATAATAGCCCGCATGCAGGTTCGCCTTTGCGGGTCTTTCTCTCTCTCTCTTATGTTTAATTTGCCTTCGGATGTTAGCAACTAGTACTTTACATAATCATGTTAAGATCTGTAATTGTTAAAATTGTGATTATTACTAAAACTGTACTTTACGTGGGTAAATAAACATTTATTATTATTATTATTATTATTATATATATATATATATATATATATATATATATATATATATATATATATATATATATATATATATATATATATATATATAAACATGTAAAGATTCAAACTGACCTTGGATATGGGTTCTAGGCGCTAATTGGAAAAATTTAGTCGAAACTTCCAGCATCGTTACCTCTTTATTAGTGAATTTTCCTAATGAAAATGTACTAAAACACCGAAATCTGCAGTACTAGAATATTTCTAATAAACCACACCAAGGTGACCTGCTGTTGAGACAAACGAAATCCATAAATACGATTTGTGGGTTCAAGTGATGAAACTTTTGGTGCTGAAAGGTTGACTGTGTATGACGAATTGTATAAACCACAAAAATGTTATTAAACAATATCCTTGGAACAAAAATAAACGAATTAAATAATAACAATAATTAAAATTTCTCATTAATTAGCCTTACTTTTTGATGCAACAAAAACCCAATCTAGTAATTATATTTTATAGTTATTGTAAATAGAACGGCCACCCACAGAAAAAAATTGCCAAAAAAATATTTACAGTATCGTATGAAATAAAATTATTGAATTCATAACAAGGTGTTTTTAACGAAAATAATACACAAAGAGGCAATAAATATTAAATAAAAATATGAATAGTTATTGTGTCGTATTTCCTGATGTCGGCGCCACATCAAAAATGTAATAATGTAAGGCGGGACGCAGCAAGTGCGTTATAGTAGCGAATTTTCATGTAATAATAAACCGCAAGTGAAGAGAGGTATGCAAAAAAGTCAAAAATCTGGAGATTATACCCGGCGCCCTATTTTTTGTAATTTCAACAACCCACCATAAGGGCTTACAGCCTAAATACTATCGTACCGTGGGTGTCGACAAGGAGGAAAGAGGCAACTTGTTAATTCTGGACTTGAAGGTTTGGAGATTCGGAGGAGAAGGAAAAACATGTGCCGGCAAAAAATTCCACCACTTGGAAGTCCTCGGGATAAAAGAGCGGGCATAACAAGATGTTCTATGTCTGGTGACCTGGACCGTAAGAGGGTGCATTCGCTCTGTTACCCTGGTAGATCTGTTGGGGGCAGCAGGTGGAGGAAGTATGGAAGAAAGCTCCTCTGAGCACTGCCCATGCAGATATCTATAAAAGAAAGAGAGGTCACCAACGGCACGTCGGTGGGCAAGGGATGGCAGCTTTGGGTGAGGGTAGGGTCACCAATGAGACACATAGATCTCTTCTGAATGGAGTCCAGGATAGCGAGTGTAGAAGCGGCAGCAGCACCCACAGTATTCGAGGTTTGGCCTTATTTGTGAAGTATATAAGGTATAGAGATTACCTGGTAAAAAGTATTTGCGGACCTGGAAGAGGAAAAGAGGAAACCTAATTTCTTAGCAGCCGCTTCGCCAATTGATGTGACATGTTGGTGCCAATTGAGATTTCGATCCACAGAAATGCCAACAAGTGAAAAGGACTCATTACTTTGAATAACTTGGTTGTTCAAATTTGATGGTTTTATGGCTGGTGTATCTTTTATGAGAAAGAAAGTAAGACTGAGATTTGGTGGGGTTGAATTGTACAAGATTTCTACTTCCCCAGTTTAATATTTTTTGGAGATCCACAGAGACAGAACCCTCCATGTGTCTGCGATCCTCATCTAGTTGGGCCAAAGAGACAGGCTTGAAATATTGTATATTTGAGTGGAGGGTGCTGTCGTCCGCGTAACTGTGAACTGGGTTGGATGTGCTAGAGAGGAGGTTATTGATGTGAAGAAGAAACAAAGTAGGGGCTAAAGCTGAACCTTGAGGAACTCCTGCATTAATTGGATATAGTTTAGAGGAATGACCATCCACAACAACAGAAATGCTGTGTGGTTCCATAGACTTGTTCCAAGAATGGGTGGCAAAGGAAAGGGGGTCGGCAGTTGATCTGCGCTGACGGAATCCATACTGCTTGTCGTGGATTAGACTGTGTTTTTCAAGAAACTTTAGTAATTCGGCTTTTATATACTTTTCCATCACTTTAGAGGTTACTGAAAGGAGAGAAATGGGCCTGTAGTTGCTAGGGAGCGCTTTGGATCCTTTCTTGGGGACGGGTTGTAGTCGAGCAGTTTTCCAGTTACTAGGGAATATGCCTCTATTGTAAGATATCTGAAACAGACGAGTCAGGACAGGAGCAAGATCTGGTGCGCATTTTTTGAGAAGAAATGCTTGGATATCGTCAAAGCCAGAGGCTTTCCTGGTATTAAGAGAAGAGAGCATCTTTCGTACCTTTTTAGTTTTGAAAATGAGGTCCGTCATTTTATGCGCGACATTGGGAACTGTTGGTGGTTGAACATTTGGAGGTGGGTAGAGAGTAGAATTGCCGGCGAACAACGAGGCAAAAAGTTCAGCGTTGTCCAGGGCGGTAGAAACAATTTCATCCCCCGAGATAAGAGGTGGGAACGTGCTCTTGCAGAGATGATTTCCAATAGATTTAGCAGGAGTCCAGAAGGGTTTGCTGCCCTTAGAGCTTAAGAGGACTTTGTTTTTGATGTGGCTATTAAACGAGTTTTTTGCCTCAGAAAGAATGCGGACATAGCGGTTTCCTGCGTTGTTAAATGCTTGACGGTTTTCTTGACTGGGATTGTGTAGAAGTGTTTTGTGAGCTTGACCTTTTCAAGTCTGGCCTTGTCACAATATTTAGAGAACCAGGGCTTTTGAGTGGCTGAAGAAGTTTTCTGTGTACGTGAAATAAATAATTTCATACCAGCTTGGATAATTTCGGTGACGTTTTGTGAGATATCTGAGGGGTCAGGATGAGAGAAGCAGATAGACGCCCATGGAAATGAGGAAAAGTAATCTCGGATTTCGTCCCAGTTCGCGGAGTTGTAGTGCTAAACGATACATGGGTGTGATATCTGTGTGACTCGGGTTGCATTGCGCAGGAAGCGGTGACCATGCCATGGTCTGAGCGACCGAGGGGGGCGGTGACTGATATTTTATAGCATTCAGGATTTGTAGTAAAAAGGAGATCCAAGGGATTTGAGCTGTGTGTTGGGATGCGAGGAAAGTAAGTAGGTTGCTGAACCATATTGGCTAAAGAGTTGCTGACTGCAATGGCCTCCGCTGCTCTCCCATGTGGATCGGTTTTTGAAGATTCTAGCCATTCCTTATTATGGACGTTGAAGTCACCAAAAATAGTGACCTCGGAGGAAGGATATTCAGAAATTAGATGGTCGGTTTTTTCAGAAAGGTAGTCAAAGAGCTGGACAAAGTTGTTGTCAGAAGGTGACCGGTAAATGCAACAGATAAATTTAGTTGCAGCCCTGAGAGAAAGTTTTATCCATAGTATGTCTAGCTTCTAAATTTGGGAGTCAGGTGCAGGGTAGATTGCTACGGACGTATGCGCACACGCCTCCATGCAATCTAAAAGAAGTAAGGAGCTCATACCCCGGGAAATTAAGGTGATTAGTGGCTGTTTTGGCACTGATTTGAGCTTCGGTGAGGAAGAGGAGTTGGGGCCTATTAGCCTGGAGGAGATGGTGGACGGAGTTCAGGTTAGAATTTAGACCACATCTATTCGAGAAGGATATGTTGAATTTTGATGTTGGCGCCCCCTGTACACCCCTCTCTCGAAGATGCGAATGGAGGGGTATTTAACATCCGGAATGTTTTGCACAAGGACGAGTCATCATCATTTTTGCTTATAAGGGAAACCGACTCATACACCAGAACCGGAAACGTCTGTTTGGACTTCACCGGCCCCTTGATGCATGGGGTGGTACCTCCTCGCGTGTGGAAAATTCCACTACCACCCGCGAAGAGAGGGAGCAAGACTTTAGTAGACCATCAGCCCTGGGCGTTATTCCCATTGTCGACAGTCACGCCAGGGGTGGCACGAGGAGCCAGCCTCTAGGAGTCCGGTAGCTAAATCATGCGTTGATCAATCAAGAGAACGACCAGCACACGACCAGGCTAAGGGACCACACCCCCCAGATTCCCCTATTCAGTGATCTGGAAAGTTATGACTAAGAGATTCGCGCACAGCTGCGGCATAATGTGGTGCAGCACCATCCTGCTGAAACCACACACCCTCTTCTGCAAAAGCGTTGTAATTTTCCAATATTTCCACAATCGTCGGGTAGATATGCGTTTCCATTAGATCCAGATACATGCCTTCATCCAGATTAACTAAACATTGAATGAAAGGCTTCTCTCCAGACAACAAATTTATACAAAATTCACTTCCCGACGTGTTTCGACACTCTAAGGGGTCATCTTCAGAGGATAAATGTTAACAATTAAAAAAAAATGTATTTGAAACTATATAAAAGGTTCAATAGGCCAAAACTTCATCCTTTATACCAGGGGCCCTGCAACACTACATCTGCATTCGCCAGAAATTTTGTCTCTAAACAAAAATCAATAAGAAAGATCGGCGATTTAAAAAGCAGAAATCCTGTTCAAGTTGGAATAATGGCTGCCCCTCATTAATGCTGTCGTTTCTAAATCGCCGATCTTTCTTATTGATTTTTGTTTAGAGACAAATTTTCTCGCGAATGCACATGTAGTGTTGCAGGCCCCCCTTGGTACAAAGGATGAAGTTTTGGCCTATTGAACCTTTTGTATAGTTTCAAATACAATTTGGTAAAAATTGTTCAAATTTATCCCCTGAAGATGACCTCTTAGAGTGTCGAAACGCGTCGGGAAATGAATTTTGAATAAATTTGTTGTCTGGAGAGAAGCCTTTCATTCAATGTTTCGTTATGCCCATCCCAGACTGAGTTCATCCAGCTTTCCGGTAGGAAGAAAGGCTCTATGAGGTGGCCTCCCAGCATGCCCGCCCAAGCATTCAATTTCCCCAGATGCTGCGTATCAGTTTCACGCAAAATTTTTGGATCTTTGTAATTCCAATCGGTAATTATGGCAGTTCACTTGGCCATCCAGTTGGAACGTACATTTATCGGAAAAAAAGTTCGGGACGCAGCAAGTGCGTTATGGTAGTGAATTTTTATTAAATGCTTCAATTTTGAATAACTTTTTTTAAATTTTATTTCGACAACACACCACGAGGGTTTACAGCCTAGATACTATCGTACCGTGGGTGTCGACAAGGAGGCAAGAGGCAACTTGTTAATTCTGGACTTGAAGGTTTGGGGGTTCGGAGGAGAAGGAAAAACATGTGCCGGCAAAGAATTCCATAGCTTGGAAGTCCTCGGGACAAAAGAGCGGGCATAACAGGATGTTCTATGTCTGGAGACCTGGACAGTAAAAGGGTGCATTTGCTCTGTTGCCCTGGTAGATCTGTTAGGGGCAGCCGGTGGAGGAACTATGGAAGAAAGCTCCTCTGAGCAGTGACCGTGCAGATATCTATAAAAGAGAGAGAGAGAGGTCACCAACGGCACGTCGGTGGGCAAGGGATGGCAGCCTTTGGGTGAGTGTAGGGTCATCGATGAGACGTATAGCTCTCTTCTGAATGGAGTCCGGGATAGCGAGTGTAGAAGCGGCAGCGGCACCCCAGATGTGGGAGCAGTATTCGAGGTTTGGCCTTATTTGTGAAGTATATAAGGTATAGAGATTAGCTGGTGAAAAGTATTTGCGAGCCCGAAAGAGGAAGCCTAATTTCTTAGCAGCCGATTCTGCAATTGAAGTGACATGTTGGTGCCAATTGAGACCTCGATCCACAGAAATGCCAACAAGTGAAAAGGACTCATTACTTTGGATAACTTGGTTGTTCATTGTGGTGGGTCTAGGGCTGGTGTATCTCTTATGAGTAAGACAGCAAGACTGAGTTTTGGTGGGGTTGAATTGTACAAGATTTATACTTTCCCAGTCTAATATTCTTTGGAGATCCACGGAGACAGAATCTTCCATGAGTCTGCGATCCTCATCCAGTTGGGCTAAAGAAGCAGGCTTAGGATATTGTATATTTGAGTGGAGGGTGCTGTCGTCCGCGTAACTGTGAATTGGGTTGAATGTGCTAGAGAGGAGGTCATTGATGTGGAGATGAAACAAAGTAGGGGCTAAAGCTGAACTTTGAGGAACTCCTGCATTAATTGGATATAGTTTAGAGGAATGGCCATCCACGACAACAGAAATGCTCCGGTTGGAGAGGAAATTTGCTGTCCAGGTACAGAGTTTTGGTGGTAGGCCATAGGCCGGGAGTTTATTAAGCAGCGATGCGTGCCAGACCTGGTCGAATGCTGTGGATATATCTAGAGCGACAATCTGGGATTCACCGCGTAGTTCCATAGACTTGTACCAAGAATGGGTGACAGAGGAAAGGAGGTCGGCAGTTGATCTGCGCTGACGGAATCCATACTGCCTATCGTGAATTAGACTCAATTAACTCAATTTTCTATAAACCTAGAAAGTTTAATTTTGGTATGTAGTAAGGTCTTTCCTAATGCAACGTATGCATATTCCAAAGCCTGGCTAACGAACTCATCCAAGCCATTAATAAAAGAAAGGCACTTGCCGAATTTCATTGAAATCGGTTAATTAATTTTTGTGTTATCGGATATATATATATATATATATATATATATATATATATATATATATATATATATATATATATATATATATATATACGGGTCCTAGTTCGCGCTCATTTGAAAAAATTTGTGCAAAGTCTCACCATCGATACCTCTCTATTACTGAATTTTTTTAAATAAAAATTCACTAATATTTTGGTTAAAGGATAAGCAATTTTTTTTCTTTTGGCAATGCATTTTTAATCCTATAGTGTTGGAACGGGACCTGCTGAACTTAGTATGATATCTTAGGCAACACACAATACACAACATATAAAACCATTGTGTTACTTCTTATAAGTGTTGCTCTATGTAATGTGTCGCAGTTTGGACGTCAGTTTACAATGCGAGAAATCTTAAAATAGTAAAGGATTTTAGCCATAGATAAAACTTTTCAGGGTCAAAGTCGCAGGTAACCAAATATAAACAAGATATCCACCCAATTTCATTAAAATAGCTTTGTAATTTTCGAAGAAAAAAAAATTTTTTTGAAAGAAAATTTAAATTGTGAATAACTCAATTTTCTATAAACTTAGAAAGTTGAATTTTGGTATGTAGTAAGGCCTTTTCAAAGGCAACATATGTACTGAATTTTATTAAAACAGCTTTGTTATTTTCGGAGAAAAAATTTTTTTTTGAAAGAAAATTCAAAATTTTCCTGGAAAACATTGTCCGATTTTCCTGGCTAATGAACTCATCCAAGCCATTAATAAAAGAAAGGCACTTGCCGAGTTTTACTTAAATCGGTTAATTAATTTTTGAGTTATCAGACGGATACACACACACACACACACACACATATATATATATATATATATATATATATATATATATATATATATATATATATATATATATATATATATATATATATATATATATAAATATATAAAAATTAAAACTGACCCCGGATATGGGTTCTAGGGGTCCTAATTCGCGCTCATTTGAAAAAAATTTTCAAAGTCTCACCATCGATACCTCTCTATTAGTGAATTTTTTAAAATAAAAATTCACCAAAAAGTACAAAAACGTTGGATTGCTCCTGACACGATCCCTCATTTTTTCGCAGAACTGCACGCGGCGGATCAGGACCGTCTTCATTAAGCTCGTGTACCAAATCAATTAATTAAAATTAATTTTATATTTGTAATAAGGAAATTCCTCAAGTACTTGCAAGTTTCTTGAGACTCAAATTTGGTTCCATTGCGATGTGACTTAGAACAGCTACCTGTTTTACCTACGACCGGCTCACGTTGATGTTTTTCGTTTGCAACCGATCTAGTTTTCCAAAATGTATGCCAGTAGAAATAAAAAAAATCTCAACCTAAATTATCTACTTAATTTTAAGAACAAAAAGTATTGATCCTGTTATGGGGATATTTTAAAAATATAGGTATATTATTATAAATGATTGTATATATACAGGTACGCTGTTGTGAGTTTATACTGATAAGTATAATACATGTAAATATTTATTTATTTATTTATTTATTTATTTCCCATACATACAATAATACTTATTGACTAATATTAAGAACAGTAGCACGTAAGTTCAGAAGAACTTGTATGTGCTGAAAAACTCCTGCTACATATTGCACAGAGCAGTTGCATGCACCTTTCCAGCAACAGTGCAACAGGACGTATCATGCCCGTATGATCCGGTTCTCCAATCTTATCTCTATTTTTTACCATTAAATGATCTCTACAATCGGCCGTGATTAAAGTCTACTCCCCTCTCATCACAACAAAAACATAGTAAGATCCGATATTTACAATAGATCACTAATCAACTTACCAAGTTAATTACCCACCCAGTCTCGCACGTACGCGCACGCACAGTCACACATTCCCACACATCCACACTCTTTCATGCACATTAATGATCCAGATATATACACGCAGTATGAAAACATCATTCCCTCTTTTCCCGTATCACTTGCTCAAATGTTTCAAAGTTCTCAATTAAATGTTTCAAAAGTTTTTTCCTAAACTTATAATTATCTTTCAATTTTTTTATCTCCAGTGGCACAAGATTAAGTAGCATTGGACCAAGGTACGATACATAACGCTGTGAAATGTTCTTCCTACACGCCGCAGCCGCCATAAAGTCACCCATTTTGCCCCTTGTACTGTAACCATGCGTTAACAATTTCTGTAGGCTTATATTTGTGTGCGTGTATTGTATGAGTGCCACTATGTACAATCCAGTGATATTAAGTACATTGGTTGCCTGGTTATACAACATATAAGTGGGATATTTAATCTCCTTGTTCAATATAGTTTTAATTATAAAGTTCTGTGTGATGCGTAGAGGAGTCATGTAAGTATCATACGCCGATCCCCAACACTATATTCCATACCTCAAAATGGACTGGACCAAGCTATCATACGTCAGAAGCAAAATCCTTTGACTTAAGATGCCTCGTAGAATATAAAAAATATGTACAAATTTTCTGAGCGTTTTGTTGAGGGTTTCAATATGACAATTCCATTTTAGATGCTGGTCTATGATGATCCCCAGATACTTTACGTTAGCCTCGCACTTGATTTCATCTTTCACACGTATTACGGGAACAATGTGCGGGAGACCCACACTCGTAGGTGAAAAAGTGATAACCTTCGATTTCTTTGCGCTCAGATTTAGATTGTTAGAAGCAATATAGAATAAGCTTTCAGTCTGTTTGTCCTACTGTACTACCTTCTCAATCCGTGATCTGTCAGTGTGCCGATAGGCCTTGGTGGGTCTATAGGCGATTATGTGTCCCAGTCTATCAAAAAAAAAGAGTATGAGAGACGGTGAATTAGCAATGTTTTGTAGAATTTCATGCTCGTTCCAAATATGGCTTGTATTTTGCTCTGCCGCTTTTTTTGAGTTTGTCGATTTCTTTTTTCTTTCATATCTAAGTAGGCGTCGATCTGACATGTATAAGACTTCCACATTATCAGGACACTTTTTACAGACTAATCTTTTTGTGCTATTCTCAACTTTGGATTGTCCTTTGTTTTTGAGCTACAGGTATCAACGTTTGTTTTTATAATGACAGCCATATTGGATTTTTTACTCACACAGTAATCTTTTTGTGCTATTCTCAACTTCAGATTGTCATTTGTTTTTGAGCTACAGGTATCAACGTTTGTTTTTATAATGGCAGCCATATTGGATTTTTTACTCATGTGTTAGCCTGTGAAAAGAGGTTTCCAATGATGTACAACATGCTTGAGAAATCTTGTAATTGCACTGACAATTTTGAGGGTAGTAGGCTATGAAATCCAGAAATACCAGAAAACAAATAACAAAAAAAGTTTTCAAAAAGCAGTAGGTCATAGAGTCTAACAATAGACTTCTACTTTTAACATAATTTTCCGTTATGATTCACGATAAAAAAAATAATTTAATTTACAATACTTAATTAGCTAATAATACTAGGTAATATTATGTGAAACAGTTTAATAACGAAACCCGGAAATAACAAATAGAAACTTTAACTTCACAAAACAACACAATTAGAAACGGAACTCAACAAATAATAAAATAGAAACTAAAAAATACACTAAATAGAAAATTGTTCAATATGGCTACCGTTTTGTTCAATGCACTTTATACACCTTTTTGAAACATGCCTGCAAACTCTGGTGAGGGTGTTTTGGTTAATATGATTTATAGCTTCCGTGATTCTGTTTCGTAATTCATTGATATTTTGCGGTGGATCGAATTTATACACACTATTCTTCAGAGTACCCCAAAAATAAAAATCCATGGGTGTTATATCAGGACTTCGAGCACACCAATGAACCGGCCCATTGTCACAAATGACACGGTTATTAAAATTTTGGTACAAAAATTCTTTGACGATCCTAGCATTGAGCTGGACAACTGTCTTGTTGGTACGAAATCTCGTCTAAATTATCATGAACTCTTCTAACTGTTGGTAAGATATCATTTCTCAATAGATTAAGATACCTTTCTCCAGCTAATTTATTTTCAAAAAAGAAAGGACCAACAATGAAGCTGCCCGAATTTTTTAAAAATTAACTGTCTAATCTACAAATAAAAATAACAGTTTTTTTCCTAATAAGCCGCACCAAACATTAATACCAAATCTGTCGTGCAATCGTCTTTCTTCCTTTAGATGGGGATTTTCATTTACCCAATAATGCCTATTATGGCGATTATACACAAAACAATTTGTAAATCTGGATTCATCAGTCCATATTATTTTCAAATGAAAATTTTGATCTTGCTGACGTTGTCCTTGATACCATCTACAGAATTGAAGTCGCTTAGGATAATCGTCAATATTTAATCCTTGTACGATTGTAGGTTTGTATGTATGGTAATTAATTTGTTTAAATACACGGTGTACTGTACTTTTTGTAACGTCAATTTGTTCACCATAAAACCGACCAGATTGTGAAGGGTTTTCGTTTGAAACCTGTAAGACATCATTATTTTTTTCTTCATTTCTTGGCATTGGTAGTTTCTTTGCGTGGAAGCTACCGTCGTTCAATCGATTGGTCACTATCTTGCGAAACATTTTGGTGTTTGGTTGTCGTCTTTCTGGGTAGTTGTTTTGATATGAATTTGCAGCTGTCTCAGTATTTCGGTTAGAACGAATATAACATTCCAACATGTCAAAATATTCTTCATTACTGAACATGTTGAATAATATTTAAAATAAACATGAAACAAACTAGTTAGTACAAAATTTTAAACCACGTGTTTAATACACCTTAAATTGTTCAGATAATTAAGAATGGCAGTATTCTTAATTATCGCGATAGTGTTATATGCATAGCAACCTTTTTTCTGTCGTTTTTCAGTTGACTTACAATTAAAAAGCAGACAATTTTCAAAGGCGTCTTCGTAAACCATTAGTCTGCTTTTTATTGGGTTCTGTTAGTAAATTTAGTTATTTACTAAGTTTACCTATTTAATTGAATTATAACAATTTTTTAGAATAATGTAATGTAAAATATATGTATAATTTGTAATAATAAGCCGATTCATTGGTGTGCTCAAAGTTCCTATTTTTCTTATCGTGTATCATTACGGAAAATTATGTTCAAAGTAGAAGTCTATTGTTAGACTCCATGGCCTACTGCTTTTTGAACACTTTTTTTTTGTCATTTGTTTTCTGGTATTGGATTTCATAGCCTACTATCCTCAAAACGGTTTTTCTCAGAATTGTCAGTGCAATTACAAGATTTCTCAAGCATGTGGTACATCATTGGAAAGCTCTTTTCACAGGCTATCACATGAGCAAATATAAAATAAAAACAAACCTTGATACCTGTATCTCAAAAACAAATGACAGTCCTAAGTTGAGATTAGCACAAAAAGGTTACTCTGTAAAAAGTGTCCAGATAATGTGCAAGTCTTAGACATGTCAGATCAACGCCTATTTAGATATTGAAGAAAAAGATATCGACAAATTTTGGTTTTTTCAAAATTACTCGAAAACAAAAAGAGGCAGAGCAAAATACAAGTCATATTTGGAACGAGCATGAAACTCTACAAAACATTGCTAATTCAACCGTCTCCCTATCTCTAATAATAACGGAGATAGCAATACATTTCCATCCAGTTTGGGACTATATATATATATATATATATATATATATATATATATATATATATATATATATATATATATATATATATATATATATATATATATATATATATATATAGGTCTGAAGCGAATGCACCCTTTTACTATCCAGGTCGCTAGACATAGAACATCTTGTTATGCCCGCTCTTTTGTCCCGAGGACTTCCAAGTTGTGGAATTCCTTGCCGGCACATGTTTTTCCTTCTCCTTCGAACCTTCAAACCTTCAAGTCCAGATTTAATAAGTTGCCTCTTTCCTACTTGTCGACACCCACGGTACAATAGTATTTAGGCTGTAAGCCTTCGTGGTGTGTTGTTGAAATAAAAAAAAGTATATATGTAAGGTATTAATTATTAATATGACCAATAGGTGTAATAAATATAAATAACCTTCAACTGTAATTCAAAAATCTGTGGTGCATGAACTATAAGTTCGTGCCATCCCGAGTGTTTGAGTGTTTACACTCACTCACTCAAACTCAACTCAACTTAAAATTTATGTATTAAATCTAGGACCTAGCGATGTGCCATGTTTTTCTCAGGATGACGATCATTAAAAATCTGTGCTGCATGTCGTGCACAGTTCTCCTTCTTGAAGGACAAGCTAATTATTTCCACTTTTCAGTAATTGTTAAACTATTTTCACGAATTGGAATTCAATCCATTTTGTGATAATTTTACGGGATATTTACTTGTCTCGTTCAAATTAAAACAGGTAAGGGAGTTAAAGTGATAAAGTTTATTAAGGGATGAACGAAAACTCACAAAAGAAAATATTTTTATCGATAAATTGTTGAAGAAATTCGTCAGATAACGCCCGAAATGTCTATAAATTAGCTTGTACACATTGTAACGCAATCTACACAGGCCAAACTTCCATAAATTCTAACACCCAATACAAAGAACATATTTATGCATTTAGAAATAACCACGCTGACAAATCTACATATGCAAAACATATAATTGATACCCAACATAGACCTACAGTAAATAACCGCATTAAGCCACTACATTTTTGTAACGACAAGCGTAAAATAGACTTTTTTGGAGCTTTAGAAGTCAAAAAGCACACGCACCACAAGAGCTACCTTGTTACAAATGAGCAAACTGCTTTAATGAAATCCCCTTTCTTGGATATTTGTCGTCCTTATTAAATAAATCAAACAAAATAAATCTAACTATTTTCTCAAAAAAGTTGTAATAAGCTAATGAATTGATGTATGTCGATATTTTCGTTGTATAGAGACTACTTTATTACTGTTATTGTTTAGTTATTTTATCGTTGTAACTGTTATCATAGTTGTTACTGTTATAGGTTAGTTATATCTTTATCTTAAATATTGACATAAATCACGTAGACATTTTGAAGGCCTCATCCGTCATTTGCGTTTCATTTTATTTTCAATTTTAAAGAATTTTTTGATCAAAACATAATAACATAGCAATATTTTTTTATTTGTGGTTGTCATGATTTCGTATTAATTCAATTTTTATCCATCTGAAGTGGCTGTCAATCAGAGAAACCGGTTAGAGAAACGTTGAAGAACATCCTAGAACATATAAAATTCAGAAGGTCCACTTGCTCCAGTTAGCTTACCCGCTGGCTACGTCCTTCACTTACAGAAACAAAACCCAGCCGTGATGCCAGAGAAGTAGTCACAAGTATGTATGTCATATGTAGTAGCAGTGGTGGGGAGGCGAACGCCAAGCAAGTAGGCCACAATGGACCCTTTTTGCCAACCCCAGCAACCATGCTCTACTCTTCCTCGGTTCCGTCGTCAAACCGCCTCGACCTCGAGATGAAGGCCGTGACGGTCTTCAATTGGACGGTACTTACCTGATTCCTCTGCAGAGTCCTTGATCAGAACAATTCTGCTCGAAGACTCCCAAAAGCCTCGCATTCACACAGGTAGTGGTAGGACGTTTCTTCATCCTGGCCGCATTCCTGGCAACTGGAATCCCTCTCTACGCCTATCAATGTGAGGTGTCTTCTATGTCATATATTCTACACTGCTATTAGCCTAACTTCTGGCTCGATGACTAAGCTTTGTGCGAAGGATGAGAGTTGTTTACCTAAAATTTGTCACAAACGTATTTTGAATCTTAGAGATGCTCCTGCTGAATATAACTGGTGTGCACACGCTATCAAACTGCTCAGACATCTGGACGCAGCCCTTACTTGGGAAAATGTATCTCTCTCATAGCTAATCTCAAATCAGGCTGTAATTCTGCAAAAGTTGAAGGATAAGCAACTTGAAAACGACCGTCTAATACCCGCGGGGTCCTTTTACACTATTTTGTACACTCAACTGACATTCTCGGCTCAATTTTTCCAGCCTTACCCCATGTTACGATTGCCGCCTAGCCCGGTGTGTATCCCGACCCAGTTACGAACCTCTTCGAATATTTTTTTCAAGTTAACAGCTAACGGTATTAATCAGGTAATTAATTTTGATAGTTTTGTGCAGTCTGTAATATGAATAAATCAGAATTTTTGCGGCATATCATGGTTGAATGTTTGGATTACGAATCAGTCAGAAAGTCTACACTAAAAATATTAAAATATTGGGATGGCCTGGCGCGCACTAAGGGGGCTTTGCACGTATCTTCAAAACTAAAAAGGTACGAAAGATTCTCTCTTCTCTTAATACCAGGAAAGCCTCTGGCCTTGACGAGATCCCAGCAATTGTTCTCAAAAAATGCGCACCAGAACTTGCTCCTATCCTGACTCGTCTGTTTCAGACATCTTACAATAGAGGCATATTCCCTAGCAACTGGAAAACTGCTCGAGTACAACCCGTCCTCAAAAACGAATCCAAAACGCTTCCTTGCAACTACAGGCCTATTTCTCTCCTTTCAGTCGTCTGTAAAGTAATGGAAAAGTATATAAACACCGAATTACTAAAATTTCTTGAAAAACACAGTCTAATCCACGACAGGCAGTATGGATTCTGTCAGCGCAGATCAACTGCCGACCTTATTTCCTTTGTCACCCATTCTTGGAACAAGTCTATGGAACTACACGGTGAATCCCAGATTGTCGCTCTAGACATATCCAAAACATTCGACCAGGTCTGGCACGCAGCGCTGCTTAATAAACTACCGGCCTATAGCCTACCACCAAAACTCTGTACGTGGACAGCAAATTTCCTCTCCAACCGGAGCATTTCTGTTGTCGTGGATGGCCATTCCTCTAAACTGTATCCAATTAATGCAGGAGTTTCTCAAGCTTCAGCTTTAGCCCCTATTTTGTTTCTTCTCCACATCAATGACCTCCTCTCTAGCAGATCCAACCCAGTTCACAGTTATGCGGACGGCAGCACTCTCCACTCAAATATACAATATTCTAAGCCTGTATCTTTAGCCCAATTAGATGAGGATCGCAGACTCATGGAGGGTTCTGTCTCCGTGGATCGCCAAAAAATATTAGACTGCAGAAGTAGAAATCTTGTACAATTCAACCCCACCAAATCAGTCTTGCTTTCTTTCTCATAAGAGATACACCAGCCCTAGACCAATCACAAGAAACAACCAAGTTATTCAAAGTAATGAGTCCTTTTCACTTGTTGGCATTTCTGTGGATCGAAATCTCAATTGGCACCAACATGTCACATCAATTGCAGAAGCGGCTGCTAAGAAATTAGGTTTCCTCTTCCGGGCTCGCAAATACTTTTCACCAGCTAATATCTATGCCTTATATACTTCACAAATAAGACCAAACCTCGAATACTGCTCCCACATCTGGGGTGCTGCTGCCGCTTCTACACTCGCTATCCTGGACTCCATTCAGAAGATAGCTATATGTCTCATCGGTGACCCTACCCTCACCCAAACGCTGTTATCCCTTGCCCACCGACGTGCCGTTGGTGACCTCTCTCTCTATTTTATAGATATCTGCACGCGCACTGCTCAGAGGAGCTTTCTTCCACCTGCTGCCCGCAACAGATCTACCAGGGGAACAGAGCGAATGCACCCTTTTACTGTCCAGGTCACCAGACATAGAACATATTGTTATGCCCGCTCTTTTGTCCCGAGGACTTCCAAGTTGTAGAATTCCTTGGCCGCATATGTTTTTCCTTCTCCCCGAACCTACAAACCTTCAAGTTCAGAACTAACACGTTGCCTCTTTCCTCCTTGTCGACACCCACGGTACGATATTATTTAGGCTGTAAGCCCTCGTGGTGTGTTGTTGAAATAAAAAAATGTTTTGCTAATGTGTGTCAGATCGTTCCTTTATTATGGAGGGGTGAAGGCGATGGAGAATCTGCTATTTTGTTATGTATAAAAATATTTTTTAAAGTAATATTTTCATTACCACGATCCCGATAAAAAATTTCGGTTGTTTGTTTTTAAGTGTAGGTATATAAATGGTTTTGAAAACGAAAGCTTTTGTAATTCTAGAATAATTTTTGAGGTTGAGTCATCAAAACCCTTGTTTTATTTTACTACAAATAAAATTTGGGTTGATTTGATTAGAACACACTGTTACATCAGCATTTTTCAGTATTATAACATTTTATTAAGTTGGAGGAACCGCAAGCAACGCATCTTGTTATATTACATTAAAATTGAAATTTTTGGTTAATCAAAGACAAAAATCTGTTTCTTTGTAAGCCATGAACACAATTGAAACCCACCTTGTTGGTTTTTCCAAAAAATTAGAAAAAAAAACGGCATCTAAAGTATTCCATACACTGAACGGTTTTGTATTATAATCAAGCGTTTACTTGAGTTTGTCAAAGTTAGCGCATAGAAAAAATCTAGATTTAGCAAGTGCGTTATGGTAGTGAATTTTCAATAAAAAAAATTTATTTGTAAATACGTGTTTTAGTGAATTTTCTTTAAAAAATTGCTATTAAATTTTTTTAAAATGAAATTTCACTACCATAACGCACTTACCAAGCCTAGATTTTTTCTATGCGCTAACTTTGACAAGTTTAAGTAAACTGGTTTAATGAAATCCCCTTTCTTGGATATTCTTCGTCCTTAAATAAATCAAACACAATAAATCTAACTATTTTCTCAAAAAAGTTGTAATAAGCTAATGAATTGATGTATGTCGATATTTTAGTTGTATAGAGTGTGCGTTGTTACTGTTTATGTTTAGTTATTTTATCGTTGTAACTGTTATCATAGTTATTACTGTTATAGGTTAGTTCTATCTTCATCTTAAATATTGACATTTATCACGTAGACATTTTGAAGGCCTCATCAGTCATTTGCGTTTCATTTTATTTTCAATTTTAAAGAATTTTTTGATCAAAACATCATAACATAGCAATATTTTTTTATTTGTGGTTGTCATGGTTTCGTATTAATTCAATTTTTATCCGTCTGAGGTGGCTGTCAAGCAGAGAAACCGGTTAGAGAAATGTTGAAGGATATCCTAGAACATATAGAATTCAGAAGGACCACTTGCTCCAGTTAGCTTATCCGCTGGCTACGTCCTTCATTTACAGCAAATATCTCGTGAATTAACAACTTCAGGTATAGCGAATGCTAATACAGCTTGAAAAAGAATTATCTGCTCTATTCAATGAGAAGATAATATACAGGGTGTTCTATTTGAAATAAATGAGTTGTTCTAGTTTAAAGCACACCAAATTCTAATACATCCTACAAAACACCCTGTATATGAAACAATTTTTCCTAACAATCATGTCGAAGCTTAATGGCCTTGGAACGTGTCTGACAAATTAAAGAATGTTCAGCATCCTAACACGACACGAAATCACCTTCATTAAGTCAGCCTCCCCTTGAACAGAATTTTCAAATAAATTGACATAACTCGAAAACAGTTGAAGATAATGAGAGCATACCCTAATAACTTTTAACCTAAAATTAGATGAGTATTCAAAAAATGCAAGAATATACAGGATGTTCTATTTAAAATAACGATGTTTATATCTATTTACGGTGTAACCGGAAGTCCGCCATTTTGGAAATTATTTCCATTAAATAGAGCATCTTCGGAAACCCCCGTATACAAATCTTCAGCACCCAAAAATGTATATTTTTAGAAATAATCTAATACATTACTCGACGTAGGACAGCCTGTATATATTGCAATAATTTCCCAGCAATTGAATTATTGTATTCCTTATAATTTTATTTTTTATACATTACATGAGTTTAATGTTCCTTATAGATCATTAAAATGTAAACTGTTGTGCCTTTTTTATCTGTTTGAATAAATTATAAAATTTTCCATCATTCCATATTTTTTATGTGATGAAAACCAGATTTTTAATTATGATACATAATTGTAAAATGTATTACTTTTAGATAGTGGTGATTATTTTTTTTGTAATAAATATTTTTTCCAGAAAGCTCTTAAGGAAAAATTGTGATAAAGATCTTAAATTTGACATTTTGAACATAAAACAATTGAAAAGTCTGACACACCACGTGACAGAACTTGTGACAAAATTTCGCCTGTTGGACGCTGGGTTAATATACGATACACAGAAAATTTGCCTGGGATTTCGTCTATCTCTTTGTCGGTTTTTAGCTAAGACGTAGTATAAAAGGTGCTGTTTAGTTGTAAGTAGTTTATTTTTCATCCTCTGATAATGCTAACTTTGTTACTGAAACGATCGTCAGATCTTTAAAAAGATTTTTTATTTTTCATAATATCTTCCGTCGCTCGAAACACGATGCAAACATGGGTGCGGGCCGGGCGTCTCGTTGCGGTGCATTTTAACCGCCGAAACCGTACAGAGTGCGTCCCTGTCTCTTCAGCGCATAGACGACGTCCATGGCGGTGACGGTTTTTCTCTTGGCGTGTTCGGTGTAGGTGAGGGCGTCTCTGATAACATTTTCAAGGAACACCTTCAACACACCCCTTGTCTCTTCGTAGATGAGACCGGAGATACGTTTCACACCTCCTCGTCGGGCCAATCTTCTGATGGCGGGCTTCGTGATACCCTGGATGTTATCGCGCAAAACTTTGCGATGACGCTTGTCACCCCCCTTGCCCAAACCTTTGCCACCTTTACCGCGACCAGTTATATTCAAATCTCTCTGCGTCTGAGCTTGCAACAAACGAACGACAACGTAATAATGCTCCCTTGAGGTGATTTGGGTTCTCCAAGTGTTCTTATCAGTGCTCATCACAGGTTCCAGTCTTCACTTAATCATTTCTGGTGTTAAAATATTTATAGTTACAATTATAACTTATAAGTTTTTTCAGCATTGTACAAGATATTGGAAATTATAACAGTTGTAAATGGTTGTAGACTTAATTCCCGTAATTTCTAATTTTATACGCCAGTGAAAGTTATTATTATTCTTAATGGCAACTTAATGGCTCAAGTTGACAAAAGGGATATTTACCTTACGTTTCACTACATTCCATGAAACAATTAAAAATAACAACTACGATACACGCAATTCTATGACGTCATTTGTTACATGCATCGCCTTCTAGATCCACAGTCATCTATAACAAACAACTGATAAACTTCCATCTCCTCGCGAGACCACAGGTTTGACCGATCATCTGAATTGATTTTAATAAGAGAAGCGTGTCTCGAGCGCACTGCGATGACAGGGGAAAACCCGTCCGTTCTTCTTATCATATATCCAAGCTTCTTTGATACTCTGTCTTGTCTTGTCACTTCCACCTGCCGGTAGAATTACTTTCTCTTTGATAGAGATCGCGTGTTCTTGACCTACCTATACCAACCTGCATCTTATATGGACGCTACAGCGGCCACTGGGGGATTATGTAAAAGAAACTGTGGTTTAATATTGTTTGGAATAAAGCAGTGGATTCTTATTCAGTATATTGTAATAGTAATCTAATATATTCTGCAGCCAATTATAGAATACAATATGTTATCATTTGAAATTTTTAATAGCTAACTTCTAACTGAATAAAAAAGTCTGGACGTAGCAAGTGCGTTATGGTAGTGAATTTTCCTAAAAATATTTCTAATTCTGAGTATGTATTTTGTTTAATGGAAGACATAAACCTTGATAGAAGTATATCATTAATAGTAGACACCATATACCATATTTTATCTAAATAACTTTATTGCTTGAAAAAATTAAAAATTTTCCGAAAGTAAATAAAAATATGTCGAAAAACGGGTCAGATTTTTTGGGCCAACAATTCAAACAAGTTACACAATTTACATTTACCAAGATATAATGATTCATAAAAAGCTTTTTTGAAAATTAAGAAAAACTGTTTACATCAACATTTATCTATTTATTATTTATAAAAAATACCGAAATAAACTCAACGATTTAATTAGGACAACCAAGAAGAAATTCTATGGAGATTTGATAAGCAAGGCAGGAGACAGCTCCAAATGTCTATGGACAACAATTAACAGGATTAATAATGGACACATAAACAAGAACATAGAGAACAAGCAACCAAGGAAGGCAGGCTCCTGCAAGATCATCTTAGTATAGCAGATTATTTTAATGATTACTTTTCCTCAATTGGTGAAAACCTTGCTGAAAGCATAAAGAGCTCTAGGCATTTTAAAGACACAGGTTTTAACGTTCGATGGCTCTGTTTCCCACAGATGAATATGAGGTTAAAAGGATGATACTGCGCCTAAAGAACAAGAGAGCTCCTGGGCATGATGGTATACGTTCAGAGGTCCTTAAATAGGTTGTGGATCTAATCCTGGCCCCACTTGCCTTTATATATAATAGATGTATTGAAAAGGCAATGTTTCCCAGGGTTTTCAAATTCGGCGTTGTGAAACCCTTTTATAAAGGCGAAGATTGCCTAGATATGACGAATTATAGGCCGATTTCTTTGGTTTCCAATGTTGCAAAGGTTTTGGAGATGATACTGAAAGAGCGACTACACAGTTACCTGCGGAAATATAATCTCTTGTCTGATAGGCAATATGGTTTTTGTGATAAAAAAAATCAACTCAGGATACTGTAAATGATCTAACCTCCAACATATATGATAGTCTTGATAAAGGCAATCGTCCGTCATTATGTGTTTTTATGGATTTGAAAAAAGCTTTTGACACTGTCAGTCACGTGAAACTGCTGGAGGTTCTGGAAAGTATTGGCGTAAGAGGTAAACAACATAAGTTGTTTAAGTGCTATATGACTGACAGATTTCAAGTAGTCAAGATAAAAGAGACAGTGAGTAGCCCTCAAAGAGTGGAGTTCGGTGTCCCTCAGGGAATAATTTTGGGTCCCTTGCTTTTTAATATATATATATATATATATATATATATATATATATATATATATATATATATATATATATATATATATATTAATGACCCTTTCAAATTGCGTTGTATGGGCAAAGTGGTAGGGTACGCGGATGATACCGCAACTTTCTATACGGCCGACAGTTGGTGTTCCCTAAAAAAAACTAGTTGAGAGGGATCTTGAGGTGATAATGGCATGGTTTTCTGATAGATGGTTGACCGTGAACCTTTCAAAAACCGTGTTTGTCCCTTGCTCATCTTACGCCCACTGTTTGCCCTTTTATGATGCAATCAGTGTTGGTATAGATTGCCATATGAGATGGGATTTCCATATTCAAAAATTGGTTAAAAAACTTAGGGCATTGCTGTATAAATTGAGATTCATTAAAGAAATGTTGGATAATAAACATCTGTATATTGTATATCATGCACTGGTTGAGAGTGTTCTACGTTACACCATACTAGCCTGGGGCGGTCTGAGACCCATCTCAAATTCATGCAAAGTACCCAAAACCGTATTGTTAAGGTGACATATGGTAAATATTATGCTTACCCTAGTGATCGTCTGTACAAGGACACTTGCTTGATGGATATTAGAGAGCTATTTTGCTTTACGGTTGCAAACATTCAGCATGCTCAGCGGGAGAGTCTTATAATAATAGAGCATTCACATTTTACTAGACATAGCACACACTCGTTTAAAACGCAAAAGGTGAGGAAGGCGGTTACGCAGAGATCGTTTGCTTAGCTATGTGTAAGAGTTTATAATTCGGTGCCTCCTGAAATAAGAAAACACACTACTTTTAAATTATTTAAAACGATTAAAGAGCTGGATTTTTCATACCCCTAGAAGTGTCACTCATTCTTTGTTTAGAAAAAATTGACAACAAGAGGACAGGCGCGCGCAGGTTCCTGCATGAGTCGGTGGTTTTGTGTATGTGCGGACGTGTGTGTGCGTGTGGTTTTGTTCGCGTAAGTATCGGTGTTTCTTTGCTTGTTTTTTGAGTGGAGAGGGAGCAGTGTGTTTGGACTGGGGACGCGCAGATCGGAGTTGACATCGGTATTGAGGCATGTATGGAGACTGGAAACTGAGTATTTAGATGTTAGTATTTTAAAGTACATAAATGCTTTTTTGTTTTTGTGTAGCAGATGCGTTACGATGTTTTAATCAGTGACTTATTTGGAGGGAAGCATATGGTAGAAATGCTAGAGATTTTTGTATTGTTTCTGTAGTTTTGTTTTTGCTATACTGCCAATAAGTATTCGACTTAAGCAGTTTTTTTCTCTCCATTTCTTGGGGGAGATTTTTTTGTATGTGTAAATTGTGTATTATTGTATATTTGTTTGTATTTTTTTTGTATGGAGGAAAATCTTCTCAATAAATGTGTATTATTATTCTTATATTTGCAAAGAAACCCTTTTACGAAAATTAGCCCTCTTTTTACA
This sequence comes from Tillus elongatus, assembly GCA_964006375.1. Classification (NCBI taxonomy): domain Eukaryota; kingdom Metazoa; phylum Arthropoda; class Insecta; order Coleoptera; family Cleridae; genus Tillus; species Tillus elongatus. The sequence goes on from OZ023262.1 coordinate 295,285,140, forward strand.
AAAATTGGCTTAGGTAATATTACACGAAATTTATGTAAAAGTCTTTTGATGAAATTTAGCTAAAAAGTTTTTACACGACAACTTTCTAAACAAATTTCTTTTCACGAGAATTCTAAAACAGATTTTTTATGTTAATTTGCAAACGTCTTTTTTTACAATAACTTATTAAACATTACTTATTAATCACAACAGTCTCATAAAAAACGATTTCTGCGAACATATTTTACACGAAAATTTGCTGATAAAATACATAAAATTCAAGGTATATAATCTGTGATTAAGTAATTAAAAATGACTTATGGCAGTGAAAAGTGGCAAAACAATTGAAATAACTTAAAAAACGGTGAACGGTATCAATTTTTTTCCTATAAATATGCATCATAATTCGATGTAAAATGCAATCATGTAATAATATAAGGAGTGCTCCATCACCGTAGAACGCGCCAGCTTGTATATATATATATATATATATATATATATATATATATATATATATATATATATATATATATATATATATATATATATATATATATATAAACATATTAAAACTGAAACTGACGGCGAACATGAGTTTTGTTCTCTTCTGCTCATTTGACGAAACCTTTTCAACAATTAAAAGTCGCGATCTCATAAATAGTCATTTTTTTCTACGAAAATGTGCTAAAAATTATAGACGATTAAACCAAAAACTTTATAACTAAAACTGCTGCCAAGGCTTCAGAGAATGGGTCTATATGAGATTAATTTTCTGCAATTATTTTAGTAAAGTGAAGGACAATGGCGGTTGAAACTAAAATTTAAGGGATTGTAGAACACTTTTCTTGCTCCATTTTCTTTACGAAACCCGCCTTCGTTTCAGGTTCTTTGGCTAAAACTTGTAAATGTTGACGTTTCAAATCGCGACTTTGATGTTTTAAGAAAAGAAAACTATAAAATTTTCAAAGTAATTTTTATGGAATTTCCTGACCTTTTTGCGCCCACAAAACCAATTTTTTTTGTCTGTATTATTCAATAGATTTCGCTAATCACATACAATATTTTGGTTTTGTGTCATTCTTTGATCACCAGCGGCACCCATTTTTTTTTAAATGCCTATAACTTTTTTTTTCTTTTATAAATTTTGGTAGGTAGATTACTATTTACAATCTGAACCCGAGCTATAGCCTTGTTATTTTTGGAGATACAAACATTTTCCGAAAGAAAACCTAAAATTTCCCCGTGAAAACTGGCTACCGAACTTATTCAAACCACTTACAAAAGAAAGGTACCGGCCAAATTTCATCAAAATTGGCCCTTTAGTTTTTTGAGTTATCGGTGCGATACATACAACTGTTCAGAAAATCAAGATCTATATCAAGGGGCCTGCAGAACGCAAATTCTAACGTCTGTACGATGGAATAGTGAGTAACAAACTGACTTATATCACTGTGGAACGAGTATAATAATTAAGCTATAACACTCAAGGGTTTCAGCACTAAAAACAACATTTATTTGTGAAACGTAAAACAAACTCATCTTTAACCTAACATTATAATCGCCATTAGTGAACTAAACTAGTTTTCAAGTAAAAAGAAAACACATTTCCAACTGCGAAGTCTCTAAAGGTGATCGGTCCAATTTTTAGACCTTACACAAATGTAAATGACGTTCTATACTGATGTGGGTCGTGAAACCATCGAAAAGTAAACATAGAAACCATTTGGTAGACGTGACATGTGATATGTGTTGCATAAGGTTGTTTCGAAATTAGGAAACTTATCTTTTAAATCTATTGTACAGCCAATACAGGTCACATATCTAAGTTCACAGACAATTCATTATTTAATAAAAACCCTGGACGCAGCAAGTGCGTTATGGTAGTGAATTTTTATTAAATGTTTCAAATTTGAATAACTCAGTTTTTTCTACAAACTTAGAAAGTTTAATTTTTGTATGTAGCAAGGTCTTTCCTAGAGCAAGATATCCACCAAATTTCATTAAAATAACTTGGTAATCTTTCGAGAAAAAAATTTTTTTCGAAGGAAAATTTAAAATTTGAATAACTCAATTTTCTATAAACTGAGAAAGTTGAATTTTGGTACTTAGTAAGGTCCTTCTTAAGGCAACATTAATAGTAAATTTTATTAAAACAGCTTTGTTATTTTCGGAGAAAAAAATTTTTTTTTGAAAGAAAACTCAAAATTTTCCCGGAAAAATCCGTTAGATTTTCCTGGCTAACGAACTGATCCAAACCATTAATAAAAGAAAGGCACTTGCCGAGTTTCATTGAAATCGGTTAATTATTTTTTGAGTTATCAGACGGACACACACACACACACACACACACATATATATATATATATATATATATATATATATATATATATATATATATATATATATATATATATTTATTTATTTATTTATTTACTACAAATACTCAACGGGAATTATCCCAAATTAAGAGTATGAATACAATACATATCATACACTATAAAAATTAACATAGTAAAGTTCTACTAGTTACCAAGTGATGCAACGTGTCTCATCTTAGACTCACCACAACACAATATGTCTATTGACTGATGCACGCTGTTATAAATGGAGCACGATCTGTAAATCGGTGAGTTAAGCCTAACATTGGTCCTAGGTGGCGGTAGATAAAAGAAGTCGTGTCTTCTATAAACCAAAAACTAACTATTAAATAATAATAATACAGCTATTCGAGAGAAAGACTTGTGCGCAATCAAAATTTTATGAAATACTAAAAAAATATATCTTTCAACACATATATAGAGTCACACGAAGTATATTGTAGATATTGACTTTAAATTTGGCAAAATGCATGTTCTCAGCCTGACACAATACAAATTTTGACCTTTCATGCTTTCTACCAAGGACTCAAGACATATATATGTATATGTATATATATATATATATATATATATATATATATATATATATATATATATATATATATATATATATATATATATATATATATATGAGGATTTTTAGATCACGCGCATTCCTATATTCAGCATCTTTGCATTTAGAAGTATGATTTATGATTGTCAAGGTGTATAAATATCATAGATAGAGAAATGTATAATATAATACATGTATGTATACAATCCCAGATTCAGACAAGCATGAGTGACAAAATCAATTTGGAAGATGATCAAGAACATGGAGATTCTTTGTAAGAGATTTACAATAAATAGAGATACATGACTGTCTGCACCTGACAATATGAACCGTTCTCAGATCTCTAGAACACGCGAAACACATCCACATTAACAGGGTACAACTTCACCCTGTGATTACCCTAATCTAATCACCGGCTACACTACCGTCACCCAACATCCAGTCCGCGACACTCTAACAATACTAGCCATTTAATACTAGAGGTAAGTCCATGTAATTCTAAGCACTCTCCAGCACTGCACATTACACATGACTTTAACCTGTACAATAACGTTTATAATATTTTAATTAATTAATTAGACAATTTTTGTTTATCTATAAACTTACAAAAAATAATATCGCGGCATATTGATCCTTCCTTCTCATTATCTAGTCCCTACTGTTTGCCTACATATTAAAAGCCTCTCAATACTTTTGAATACTGAATAACGAATGCTTTATAATAAGGAAAAAACAAAAGAAAAGTATAAAACAAAGTACTGAGACAAACTGATCAGATCGAAATCATTCTGACAAGAACATCATCTTAATAAAAAAAAAAAAAAATCATGTAACAATGCTAACTTAACCTGAACAAATATTATAACTAAACTGTCAACTATTCCTTAATTAACTTAAATAGCTTAAATTTATTTAAACTACCAGAAAACATCAAATAAATCTACTTAGCAATTGACCACATTACTTCTTCGTTGCGGCTCTTCTTGTCAGCCTTTTCTCACTAATATTGTTTACTCTCGCAGCATCTGTTGGCCGAGTTTGTGAATGCTCTGCCGGCTGGTATGCTTCAAGTAAAGGTGAGTCTGCCCGTGGGAGTGTACTGCCTTCTGATAATGAACGTCCGATGCTGTGTATCTGATCTCCGTCCTCCGGCTGCTCCTCTAACGTATCCTGAAGTTGTTCAGCGGTGTATACTTCATCATTTACATAGAGCTTATTTCCTCTAATTGATGCATTTTGTTTTCTGTTCTTAGCTATTTTTAAATGTTGAACCAGTATTTTCCTTCCCTGCTGTTCCTCTCTTGTCAGGTCGTGTGAAACAAATATTGAAGTGCCTTTAAATTTATGAGACTGTTTCAAAATCTCTACTTTTTTTAAATACGTTGATAGTTCCACTTTTACGACCTTTTTAGTTTTGCCAAATATGTCCACACTATTCACATCATATCTTTCCAGGTTAACTTCCAATATTTCCTTAAACTTCTCTGCATATATATATATATATATATATATATATATATATATATATATATATATATATATATATATATAACATATAAACATTTAAACTGACCCCATGTATGGGTTCTTTTTTTTTTTGGAATAAAAATTCACTAAAAATTACGTGGGTCTATTTTTATTATCTTGGTCAACGACGCGACGCAAGAAAACGAGACACATCAAACTTTAATTGTTATCAAAATTTAATAAATCCGGGTAATGTTACATTTCAACAATTCTTAATTTGATATCTGGTGATTGGCCGTTATTTTGGTAGTAGAGCGTTCGCATTAGCGTAATTTTATTTGTCATTAAGTTTACTTTCATTTAGGTCCTATGCATTTTTCTGTCCGATGCTTATAAAAAAGAAAGGCACTTGCCTAGTTTCATCGAAATCGGTTAAATATTTTTTGAGTAATCGGTTGGGTACACACACACATACACACACACACTGAGTTAAACCTATGATACCTATAAAAAGTAAAACCAAAATGGCCAAAAATACAGAACGTAAGTATTTTTGGTATCATAGTGTTTTCTCTGAAAGTTCGGCTCTGGTTGTGCAGCCTGCCTTTGCAGCTTCTTTATCTATTTGTTTAGAGACCTTAGATTGTGGTGTGTCAGTGTACTTTAAATCTTAATTTACACGGGTTTCTACCTGTTTTAGCAACCTTTACTGCTTTTGAATTGTTGTTTTTGCTGCTTGCAGGTGCCTCGACTGAGCTTTGGATATTTTGATGTTTTTAATTTCTCAACTTTTAGCTTTGATTTTATTAATGTAACTGTTGCAGAGCATGTTAGCTTTGACTTTAGTTTGTGTTTAGACTTTGCTTGTAGGACTGTTTAGAATTTTGTAACTGCTTGTATCGTGTGATACTGGCCGACCTACCAGAAACTTTGTTTGTGACACAACCACCTTTTGTAATGTTTCAGGAATCCCCTGAAGATGGCAAATATATGGGCCAAAACGCGTGGGGCTTTTACTAAATGAATTCAGTCTGGAGTATAGCCTTGTTCTGTTCTTTTTTACCTTGGAAATATACATAAATATTATTATTAGTATATTGTTTTCATGCAAGAACTATGAGAGTGATCGATTACAATTATTATCGGGAACAAAAGAAGTAATAGAAATTCAGCTTACTTTTCCAACGTAGCTTTGCTTCCAAAGTCATACCTAAATACTTTGCTTCATTGGTTTGAATTTATGACTTATTTATGAAAATTAGATACTATAACCTTTTCAGTCATCTCTAAAGTGATGGAAAAGTATATAAACACCGAATTACTAAAATTTCTTGAAAAACACAGTCTAATCCACGACAGGCAGTATGGATTCCGTCAGCGCAGATCAACTGCCGACCTCCTTTCCTTTGTCACCCATTCTTGGAACAAGTCTATGGAACTACACGGTGAATCCCAGATTGTCGCTCTAGACATATCCAAAGCATTCGACCAGGTCTGGCACGCAGCGCTACTTAATAAACTACCGGCCTATGGCCTATTACCAAAACTCTGTACGTGGACAGCAAATTTCCTCTCCAACCGGAGCATTTCTGTTGTCGTGGATGGCCATTCCTCTAAACTGTATCCAATTAATGCAGGAGTTCCTCAAGGTTCAGCTTTAGCCCCTACTTTGTTTCTTCTCCACATCAATGACCTCCTCTCTAGCACATCCAACCCAGTTCACAGTTACGCGGACGACAGCACCCTCCACTCCAATATACAATACACTAAGCCTGTCTCTTTAGCCCAACTAGATGAGGATCGCAGACTCATGGAGGGTTCTATCTCCGCGGATCTCCAAAAAATATTAGACTGGGGAAGTAGAAATCTTGTACAATTCAACCCCACCAAATCACAATCTTGCCTTCTTTCTCATAAGAGATACATCAGCCCTAGACCCATCACAATAAACAACCAAGTTATTCAAAGTAAAGAGTCCTTTTCACTTGTTGGCATCTCTGTGGATCGAAATCTCAATTGGCACCAACATGTCACATCAATTGCAGAAGCGGCGGCTAAGAAATTAGGTTTCCTCTTCCGAGGTCGCAAATATTTTTCACCAGCTAATCTCTATACTTTATATACTTCACAAATAAGACCAAACCTCGAATACTGCTCCCACATCTGGGGTGCTGCTGCCGCTTCTACACTCGCTATCCTGGACTCCATTCAAAAGAGAGCTATATGTCTCATCGGTGACCCTACCCTTACCCAAAGACTGCCATCCCTTGCTCATCGACGTGCCGTTGGTGACCTCTCTCTCTTTTATAGATATGTGCATGGGCACTGCTCAGAGGAGCTTTCTTCCATAGTTCCTCCACCTGCTGCCCCCAACAGATCTACCAGGGGAACAGAGCGAATGCACCCTTTTACTGTCCAGGTCACCAGACATAGAACATCTTGTTATGCCCGCTCTTTTGTCCCGAGGACTTCCAAGTTGTGGAATTCCTTGCCGGCACATGTTTTTCCTTCTCCCCCGAACCTCCAATCCTTCAAGTCCAGAATTAACAAGTTGCCTCTTTCCTCCTTGTCGACACCCACGGTACGATAGTATTTAGGCTGTAAGCCCTCGTGGTGTGTTGTTGAAATTTAAAAAAAAGAAAAAATAACGCACTGCAGGGAGCATCAATTATTAACGGAGAGCAGTTTTGGCATTAATATTTGACGCTGCCACTGGAGTTTAAAATTTTCGAATCCATTTTCTCACCCTATAATTTAAATTGGTTTAGCAGAAAGTTTGCACGTAAACAAAACCGACTTTTCTACCACAATATTTTCTTATAAACAGCTACACGTTTTTGATTTATGTAAGATAAACTGTTAAGTCACGCTGGTATACCCTAATAGATTTCACAGATTGAAATCAATAACAGCAAATTACAAGAAAAACCGCGTAGAGAAATGATAAAGCGGCCTTTCTGGATGTCCGGATCCATATATCATCCCAGACGATTAGAACGGGGATACGCAATAACTGTTGAAGTAGAAGCTCATTAAGCCAGTCATTAGTGTAAACACCATCTCACACACAAAAGTGGAATTAAATTAGCGCCCACAATCAAAACAAAAGACGTTAACAATATGTTTCATTCATTAAATTATGTACACGATGTTTCACTTAATTTAAACATTCAGATCACTGGGCTGAAAAACGTGAATAAAACGGTGTATTTTTTGTCATATTTATGCTCCAGATATCTCACGGACAAGTTTCCTTCTCATTAAGTTCTTTTTGTCACTTTAGGCTTTAATAATTTGGCTTGGATAACTTTATAATTTTAGAGCCTCGGTGGTCCAGTGGTAAGAACGTGTGCCTCTGAACCAAAGGGTACTAGGTTCGATCCCATTGTTTCTCCTTTCACTTTTTCAGTACACACTGTACAACCAGCATCAGCCGAGGTGGTATTGTATTTGAGCAAGTTGGATGTCTGCACGTTCCGCCCGTCGGAGGGGGCGTAAAGCCGTCGGTCCCGGGATGTTGGGGACGTTACATATCCCTACCCTCCTTACAGAAAGGCAGGGGTTCGGCAAAATTTCCAGGATAGTGGGGTGAAATTGCTCCCTGGCGTCGGTGATTGTCCATAGTCGCGGAAATAGGCCGACGTTAAAGGAATAAAAACACACACACAATTTTATAATTTCCTATATCGTTTTTGATAACTCAAAAAATAATCGGCGGATTTTGATCAAATTTGCTGAGTACCTTCCTTTTGCAAGTAGCTTGGATAACTTCGTTAGATAGGAAAATGGACCCAGGTTTTCCCGAAAAATTGTGTGTTTCCTTTTTAAAAAATATTATATCTCAAGAAATAACAAAGTCAGGGCGACGAAATTTAGAACGAGTGTTTGTATTCTAAAGGGCGAACCAAGTACTAATATTTGGGTATGTAAGTTTAAAGACAAAAAAGTTACAGGGATTTAAAGGAAAAAAAGGGGTATTCCTCAAAACGTCGAAGTCACAATTTGAAACGTCAAAATTGGCAACATTTAGGCGAAGGACCTGAAATAAATACTAACTATGTAAAGAAAATGTCGCAAGAAGAGTGTTCTGCAAACCGTAAAGTTTCAGCTTCAACCGTCACCGTTCTTCATTTTACTAAAATATTTCCTGAAAATTCAATTCAAATAGACCATTTCTCTGATGCTTTGGCAGTAGTTTTTTTGTTAAGTTTATGGTTTAGTTTATAATTTTAGTTAATTTTCGTAGAAAAAAATCGTTAATGAGGAGACTGCGTCTTTTCAATTATAAAAAGAATTCTGCAAGTGACTGCAAACTGGGCCCTGGAATCCATATCCGAGTTTATATTAAGTTTTTATCTGTTACAATTTTTTCGCGTATCTTGTATAATAACAATTATATTTAGCTTTGCCGTAAAATATTTATATATATATATATATATATATATATATATATATATATATATATATATATATATATATAGGATGACGCATTTTTACGGCAAAGCTAAATATAATTGTTATTATACAAGATACGCGAAAAAATTGTAACAGATAAAAACTTAATATAAACTCGGATATGGATTCTAGGGGCCCAGTTTGCAGTCACTTGCAGAATTCTTTTTATAATTGAAAAGACGCAGTCTCCTCATTAACGATTTTTTTTTCTACGAAAATTAACTATATATATATATATATATATATATATATATAGGATGACGCATTTTTACGGCAAAGCTAAATATAATTGTTATTATACAAGATACGCGAAAAAATTGTATACTTCAACTGTAGGGTGTCTTAAGCTGCATCTCAAAATTATTTTGACATCACAAGGTGGCCCATAAGTCGTTGGTGATACCTACCATTTTTTTTTCGAACGCCCTTATATTCTTGCATTTTTGCATTTTTTTAAAATTGAAATATGATTCATGCTTGTAAGAAAAAAAATCTAGACGCATTAAGTGCGTTTTGGTAGCGAATTTTCGTTAAATGCTTTGAATTTCAATGAGTAAATTTGCTATTAACCTAAGGTTCGCTGGCTAGGAAACAAGTTTAAGTTTATTTTCGATTTTTTTGTGTACATTTTCAACCAACAAGTTATGTTCATAAAACATGGCACACTGTTTTTACTATATAAGTTATACCAGTAACCAAATTGATGCCTGCTTGCATTAGAGATACATATTTCCTATTAAAAGCATTTTAAAGAAAGTTCACTAGCATAACGCACTTGCTGTGTCCAGACTTTTTCCCAATGGGCACATTTTAAGAGCTGACATTTTCTTCTGTTCCGCTAAGTCAAGTCTAGGTTTACCACACCCCATACGTTTGACTTCATAATTTTTTTTCTCATGTCTAAATTAAAATGTTTATTAGTGAGAAGAATATTTTGCTTATTGAATTCTTGCTTTGCTCATGTCCAATTTAAAATATTTATTTATTGAATGTTTTGTTTGTTGAATGCTTGCTTTTCCAGCAGGATCTCTCTTTTCAGATCTTTGCTAGATTTATCATCAATGATAATACTCACAAGGTACGTGAATAATTCGACTTGTTCAAGTTGCTCGCCGTTTAGTTTTACATCTATTTTCGCAGCCCTATCCTTACCTATCTTTGTCACTTTTGTTTCTGGGGATCCATTAAATCCTGGATCAGAAACGAATATAAATTAGGTGTACTGGGCAGACTGCCCAGGGCTCAGACATGGTTCCGTGAGTTATTAAGGAACCCAGTTCAAAGAGAGCTGTGGAGCTGCTAAATCTTAGCAGAGTACAGCTCAGGAACATAACAGGACTCTTGACGGGACAAATGGATGTCAAGAAACACCTGCGTAAAATGGGGCGGTTCCAGGGGCACCTGACATGTAGATTCTGCAGCGAGGGTGAGGAATCAGCCAAGCACATCTTGTACGAGTGTAAAGCTCTGGACTGCAAAAGACAACTGATCTACGGACAGCCTAGACCAGAGACAGTGCAATATAAAACTTCACCCTACCAATTGCTGTGCAGACTAGTTCAAAGCACAGTGGTCTTGGAATGGGTGGAGCAGAAAAGACAAAGGGGCGGACGAGCCTTAAGAGACAAAAAAAAGGATTGTTTTTTTATGTTCTGGCCTTGAGGTGACCTCATTCAGCCAGACCAAGCATTTTGAATTGACCGTGTTGTGAAAACTCTGTCTTGTACAGATGAAATCCTTAAATGACAAATTTCCCGTGCTGAAGTTGCTCGCGGTCGTCTGGATCCATGACGACGGTTATGGATTTCTTTTTTAGACCACCTAGACCAACACTGTAACACTGTTGACGTCCTATGCGGTCGGTTTTTGTTCAGATTCAACAGCCGGCTTCCCGCATACCAACAATGCGCCCCTTCTTGAATCCGCTTAAATGATTGTAATTGTTCTGTTAACGACGCATATGCATAATGACTGAATAAAATAATGCACTGAGCACAAATCGCCAACAAAAATTGCTTTTAACTAGAGAAAACGAAAATTTAAGGAGATAACACAAAAAATTTTTTGACGCAGAGAGTGCGTTATGGTAGCGTATTTTTGTAAAAATGTTTTTTAAAGGCAAATATGTCTTGTTTTTAAAAGAAGAACGTTTGGTTGGCAGTATAATCTATATAGTACTAACAATGTACCATATTTCATTAAAATAGCTTCGTCGTTTCAAAAAGTACAAAGTTTTACTAAAAACTTCCAGAAAAACTGGTTCGATAATCCTGGCCAACGAACCCCTTTAACACATGCCAAGATATAATTATTCAGAAATAGCTTTAGGACCATAATTGAAAACAAAAATATTTTTATGGTACTTTGCAAAAATTTGTTTTACAAAAAGTAACCATTTTTTTTTATAAAGAATTTGCCTTCAGTAATGTAACACCAAATTATCTTTTTCAGAAAAATTCGACAAAAAAGTTTTTTTACAATAACTTACTAAACATTTATTATTAATTACCAACATATCACAAAAATCTTACCAAAAATGATTTCTACGGAAACACTAAATATATTTCTGCGAAAACATTTCAAATTAAGCCACTTTTTGAGAGTGCCTGTATACGGCATACCGATTTTTTTCGACGAGTAACACAAACAAAAAGCTGCCTGAGTGCGTCATTTCCATGGGGCTCCGCTATACATTGGTAAAAACGCAATGTCACAATTTGTCATATGTGTTTGTGATATATACGATAGGTGATAAAAAGTTGCAAAACAATTGAAACAAGTTGAAAAAACGATGAACGATATCAATTTTTTTCCTTACAAACATGCATTATTATTCGATGGAAAATACAAAAAGGCAATAACATAAGGGGTGTTCTATTAAAAAAGAAAGTGTATCACCAACGACTTATGGGCCATCCTGTGATTGTCAAAAGAGATTTATAAGATGCAACCCGAGACACCCTATAATTAACGTATATACATTTTTTTCATATATTGTATAACAGATATATTGAGCTTTACCGCAGAAATGCATCACCCTGTATATGTGTTAACAGATCAAAACTGAAACTGACCCCGCATATAGATTTTAGGTGTTCTAGTTCGCGCTCATTTGAAGACATATTTTAAAATTCATAAGTCGCGGTCTTCTTAAAAACGAATTTTTTTCTACAAAAATTTGCTAAAGTATAGACTACTAAACCATAAACTATATAGCTGAAACTACTGCCAAAGCATCAGAAAGAAGGTCTATTGGAAATGGATGTTCCAAAAATATTTAAATATATTAGTAAAATGAAGGACAATGCCGCTTGAAGCTTAAACTTAAGACTTTGTAAAACACACGCTATTTATTCTACACAATCCGTATTTATTTCAAATTCTGTGTCTGAAAATTGCACATTTTGAGGTTTCAAATCGCGACTTTGACGTTTTAAGAAGTAAAATTATAAAATTTTCAAAATATTTCTTCTGCTAGTTCTTGACTTTTTGCGTCAAGAAGGCTGAACCGTTGTATATAATATTCGATTGGTTTTGTTAATCACACAAAATATTGTGTTCTTGTGCTTTCCTCTGTTCACCAGTGGCACTCAATTTTTTTTAAATGCCTATAACTTTTTTTTGGTTTTAACTTAGAGATCTCAATTTCGGCAGTTAGGGTAAGTTTGATAGTATAAACGTACATGCCCAATGTTATTTTCTGAAAGAAAACCGAAGATTTTCCCGGAAAAACTTGTCTGATTTACCTAACTAATAAACGTATCCAAGCCACTTACAAAAGGAAGGAACATACCAAATTTCATCAAAATCGGCCTCTTACTTTTTGCGTTATCGGTACGATATATATATATATATATATATATATATATATATATATATATATATATATATATATATATATATATATATATATATAGTATTAAGTTTTTGTGGCGGTAATATTGTTATTTATCAAAAAATTGTGGGAAAGCCGTCAGTTGCAAAATAAATCTCTTTATTATATGCCGAGCTTTCGGAAAAAATGTATTCCATTCTCAAGGAAATAACGTGACGCAACTGACGGCTTTTCCACAATTTTTTGATATATATATTAAGTGAGTGGTGGACGTGCCGCCACCTAGTTGCGGAACCAAGTAGTATGCTGTCACGCCAGCTCCAAATAACACAAAGTGTTACAAAAATAGAGACTGTATACAGCTAACTAACAATTTAGAAAATTGTCAGCCCTGGCCCATTTCTACCCCAATATAGGGACAAAGTATGTAAGACTAGATGCATTCTCGCAACAATTAGAACCGTAGACCGGTTTCGCTCTCATTTGAGCTCTTCAGTACGGCATACTAATTGCAGCAAAAATGTACCAAAAGTAATACGGCCATAGTATAGCCAGCCTTAAAATACTAAGTGAGTGGTGGACGTGCCGCCACCTAGTTGCGGAACCAAGTAGTATGCTGTCACGCCAGCTCAAAATAATACAAAGTGTTACAAAAATAGAGACTGTATACAGGTAACTAACAATTTAGAAAATTGTCAGCCCTGGCCCATTTCTACCCCAATATAGGGACAAAGTATGTAGACTAACTTTGTGTTATTTGGAGCTGGCGTGACAGCATACTACTTGGTTCCGCAACTAGGTGGCGGCACGTCCACCACTCACTTAGTATTTTAAGGCTGGCTATACTATAGCCGTATTACTTTTGGTGCATTTTTGCTGCAATTAGTATTCCGTACTGAAGAGCTCTAATGAGAGCGAAACCGGTCTACGGTTCTAATTGTTGCGAGAATGCATCTTGTCATATATATATATATATATATATATATATATATATATATATATATATATATATATATATATATATATATATATATATATATAGAAACACAGATCTCATCATTAGTGAATGTTTTGTTTTACGAAAAGTTTGCTAAAAACGGACACCTGTTCTAATTTTTTGTTCATATTATTAACATCCCTTATCAGAGATAAAACGGAGTAGTATAAAAATTTTCATTGCAATCGCTTGACGAAATGGGTTGCAGAGAAGAAAACAGATAATCAGTCTCTACATCTAAATTTAGTATGAAACGGTTTCATTAAGTAAGGACAAGTACAATTATGAATGGAACAACTTGTGTGTATTAACCTCATTATCGACTAGTGAATTGCAGCCCCCAAGAATCGCAGGAGTCAAACAAGCCGAAGAAAGTTTGGTTTCTAATAATAATAACGCAAAAACAAAAGGCCTTTTACGCTTTAATTGAATGACTCCACCTAATTCTATTTAGCGAACGTATATGTTAGGTAGTACAGTTTGAAATTAATATACACGAATGCGATACACACAAAGTGATCATAGTGGAAACAATTACGGTAAAAACAACGGCTCTAATGTATGGTACAATTATTGTGATATTTGTATAATTTAAGGGCTCGTTAGCGGTTATGTTGTACTCGGTAAACAAATTAAATTGCATGTAACTTCCTATGCCGTTCACATGGATGTACTCGCTTCATAATCAGCGACCCCATTATAGCATCTATCCTGAGGTCGGGCATGCAGTTTGAGAATTCATAACCAAATAGAACAAAACTGATCAAAAGATTAATACAATAATAAAGCCCTATGCAGGAATATTAATAGCAGTTTTAACTATTTATTAAGCTAACCTAGTAGGCATATGCGTGTTTTATTAGATGCTATAATAAAAATAATAATAGAAGTAGTAGTAACCATTATTATCCTTATAACAACTACAAGGATTAATTAAGCAAGGCTAGTTGCCTACCTACTGGCATCACTTTGAAACTTAACGTTCAAGTATTAGTTGCCATGCAAGCAAATAGGAAGGGTATCGAGTGGTGATATTTCACATTATGACATAAAGGCCAATGACATGATGAAAATTTGTAATTGATTACTGAATTTTCGTAGAAAAAATTCAATAATGAGGTGAGCGTGACTTTTAGTGAATTTTCTTTAAAAAAATTCACTAATGGGAAGATCCGTGTTTATATATATATATATATATATATATATATATATATATATATATATATATATATATATATATATATATATATATATATATATACATATACATATACATATATATATATATATATATATATATATATATATATATATATATATATATATATATATATATATATCAGGTTTTCCCAGAAAATGTTGTGTTTTCTTTCTAAAATCTTTCTTATATCTCCGGAAATAACAAAGTAAGGGCAACCAAATTCGGTATGCGTGTTTGTATTCTAAAGGGTAAACCCTGTACGAAAATCTAGGTCTCTAGGATTAAAGACAAAAAGTTATGGGCAGTTAAAGAAAAAAATTGGAGTTTTGCTCAAAACGTCAGTCATGATTTGAAACGTCAAAATTGGAAATGTTTAGGCAAAGACCTGAAACAAATACGGATTGTGAAAAGGAAATGTTGCAAGAAGAGTGTTCTGCGAGCCCTTAAGTTGAAGCTCCGACCGTCATTGCCCTTCATTTTGCTTTCGCTTTAGTTAAGTTGATGCTTTCGCTGTACGTTTAGTTAAGTTTATGGTTTAACGGTCTATAACTTTTAGCTAATTTTCGTAGAACAAATTCGTTAATGCATTTTTGCATTATTTATCGAAAGGTGATGCATGTTTGTAAGAAAAAAATCTGGACGCAGTAAGTGCGTTTTGGTAGCAAATTTTCATTAAAACCTTAAAATTTCAATAACTCAATTTGCTATTAACGTAAAGTTTGTTGGCTAGGAAACCAACATTTAAGTTTTTTGGACATTTTCAAACAATAAGTAATTTTGATAAAATATAGTACATTGTTTCTACTACATAGGCCATAGCGGTAATCAGATTGATGCTTGCTCGCATTTGCTATTAAAAACATTTTTAGGAAAATTCATAATTGTTATAGGTTTATATATATATATATATATATATATATATATATATATATATATATATATATATATATATATATATATATATATATATATATATATATATATATATTAAATACATTGGCTTGAATTTATATTATATTTATATTTATTTATATTAAACTGATATTTAAAATGATAATGATTTTTATGTTATAGATATGATATTGATGTAAAATGATCACCCTTTAGATACGTGAAAACCTTTTTTGTTGTATTTTACAGTTTGTAGTTTTTACACCATGTTTTATGGGTGACTCTGTATATTTTGTAATGTAAAATTGTATCTGAATAAAGTGTTTATGACTCTTGTGTTTGAAATTTGGTATATGTGTATGTATTTATCAATTCCAGCTAGCTCAGTGTTATATGGGTTGCCTACCCTTCTACTATATATTCATGTCAAATAAATTGTAATCAAAATATCTAATGTACTTACGTAATCTCAGTGGTAGGTTCTGCTAAAATAGGGGAAAAGAAAAATAGCCTGCAAATATTTATATTAACCTTATTTTATCTTATTATGGTTTTTGTTTCAAAGAATTATGTTTTTAGCAAATTTTTATAACAACTTTTATTGACAGAGTTTTAGAAATTTTAAAGCTAAACGGATCCGTTGTTATAAATTTTCAAGCTTACTATTAGATTACAATGATTAATATTAATAACCGAATTTTCGGCTGCTTTTCAATTGTTCGTAACAACAAATATGGATCCTTGACCTGCACTCTTAACTCCCTCTACGTTCTTAAATTTGAACTATGGTAAAATGTAAAATAAGATTTCTATTTATGCATTAAATCTTATTTTCCCATAAACGTTTTTGCTTGACGTATAATCTACAGAAAATATACTGTCTTTTAACTAAATTGATTTGCCTCCTTGTGCTGATTTAGATAAAATAATTAAATCTCAAACCTTGGCTCCTCGCTAATGGTGATGGGTATCCTTAAATGTAGGTATTCTTGATATATTTACTGTTTATCTGGTAATTTATTACGTTGAAAACTTCAGGTAACCTCTTCTGTTTGTTTTAGTGGCAATATGAATCTTCTTTACACAATATATACTTTAAAATATTTATATTCAAATGGGAAGCAATAATGACGCTACTCTGGCATCTGAATTTATTTTACAACCTCCAATAAATCATAACAAAAGCGGAAATGTTGCCCAAATTCATCTAATATTTGATATTAAGGCATCCTTTCTTGACATTAATTAATACATATTTTGACAGCTATTCTTCCGGTAAGTTTAAACATTATTCTTAAAAATGACATTTGGCCTAACCTTACTTTTTTAACCTAATCATAGTCAATAATAAATTCATAAATTAATTAAGTTTATATGCTGCAATCTTGATTTAAAAGTTCCACAACACAAACACTGTCTTTGGTAAACTTCAGTTCATTGTTCACATAAATAAAAATAATAAACTTACATCTAAGTACATTATACAAGGGGTTTGTTTTTGTTCATTACCTTTTAGGTAATTGATTTAGAACATAATTCTTTGGTATGTATTTCATGCTTAAGAGTTTAATCTATTTGCATATAGATTTTTGGCCCTTTTAAATTCATTTAAACTGAGATGTTTTCCAAATTATAAAAATATAAATTTTAACATTTTAATTAATGATCATTTCAACAAATTATGGCATTATGTCTTTCATTGCTTATCCAAATAACACTGACTAACAATAATAGTGAATGTGCTTGTATATTAATGTTATTATTTTGTTTTCTGTTTTAGTGTACAGTAAAATATGTCGAACGATGTGGATATGTATACAATCTACAGATAACCCATATGCATTACGTGTAAACCGTAAGTATTTTACTTACTACTGACCAGTGGTACTACTACTACCCCCCATTACTAATCTGATCCTCCAATTTTGTAGATCTGACCATCTACTTTATTGAAATAATAATCGACACTTAACGTTATCATATTAGTTTCCGTAAGGGTTTTCATTTTTGTTTTTATAACTTTATATGGCCTTTGCAATTCTCAGCACAACATATATATATATATATATATATATATATATATATATATATATATATATATATATATATATATATATATATATATATATATACATATATATATATATATATATATATATATATATATATATATATATATATATACAGGGTGAGCTTTTTTCGATGTTTAGTACAGGGATCTCTGCAGTTAGATAGAGGGGTTAAATGGGGAAAGTAGTGCAGCTGTATTGGTGTAATTCAGAACTGTTTTTGTTTCCATAAAAAATGTCACAGATTACTAGATAGTTAAAAAAAGCTGATATTTGCCGATTTCTTTAAATGCATTTAACTGCCTGCTTTAGTATTGGGTTTGCTGAAAAGGTGTAGAGGAAAAAGTTGTAGATAAATCTGTTCTAAATTAAGCAAAAATATGCAAATTTTAAAATGAACTGTAACTTTTGTCTTATGCCATAAACTTGTGTTTTTTTAAATGGAAACCATGATTATTCTAAGAAATAGAAATTTAACAGTAGTTTAAATTATTTTTTTCAAAAAAAAATATTGGTTACAAGGTAAACGGTTGTTTATTTCGAATAACGAAAACCTGAAACTAAGTTTTCGCACATAATTTACATAACATTTCTACTTAGAGATTTAACATAATAATTAACAAAATAAAAGTTTTTAATTAAAATGGAAACTATAACAAGAGTTCACAGAAAATGTTATAAAGTTCTCCATTATGATTGAGACAGCAAATACTCCTACGCAAAACTGAATTTGTCGCTTTTTTTATAGAACGTCTAACGATATTGGCAAAATTGTCTAGGACGGCTTCTCTAAGATCGTTCACTGTCGGTGCACCTTATTTAACAGTTCCCTATAAAAAGAAATCTAAAAAGGACAGATCAGGAGACCGGGGGGGGACATGTAACTGGTGCATTTCTGTTGATTCAGGAGTTGGGAAAAGATTTTTCTAAGAAGTTTCGAACTTGTAGCTGGTTATGGGACGGCGCTCCATCATGCTGAAATCACTGTAGTGATGCACTCGTTGCCAAATTTACATTATCTAGCATATCTTGCAAGTAATTCTGGAGAAACTGAGGATAGTGGTCACCGGTTAATGTACCTTCCAAAATGTACGGACCAAGAATTTTTGAACCAATGACACCACACCAGACATTACACCCAAATTTTATTTGGGGTCTCCGTTGTTCAACATGATGCGGATTTTCTTGCAACCAGAGATGTTTATTATGTCTGTTGAACATAACGCAGTTTGTGAATCGAGTCTCGTCCATGCAAAGGATTTTAGATGGAAACTGTGAGTCGTCTTCACACGTATTTCTAAACTGGGTGCAAAATTTAGTTCGCTTATGAGGATCATCATTGTTCAATGTTTGCGATGTGGATATTTTATAAGGAAGATATTTGTCCTGTCTCTTGGCCTAGTGAAGGAATCATATATATATATATATATATATATATATATATATATATATATATATATATATATATATATATATATATATATATATATATATATATATATATATATATATATATATATATATATATATATATATATATATATATACATATATACCCATGTTATGGTTGGCGACCTTAATATAGACATTTTGAATCGAGCAGAATCGAGTGACAATTATTTGAACATTTTGGCATCTAAGGGGTTTACTTCGTTGATAAATGAGCCGACACGTGTTTTTGGTGCGAGTACTAGCTGCATAGACAACATATTTGTAAAGTATCCATCTAACTCTACTTTTGAGATGACACCTGTTGTTCTCCAGAGCTGCATCACTGACCATTATAGTACCATGCTAAATATATCGATTCGGCCTCTAAATGGGGACAACAAAACAATAAGAAAAGTGAGTGTTTTAAATCTCTCCACTTTGAAACAGGAACTGTTGGATGCAACGTGGGTGGACGCTGACACTGCTAATTCCGCAACAGAAATTTTTATTGAAAGAATAAGATCTAGTATTGCAAATAACACCCGCAACAGGAAAATAAAAAAATGGAAGTTAAGAGAAATCAATGGATCACAGCGGGGATTGTTAGGGCTTGTAATAGGAAGCGGGATTTATATGGACAGCTACAGAGACACCCTGCGGATGGACAACTTCGGAGACATTTTAACAGTTATAGAAATATGCTGAACGACATAACAAGAGCAAGAAAAAGGGACTTTTACCGTGAAACACTACAGCACAGCAAGGGAAGCGCAAAAGATGTCTGGAAGCTTGTCAATTTTATGGGCCAGAAGAAAGAGAAAAAAGAGTTAAGAGAGATCAAAAGTGATAACGTTTCCATACAAGATAAAAAAATTATTGCCTGCAAATTCAATGAATACTTTGCCGAGGTGGGTAAGAGATTGGCAGAAAAAATAAAGAAGAAAGGAGAAAACCATCAAAAGAGAAAAACGTCGGGGCATCTGAAGTCATGTTTCTTTGGAGAGACGACAAAAGAGGAGGTTGAAGGGATTATTAAAACACTAAAGCTGGGAACTTCTCCTGGGTTGGACGGCATAGGAGGTTCCGCTTTGAGGGCTATTTTAAGCAGCATTTCAGCCCCGCTATCGTATTTAATAAATATGTCCTTTCATAATGGATGTTTCCCAGAGGTGTTGAAGATGTCTGCTATTGTTCCCATACACAAAAGTGGTGACACAAATTTAATGGAGAACTATAGACCCATATCCCTGATTTCCAACATTGCAAAGATTTTTGAGAAGGTTATAAAGCTTAGGATGACCAACTATCTAAAAGAATTTAAGTTGCTGTCGGAGAGACAGTGTGGATTTAGTGATGGTAGATCCGCACAGGATGCCATAGCGTGCGTTATTGAGAGGGCTATTGCCGAGATGGACAACGGATCTCCAAGCATGTGCATTTTTATCGATCTCGCGAAAGCCTTCGACACCGTAGAACATGGGAAGCTGTTAGATGTTTTGGAATCTGTCGGGTTTAGAGAACACATACACAGGTTGCTAAAGAGTTACCTTCTGCGAAGAAGACAATGTGTAAAGATAGGTGAACACATTAGTGACCAAAAAATAATAGAATATGGAGTTCCACAGGGCACAGTCATCAGCCCCGTAATGTTCAATATATACATTAACGAATTGTTTGCACAGTCGTCTCAGGGTACTGTCGTTGGCTTCGCAGATGATACCGCCATATTCTACAAGGGAGAAACATGGGAAGAGCTGAAAAGTAAAGCCGAGGATGACTTCAAAAACATATCAGCGTGGTTTGATACCAGATTGCTCACAATTAACTTCGACAAGACTAGATGTCTGCCTTTTTGTAGCTACGACAGCGGCTTGCCGTTATACGCGGCTTTGGAGATTCAAGATGGAGATCATGGAACAGTGCGGATAGATGTCGTGAGGACGGTGAAATACCTGGGGGTGACAGTGGACTGTCATCTGAGATGGGATGAGCACATAAACAATCGGGTGTACAAAACACGATTTTTGAGCAGCAGGTTTAAAATGTACCGAGATATGTATAATCTCTGGTTGAGACACATCTGCAGTACGCTAATATCATCTGGGGAGGAGCTGCAAGATGTTATATAAAATGACTGGAAGTCGCTCAGAAGTGGATTCTAAAAATAATTGGGAACAGATGTTATACTTACCCAAGTGATGACCTTTATGCGGAAATGCGTGTTCCGGATCTCTCTCAGATTAACCTTGGGTCTGTGGGTATCTGGCAACAAAAGAATAGAGGAAGACCCACTGAGGCATCCCATGGCTATCAGACTCGATCGATTGGGAGTGCCAGCATGATCCCGAGGTTTAATAAGTCTCAGACCCGGCGATGTCATGTTCAAATGGGACCAAGACTACACAACTTCTTGCCACCGAATATACAATCTGTATGTGACATGCGATTGTTTAAGGTACTGCTGAAGGCTTGGATACTCGACTGGCCAAGACTGAATGCTCGTAGGATAATTCACGGGTAATGCCTGTTTTGCTGAAGCTATGTCATGTGAGCATGTGTTGTGTGAGAAAGTGAGTGAGGAATGAGCAAGTAAGTCATTGAGTGAGTGAGCAAGTGAGTGAGTGAGTGAGTGAGTGAGAAAGTATGTGTGAGTGTGATTGTTTCTAATTTTGTACTGTATTTTATTTGTTTTGTCTTCGATCTTAAATTGTTACCATTTTAATTGGATTACTTATTGCAATAGTTAGGATTGTTTAGTTTTGTAATTAAAGTTTATATAGTGTAAATGTAATATGTCTTGTAATCTTCCTTGTAGCCATGCGCTGTCTGTATTCTTGAGATAGCGATGTTGCGCTGGATTGAGGATTGTTAAATGCAACATTTATATTCCAGACCCACGCACAAGTCTTTGACTTTTGTGGGATAGTTCGGATTTATTCCCCCTCTGTTGGTATTTTGTATAATCATTGTAACTGTCTATTTATGTGAATAAATCTATATTATTATATATATATATATATATATATATATATATATATATATATATATATATATATATATATATATATATATATATATATATCATAAAGCCTTTCAAATGTAGGCAAACTGGGCTGGCGACGATCAAAATATTATTCAAAATATTGCTCTTTAGCACGCACTGCATTTTTATTACTTAAAATGTAACACTAAAACATATCCCGTTTCTCTTGATTCGAAAAATTCATATTTAATTAACTACATAGTCTCTACCAAAAGAATACTAAAACATCACAGTAATATTTGCAAGTGTCAAAAACAATTATTTTCATAGTTACCTGTTAGATTTGACATAAAAAATGAACATCGACTGCCTCTTAAGAAGCCGGCCTAGATTCTTTTGCTATTAGTGGTAGAAGTTTCAATAAATAAGCGACGGGATCGATTTTGCAAAACAAAATTAGTTGTATTAGTAGTAACTCAATATCAAACTTTTTACAAATTTGATTTAAAAATTTTATTTTGTTAATTATTATGTTAAATCTCTAATTAGAAATCTAATGTAAATTATGTGTGAAAACTTAGATTCAGGTTTTCGCTATTTGAAATAAACAACCGTTTCCGTGGTAACCAATTTTATTTAAAAAAAAAGATGACCACTGTAAAATTTATATTTCTTGGAATAATCATATCGTGTTTCATATCAATGTAAAGAGGAAAAAATACCACTTTAATGAAGCCACAGAAAACTATAGTTTCCATTTAAAAAAACCAGTTTATATCATAACTCACAAGTTGCAAATTATTTTCAAATTTGCATATTTTTGTTTTATCTAGAACATATTATCTACCTTTTTCCTTTACACCTTTTTAGTAAACCCGCAGCTAAATGCATGGAAAGAAATCGGCAAATATCAGGTTTTTCAAAACATCTAGTAATCCGTGACATTTTTTATGGAAACAAAAACAGTTCTGAATTACACTCATAAAATTGCACTACTTTCCCCATTTAACCGTTTCTCTAACTGCGGTAGTTTACGAGATCCCTGTAGTAAACACCGACAAAAACTCACCCTATATATATATATATATATATATATATATATATATATATATATATATATATATATATATATATATATATATATATATATATATATATATATATGTACCACACTGATAACTCAAGGGATAATGGGCCGATTTTATCAAATATAATGAGCACCTTCCCTTTGCAAGTGGCTTGGATAACTTCGTTAGCCAGGAAAATCGAACCAGTTTTTCCAGAAAAATTTTTGTTTCTTTTTCGGAAAATTTTTGTATCTCGGCAAATAAGAAAGCTATGGCGACCAAATTTGATACACAGATTTATACTATAAAAAGTATATTATACCAACATTTTGGTCTCCAAGTGAAAACAATAAAGTTTTACACAACACATTTTTTTAAAGATATGACGATCGTTTCACTAACAAAGTTCGTGTCATCAAATGATGAAAAATTATAAACTACTTCCAACTAAACATCACCTTTTATACCAAGTCTTAGGTACAGATCGATACCGAGAGGCAGACGAAATAGCAGGCAGATTTTCTGTGCATTGTACTTTAATTGCCGGACGAGGTTTTTGAACTTCCGTTATAACTTTAACTGCTAATTTTCCGAATGTTTACTATATCAAACAGAATCCAAACAAAGAGCTATAAATCAGTGGTGGCGCTCGGTTTAAAGAACCTTTTTTGGTTGCCTTAGAAATATAAATACTCTCGTACGCATCTAGTTTCGCTGGTTGAGATTCGAACTATAACTTATCGGTTTATTTTTCTTATTTTGACCCCTTGATTCCACCCCTGAAATACTTTTCATTCCTCCGGAATCACTCTGTGTACACAAACATCACCTTTCCTTTGGAGTGTTTTAGCAGGTGGTAGTGGAATTTTCCTTTATGTAATAGTAAAGGATTTTTTCACGCCCGAGGAGGTACCACCCCATACATCAAGGGGCCGGTGAAGTCCCAACGGACGTTTCCGGTTCTGGTGTATGAGTCGGTTTCCCTTATAAGCAAAAATGATGATGGCTCCTCCTTGTATAAAATATTCCGGAGGCAAAATACCCCTCCATTCGGATCTCCGGGAGAGGCGTGTACAGGGGGCGCCAACATCAAGATTTAACATATCCTTTTCGAATATATGTGGCCTAAATTCTAACCTGAACTCCGTCCACCATTTCCTCCATGCTAACAGGCCCCAACTCCTCTTCCTCACCGAAACCCAAATCAGTGCCAAAACAGCCACTAATCACCTTAATTTCCCGGGGTATGAGCTCCTTACTGCCTTTAGATTGCATGGAGGCGTGTGCGCATACGTCCGTAGCAATCTACCCTGCACCAGACTTCCCAATTTAGAAGCTGGAAGAAAAGACATACTATGGATAAAACTCTCTCTCAGGGCTGCAACTAAATTCATCTGTTGCATTTACCGGTCACCTTCTGACAACAACTTTGTCCAGCTCTTTGACTACCTTTCTGAAAAAACCGACTATCTGATTTCTGAATATCCTTCCTCCGAGGTCACTATTCTTGGCGACTTCAATGTACATAATAAGGAATGGCTAGGATCTTCAAAAACCGATCCACAAGGGAGAGCAGCGGAGGCCTTTGCAGTCAGCAATTCTTTGGCCAATATGGTTCAGCAACCTACTTACTTTCCTCGTATCCCAACACACAGCTCAAATCCCTTGGATCTCCTTCTTACTACAAATCCTGAATGCTATAAGATATCAGTCACCGCCCCCCTTGGTCGCTCAGACCACGGCATGGTCACTGCTTCCTGTGCAATGCAACCCGAGGTCACACAGTCATCACACCCACGTATCGTTTGGCACTACAACTCCGCAAACTGGGACGAAATGCGGGATTACTTTTCCTCATTTCCATGGGCGTCTGTCTGCTTCTCTCATCCTGATCCCTCTGATATCTCACAAAACGTCACCGAAATTATCCAAGCTGGCATGGAATTATTTATTCCACGTACACAGAAAACCTCTTCAGCCACTCAAAAGCCCTGGTTCTCTAAATCCTGTGACAAGGCCAGACTTGAAAAGGTCAAAGCTCACAAAACGCTTCTACACAATCCCAGTCAAGAAAATCGTCAAGCATTCAACGACGCAAGAAACCGCTATGTGCGCATTCTTTCTGAGGCAAAGAACTCGTTTAATAACCACATCAAAAACAAAGTCCTCTCAAGCTCCAACGGCGGCAAACCCTTCTGGACTCTTGCTAAGTCTATTGGGAATAATTTCTGCAAGAGCACGTTCCCACCTCTTGTCTCAGGTGATGAAATTGTTTCTACCGCCCTGGGCAAGGCTGAACTTTTTGCTTCGTTGTTCGCCGGAAATTCTACTCTCAACCCACCTCCAAATGTTCAACCACCAACAGTCCCCAATGTCGCGCATAAAATGACTGATATCATTTTCAAAACTAAAAAGGTACGAAAGATGCTCTCTTCTCTTAATACCAGGAAAGCCTCTGGCCTTGACGAGATCCCAGCAATTGTTCTCAAAAAATGCGCACCAGAACTTGCTCCTGTCCTGACTCGTCTGTTTCAGATATCTTACAATAAAGGCATATTCCCTAGTAACTGGAAAACTGCTCGAGTACAACCCATCCCCAAGAAAGGATCCAAAGCGCTTCCTAGCAACTACAGGCCTATTTCTCTCCTTTCAGTCATCTCTAAAGTGATGGAAAAGTATATAAACACCGAACTACTAAAATTCCTTGAAAAACACAGTCTAATCCACGACAGGCAGTATGGATTCCGTCAGCGCAGATCAACTGCCGACCTCCTTTCCTTTGTCACCCATTCTTGGAACAAGTCTATGGAACAACACGGTGAATCCCAGATTGTTGCTCTAGACATATCCAAAGCGTTCGACCAGGTCTGGCACGCAGCGCTGCTTAATAAACTTCCGGCCTATGGCCTACCACCAAAACTTTGTACCTGGACAGCAAATTTCCTCTCCAACAGGAGCATATCTGTTGTTGTGGATGGCCATTCCTCTAAACTGTATCCAATTAATGCAGGAGTTCCTCAAGGTTCAGCTTTAGCCCCTACTTTGTTTCTTCTCCACATCAATGACCTCCTCTCTAGCACATCCAACCCAGTTCACAGTTACGCGGACGACAGCACCCTCCACTCAAACATACAATATTCTAAGCCTGTCTCTTTAGCCCAATTAGATGAGGATCGCAGACTCATGGAGGGTTCTGTCTCCGTAGACCTTCAAAAAATATTAGACTGGGGAAGTAGAAATCTTGTACAATTCAACCCCACCAAAACTAAGTCTTGCTTTCTTTCTCACAAGAGATACAGCAGCCCTAGACCCATCACGATGAACAACCAAGTTATTCAAAGTAATGAGTCTTTTTCTCTTGTTGGCATTTCTGTGGATCGAAATCTTAATTGGCACCAACATGTTACATCAATTGCAGAAGCGGCTGCTAAGAAATTGGGTTTCCTCTTCCGGGCTCGCAAATACTTTTTACCAACTAATCTCTATACCTTATACACTTCACAAATAAGGCCAAACCTCGAATACTGCTCCCACATCTGGGGTGCAGCTGCCGCTTCTACACTCGCTATCCTGGACTCCATTCAAAAGAGAGCTATACGTCTCATCGGTGACTCTACCCTCACCCAAAGGCTTCCATCCCTTGCCCACCGACGTGCCGTTGGTGACCTCTCTCTCTTTTATAGATATCTGCACGGGCACTGCTCAGAGGAGCTTTCCTCCATAATTCCCCCACCTGCTGCCCCCAGCAGATCTACCAGGGGAACAGAGCGAATGCACCCTCTTAATGTCAAGGTCACCAGACATAGAACATCTTGTTATGCCCGCTCTTTTGTCCCGAGGACTTCCAAGTTGTGGAATTCCTTGCCGGCACATGTTTTTCCTTCTCCTCCGAACCTCCAAACCTTCAAGTCCAGAATTAACAAGCTACCTCTTTCCTCCTTGTCAACACCCACGGTACGATAGTATTTAGGCTGTAAGCCCTCGTGGTGTGTTGTTGACATAAAAAAAAAAGGAGAGGCAAAAATTTCTATCTAGCATACAGACAATGTGGTAACACTTTGTTAATTTGATCTACTTATATAAGTGATAGCAAAACAAGGACGTCAAAACAATTATATTTGATTAACGGTGATAAATTTACAATTGCTTTTTTATGTTTTCCGCCAAACGAAATAAATAATAATTTACGAGACTCTATTTCCTAAATAATTCGCACATTACGTGTCAAAGAGAAGCTTTCACAAACGAATCAATCCACATCAAGTTAATATTTAAAGTGACGAGTGGATGTCCTGTTAAAATGTGTGTTGCCTCATTTATTCTTACAGAGGGGTGGGTGATTTGCATCCCTTGTACTGGCTGTTCTCTTCAATGATTGATCATTAAGGTCATAAATAATTCATTCATCGTCCTGGTGGCAGCAACGTAGAACTTCATTTTTAAATCCGAATTTTTCAGCGGCCCCAATGAAAAACGCTTCCTCGTTACGACGAATTTCATTAAATTTAATTGCTACAACAATTATGCACAGGCCGGTAAATCGATAAACAACGAAACGTCAGCTATGCAGCGTATGTAATATTTCATAGCACACCATAAGCAGCACAAATCGCAATTGTTATGCGGACTAATAATTATTATTTATGAATACCGATATTTTTGATGGTCTGATTAATAACATATCATTTGATGCAGGTGCGCTTAATGAAAATTATAACATGGAATTTATACAATGCTGTGATATAAATAATGAGTTTTCTAGTATTCAAAAATATGTGTAACGTTTTCCCAAAGCAAAAATTTTAATCCCCACTAGTGATTTTATTTCAATACAATTAATACTCGTAACTACGCCAAAAATATTTTAGACTTTGTTTTAACAGAGTTTAGATTAAATAAAACAAATATATATATATATATATATATATATATATATATATATATATATATATATATATATATATATATATATATTGTATTCAGTTTTTGTGACGGTAATATTGTTATTTACTTAAAAAATTGTGGGAAAGCCGTCAGTTGCAAAATAAAAACTCTTTATTAAATGCCGAGCTTTCGGAAAAGTTTATTCCATTTTCAAGGCTACAACAAGAGTCCTTAAAGATAGTTTGACACAGCACAAAAGTGACATACGTTTACAAAATAGTAATTTACGTTACAAGTCCGGAAAATACTGTTTTTTTGAACGAGTCGACAAAATTCTAGGCCGTAGGCGAGTCCTGGAAGTCTGCGAGTCCAAAAAACTGTTTTCGGACGTGATGCGTACACTATTTTTTCGGCAACCGTGTAGAATAACAAATCAATGAGACACATTTCTTTATTATATTTCTTTGTAGAACAAAATTTCGAACATTTTAATTCTTATTTGTATTAAATATTGAAATTCGAACAGAAGATAGGTACTAACAGAAACATTCTAATTATCATTTATATTAATATTTATATTAAAATTCGAGCAATTGCTAATATTGAAAGGATTTAATTTGTTTAAAATGCTTGGTATATTTAAATGCCTTTTGTAGTCAGAACAAGAAGGTAAAGTTTCCGTTTCATATTGATTGTTTTCATCTGATAATTTTTGAATGGTATTGGCAATTTTAATTTTGTTTGTTAGTGAATTGTCTATATATCCTTCAGCGACATTGGTAGACTTCCAGCCACCGTGGTAATGTTTAACTGTATTTATCAAAATCATACCTACCAAGATTTTAATATTCACAATGGCAACAACGATGTAATTCTTCCCGGCCTAGCCCGGGAAGTACGTACTTCCCGGACTAGGTCGGCGAAATGCTACTTTCTCAAAGAAAAGGCGTTCTGGAAGTGGGTACTTCCCGGACGGTTGCCGAAAAAAGAACTTGCGCTCTGTCTGAACATAATCTCGACACTGGCCACAATATAAATTTGAGTAATGTTTCTATTTTACACTGTGAAACCTTAAGTAATAAAAGAATGTGTTTAGAAGAATTTGAAACTACTTTTAACGACAATTTAATCAACTTAAAGAAATATAATAATTTTAGAAATCACTACCCCTATTTATATTTCCCAGACAAAAACAAAAACAAATTCAAATACATAATAGTTAGCTGCATATGTCCGTTTGACACTTTTCGACCTCATTCAAATTTACAAAAATGTTTTTTTCATGTTTGTTATTCCATAATTAGTTAAAGTAAAACTCGCGTTATATGTAAGTATTTTAAACCTTTATATTTTTCTTATGTAAATTGTAAACTTTTTTCTGTCCATGTTGTAGCCTTGAGAATGGAATAAACGTTTCCGAAAGCTCGGCATTTAATAAAGAGTTTTTATTTTGTAACTTACAGCTTTCCCACAATTTTTTAAGAATATATATATATATATATATATATATATATATATATATATATATATATATATATATATATATATATATATATATATATATATAGGGGCAGAGATGTGCTAGCTTTATAGCTCCAAGGTTATATGGTCATTTGTCTCATTGGTTTTTAGCAGATTTAAGGTCAAGTTGAAAAGATGGCTAGTTGAATATCCAAGGCTGAAATTGCATGAGTTAATTAGTCTGAAAGTGTAGTGGCGAAGAACAGTGGACGAAGAGAGAAGGAAAATATACAAATGGAGATATGATCATTTTGGTGTGACTTTTATTGTTCTTCTACCATCCTGAGAATATATATGGTGAACTTGGTGGATGTGTATGTATGAAAGGTGAAGAGAGAAAGAAAAAGAGAGAGAAAGAAGGATGAGGGGAGAAAAGAAAATGGATATGAGAGAGGGAAGTAGAGAAGAGAGGGAGGAAGGTTTGAGGAATGGATGGAAAGAGAGTTTATTTTTGGTGTGCACGTGTGGTTTTCTGGGAATAAAGTTTTCGATTAAAGTGTGATGCATTAAAAAAAATTGTGCGGCTTTTATTTCGGCTGAGATGCGGGTTAATAGGACAGTAAAGATCTTGGTGGAAAAAATGTTGAGATCCCACGTACAGGTGATGGTACCTCTGTGGGAGTGATTTTCTATTTATCATGGGTTATATTATTTGATTAGGTCATATTGTTGTACTTTGTAAAGCGATTGATTGATAAATAAATGCATTATTATATATATATATATATATATATATATATATATATATATATATATATATATATATATATATATATAACTCGAAACTGACCCCGGATATGTGTTATAGGGGGCCTAATTAGCGCTTATTTAAAGAAATTTTTTCAAAATTCAAAAGCCTGGTAGTAGCCTCATTAGTAATTTTTTTTAAGAACATTCAGTAATAGTAGTGGAATGGTCGTTGAAGATCAATGAAGCTTTAATAAGTACTGTGTGGGAAAATTATGTCACAATTTGTATAAAGATACATGTTTAATAAGTGATTGGAATTTACCCCACCTGAGGACCACGAGGACCATCACCAATCAACTTTATGTCTTAATCAATAAATTTCTACGCAGGATTCTACGCATCTTCTGGCTGGGCCAATTATTCAACGGAGATTTAGGGCACGAACACGACAACGAATGGCTGAAGTGAAAATAGGTCGCAGGAAATTGGGATGGCTAGGCCATACACTTCGAAACCACAAAGCGATATTGCAAGCATCCCCAAGACAGCAGAGAAAGAGGCAGGCCGAAAATCACCTGGCAAAGAACAGTTTTGAAGGAGGCCGATGATCTGGAAAAATGCTGGAGCGAGATCAAGGCTGCTGCCAGAAACACGGAGAGGTGGAGAAGTTTCGTAGATGCCCTAATTTCCAGCTGATGAAATCATGGGAACTAATGATAATAATAATAATAATAAATATATAAACAAATAAAAATTAAAACTGGTAGGAATTTTTCGTACGACACTTCTTTAAAATCAGAGATGGTTACGTACGCAACTACATTTTCAGGTACCAAATGTCTCTGTAAGCACCTAAACGTCCAACAAACTAATTGCGTGAAAGAGTCTGTATAAAAGTATATGGCCAAAATAATATCCCACTGTTTTGTGGTTAAGCAAATTGGTAAATTGAAAAAGACACTGCACGGCTTTAATAAGAAATCCAGCTTGTGAAAATCTCGTTTAGAATCAGATAGCAAAATAATGAAAATGAAATATGACAAACGAAACGTAACAGTATCCCACGACAAAGAAAGGCCAAGATAAGAATGTCGACTCTTCTCGAGTACTTGGATAATATATAGACTTGTTCATTATAGTTATATATTATTTGACAGTTGGCGTGATAAGATCGTTTGTGAAGCAACTTCTAGTTGCAGAACTCAATTATATGAAAACAATAGCTTCAGAGGCTATGTAATTCCAGTCTTCAAGTTCTACAATCCAAACTTCAACCATTTGTACTCGGTTAAAGGTAAACAATACCTCAGTCAATTTTAGCATAAACCTCTCTTGAGTTAGTTGTTCTAAAGACTTTTATGACGAACGTTCTGCTTACAATTTAACATTTGGTTTATGAAGTTTTGGAACTGCTAATTTACATAAATGCAAAGCATTGAAACACTACCCCATTGTACATGAATCGTAAGGAAGTAATATCAGTCAATATTAGTTTATTATTTCACTACACTATTTTATTGAGTGTCTGAAATTTTCGGTCAGGACTAAAATACAATGCCTATCATGTGATTCACAGATTAATGCAAATACTCAATGTATTTCACAGATGATTGTAATAATTGACAACTATAGGAAGGCTGGACTCAGCAAGTGCGTTATGGTAGCTAATTTTCATAAAAATGGTTTTAATTATTATGTCTTTTTAGTAAATTTTTATTAAAAAAAATTCACTATTAGAGAGGTATCGATGGTGCGACTTTGCACATTTTTTTTAATGAGCGCGAATTTGAGCCCCTAGAACCCATACCCGGGGTCAGCTTCAATTTTTATATGTTTATATATATATATATATATATATATATATATATATATATATATATATATATATATATATATATATATATATATATCCAACCGCTAACTCAAAAACTCGGGACGCAGCAAGTGCGTTATGGTAGCGAATTTTCTTTAAAATATTTTTAATAGCAAATGTCTTTCTTTGATGAAAGCAGGCATCAAACTTGGTTGCCTATATAGTAGAAACAATGTATCATATTTCATTGAAACAAATTTATTGTTTGAAAATATATAAACATTTTTCAAAAGTCTAGATGCAGCAAATGTGTTATGGAAGTGATTTTCCATAAAAATGTTTTTAATAGCAAATGCGAGCAGGCATCAATCTGATTAGCGGTATAGCCTATGTAGTAGAAACAATGTACTATATTTTATCAAAATTACTTATGGTTTGAAAATATACAAAAATTTTCCGAAAATAAACTTAAATGTTGGTTTTCTATCCAACAAAGCTTACGTTAATAGCACATTGAGTTATTGAAATTTGAAGGATTTAATGAAACTTTGGTAAATTTGCAGATTAGCACCCGAACGCTTTTCAACAAATTGTTTTCAGAGACATTACTAGGACCTCACCTGCAGGTTTCTGAACAGTTTTTTAAAAAACGTTCGGGAGCTAAACTGCAAATTTACCGAAAATTTGCTACCAAAACGCACATACTGCGTCCAGATTTTTTTCTTACAAACGCATCATATTTCGATAAAAAATGTAAAAATGCATTAACGAATTTGTTCTACGAAAATTAGTTTAAAAAAATTATACACCCCTACTCACTCCTGGTCCCGTAACTTCCTTGGGAAGTGTGAACAAGAAATTTTTCTTGGGGTTTGTGGATCCAGAGGGGTGGGGGCCTAGGCAGGTTTCTGAAAACAGTTTTTTGAAAAGCGTTCGGGAACTAAACTGCAAATTTATCGAAAATTCGCTACCAAAACGCACTTACTGCGTCCAGATTTTTTTCTTGCAAACGCATCATATTTCGACAAAAAATGGAAAAATGCATTCACGAATTTGTTCTACGAAAATTAGTTAAAAAAAATTATACACCCCTACTCACTCCTGGTCCCGTAACTTCCTTGGGCAGTGTGAACAAGACATTTTTCTTGGGGTGTGTGGATCCAGGGGGGGCCCTAGGCAGGTTTCTGAAAACAGTGTTTTGAAAAGCGTTCGGGAGCTAAACTGCAAATTTACCGAAAATTCGCTACCAAAACGCACTTACTGCGTCCAGAGTTTTTTCTTATAAACGCATCATATTTCGATAAAAAATGCTAAATAACATTAACGAATTTGTTCTAAAAAAATTAGCTAAAAAAATTATGCACCCCTACTCACTCCTGGTCCCGTAACTTCCTTGGGGAGTGTAAACAAGAAATTTTTCTTGGGGTTTGTGGATCCGGGGGGGCCCTAGGCAGGTTTCTGAAAACAGTGTTTTGAAAAGCGTTCGGGAGCTTAACTGCAAATTTACCGAAAATTCGCAACCAAAATGCACTTACTGCGTCCAGATTTTTTTTAAGATAAACGCATCATATTTCGATAAAAAATGCAAAAATGCATTAACAAATTTGTTCCACGATAATTAGCTAAAAAAAATTATAGGCCGTTAAACCATAAATTTCACTAAACCTACAAATAAATATCCAAACAGCTACCAAACTTAACTAAACTGACAGCCAAAGCACCAGAGAAAGGGCCTATTTGAAATGGATTTTCTGTAAACATTTTAGTAAAATGAAGGGCAATGACGGTTGAATCTGAAACTTAAGGGTTTGCAGAACACTCTTCTTGCAATATTTTCTTTTCACAAATGGTATTTGTTTTACATTCTTTGCCTAAACATTGCCAATTTTGACGTTTAATATTGCGAGTTTGACGTTTTGAGAAAAACTCCAACATTTATTGCTTTAACTGTCCATAACTTCTTTGTCTTTAAAGCTATGGACCTAAATTTTGGTACACTCTTTATAATACAAACACGCGTACCAAATTTGGTTGCCCTTACTTTGTTATTTCCGGAGATATGATTTTTTTTTATAAAGAAAACACAAAATTTTCCGGGAAAACCTGGTCCGATTTTCCTGGCTAACGAACTTATCCAAGCCACTTGCAAAAGGAAGGTACTCTGCAAATTTTATCAAGATCGGTCCATTATTTTTTGAGTTATCGGTCGGAATATATATATATATATATATATATATATATATATATATATATATATATATAAACACAGATCTCCCCGTAAGCGAATTAAAAAAAAAATTCGCTAAAAATAATTAACCCATGTTGATAAAACTTGGCAAGTGCCTTTCTTGTATAAATAGCTTGGACGAGTTCGTTAGCCAAGAAAATCAGAAAAAAAATTTTCTCCGAAAATTACAAAGCTATTTTGATGAAATTTGGTAGACATGTTGCCTTGGGAAAGGCCTAACTAAGTACCGAAATTAAGCCTTCTAGATTCACAGAAAATTGAGCTATTTAAATTTAAAACATTTATTTTGAATATCACAGTTTTTTATTGACAATGATAAAACTGGTTTATATATGAAGTATAGTATGTCTGAGTCGTTACTCTGGCAACGGAACATTTGATATCATTGCGCAGGTCAGTTACACAGTCTTATTAATTGACGTGCATTATTAGGTCGTTTATCTGTTTTCAATTTCATTTTACAAATTATTTGTCTTGTTTGGGAATTCTAACATACAAGTGCAAATTATTCTTTTACAACTATATTAGTGTTCGTGGGCGGACTAAACAGTGTTTGTGATGTTTTGTCAACAGCTAAAAAGGATCGAAGTTTTACATGAAAGGTTGATATGCACCAGGTTAGTTATTTTCTTTCTATGATGCTTTGGCGGTAGTTTAAGTCAAGTTTATGGTTTAACGGTCTATAATTTTTAGTTAATTTCCATAGAAAAAATGCGTCAATATGGAGACAGCGACTTTAAAATTTTAAAAAGATTTCTTCAAATGAGCGCAAACTAGGCCCCCTAGAATCCATATCCGGGTTTACATTCAGTTTTTATCTGTCAAAATATATACAGGGTGACGCATAAGCTTCAATATATATTATTATACGAGGGACGAGAATTTTTTTAATAAGTTTATAGGGTGTCTCGAGCTGCATGTTATAAAATTACTGACAATAGCAGTAAGTATTATGTCAAATTATTATATGTTTCATTTTCATTCAATTATGAAGGCCTAGTGCAGAAAGTGCCTTACGACAGTTTGATTAAAATTAGTCCATTTTTTGAAACATTTTAAACTGCTCAACACTCGCAAGTCTCTTGAAAATTTTGCCCTTTTTAATTTAGATTTGATGTAAGATTCGATTGCCGCGACGAAATTGAACTGTCAAAAGCGTTTACAAAGATGCTCCTTTCACTATTAGCTAGCCCGATTTTCAGTAGAGCATCACATTTTCACATACATTTCTTACAGAGTGTTAAATAAAACATTGATGCGTAGTTTCACAAAGCTCGATCATCCATTTAATGACAGGTTAGTTAATCAAGGCTTAACACAACCAATCACAGCTTTAATATATTTGGTTGTGATGGCAAAAATTTAATCATAGTCTGTGATTAATCGTTTGAAGCCTATTAACTAACCCCCTGTTGATTATTTGATCGAGCTTTGGGAAACTGGCGATGCACATTATCTAAGCCTTAAGGAGCTCCCGTTTGAAAAAAAATACCTTCTTGAATTTTAACTTTCTCTGTTTTTAGCGAATTTTTCGTAGTGCGAAAAATTCACCAACGAGATCTCTATCGTATCTCCGAAAATAATATATCTATGACAACCAAAATTTAGCATATACGTTTCTACTATCCAATTTACCCTACACGCCAAAACTCAGGTCTCTAAGTTGAAAGGAAAAAAAAGTAATAGGCGTTTTAAGAAAAAAAATTGGGTGCCACTGGTGATCAGAGGAAAGCACAAGAACAAAATATTTTGTGTGATTAACAAAACAAATTGAATATTACATCCAACGGTTAAGTTTTCTTAAAGCAAAAACGCCAAGAAGTACCAGAAAAAATATTTCGAAAGTTTGATAATTTTTCTCCTTCAAACGTCAAAGTCGCGATTTGAAATGTTAAAATTTGCAATTTTCAGACAACGAATTTGGAACAAATACGGATTATATAGGCGATATGTTGTAAGAAATATGTTTTACAAAGCCTTAAGATTCAACTTCAACCATCACTGTCCTTCATTTTACTAAAATATTTTCAGAAAATCCATTTCAAACAGACCCTCTTTCTGATGCTTCGGCAGTAGTTTCAGCTATAGAGTTTATGGTTTAATAGTCTATAATTTAGCTAATTTTCGTAGAAAAAATTCGTTATTGAGAAGACCGCGACTTATGAATTTTAAAAAGATTTCTTCAAGTAAGCGCGAACTAGAACCCCAAAAACCCATATACGGGGTCAGTTTAAGTTTTTGTCTGTTTAAACATATACAGGGTGACGCTTTTCTACGGCAAAGCTCAATATATCCGTTATTATACAAGATATGACAAAAAAGTATACACGTTAATTATAGGGTATCTTGAGCTGCATTTTATAAACTTATTTTGACAATCACAGAGTGGCGCATAAGTCGTTGGTGATACACAATCTATTTTTTTAACAGAACACCCCCTTATTTTATTGCATTTTTCTGTTTTTCAGCGAATTATAATATATGTTTGTAAGAAAAAAAAATCATAGCGTTCATCGTTTTTGAGTTATTTCAATTGTTTTTCACGTTTTTGGCGCATATTTCAAACATATATCACAAATTGTGAAATGGCGTTTTGATCAATAGATAGCGGAGCCTTATACGGGCACGCTCAAATGGTGGCTGAATCTTAAAAGTTTCCGCAGAAATGTTTTGAGTGTTTCTCTGGAACTTATTTGTGTAAGATTTTTGTGATATGTTTGTAATTAATAATAAATGTTTAGTAAGTTATTGTAAAAAAAAAGAAATTTGTTCAATTTTCATTTTTTTTTAAATTTTGGTCCTAAAGCTGTTTGTAAATAATTATATTCTGGCAGGTGTATAAACAGCTTAAAGGCGTTCGTTGGTCAGGAAAATCGGATCAGTTTTTTTCTGGAACTTTTAAACTTTATTTTCGGAAAATGTTTGTACTTTTTGAAACAACAAAGCTATTTTAATACGGTAGATCGTTACTAATATACATGTTATACTGTCAACCAAATGTCCTTCTTTTAAAAACAAGACATATTTGCCATTAAAAGCATTTTAATGAAAATTCGGCAACATAATGTACTTGCTGCGTCCAGACTTTTTATCAATAGATAGCCGAACTTCATGGAAATGACGCATTTAGAGAAATTTTTCTTTATATTACTGGTCGAAAAAATCGAGCTGCCGTATACAGGTACTCTCAAATAGTGGCTGAATTTGAAAAGTTTTTCCTAAAATATTTTTTGTTTCCGTAGAAATCATTTTTTGTAAGATTTTTGTGATATGCTGGTAATGAATAGCAAATGTTTTGTATGTTATTGTAAAAAAAGTTTTCGTGAAAAATATAATTTAGTGTAACATTTTTTTTTTGTTCCCTCAGGGCTAGTCCGCGGCCTTGCCGCCCCGATAGCACCGCAACCCTTGGTTGATTGTGCATACCCTTAGTCTTACTCCACCCATTCCAAGATCACTGTGCCTTGAACTAGTCTGCACAGCGATTGGTAGGGTGAAGTTCTATATTGCTCTGTCTCCGGTCTAGAGTGACCGTAGATCAGTTGTCTTTTCCGGTCCAGAGCTATACACTCACACAAGATGTGCTGGGCTGATTCCTCCCCCTCGCCGCAGAGTCTGCATGCGAGGTCCCCTTCGAACCGCCCCATTTTATGCAGGTGTTTCTTGACGGCCATGTGTCCCGTCAAGAGACCTGTTGTGTTTCTAAGCTGTCCTCTGCTAAGGTTTTGCAGCTCCACAGCTCTCTTTGAACTGGGTCCGTCAATTATTGACTTCCCATGTCTGAGCCCTGGACAGTCCGCCCAGTACACCTTGTGTTGGTTTCTGACCCAGGACTTAATGGCTCCCCTGGCAGTGCTCTTTGACACGCCCAGAGCCGGTTCTGGTCCCATAAATGGTTCTGCTGACCCTCTCTTCGCGAGACTGTCAGCTTCTTTAATGCCTTTAACCCCCGAGTGACCCGGCACCCAGATGAGGGTCACCTCATTCTGCCCAGCCAGGTCGCTCGTCTCGTCTCGGCACTCACTCACCAGCCAGGAATTTACCCGTGGGCTACTTAGTGCCTTAAGGGCTGCCTGGCTGTCTGTGGCTATGAGGATCCGCTTGTTGGTGTAGCCCCTCCTCTTGTTCTCCCGCACACAGTGCAGGATGGCGTACATCTCGGCCTGAAACACCGTTGCATGGGCTCCGAGGGAAATACTATGACTTACCCTCGGTCCTTCCGAGTAAACACCTGCCCCCGTCCCACGCTCCCCGCCAGATCCGTCCGTGAACCAGACGAGCCCGTGGCATGCCCGGCGTCTCCTTCCGCCATGCCTCGCGATCAGGGATTTCCACTGTAAAGTTGTTTTTCCTGCACATTCGCGGGCTCGCGAAGTCTGACCTCATTTCAAGCATGGGCTCCTTCACGATCTCCTGAATTTTGCAGTAGCCCCTGAAGCCTGGGTTGATCTTCAGTCTACCATTGCAGGCTAGTCTGTATAGTCTTAGCCTGGCCTCTCCCATAATAACTAAGTGTAGGGGGATAGATCCAGCAACACCTCCATGGCGGCTGTTGGGGTTGAAGACATGGCCCCTGTGATGCCTAGGCAAGCCATCCTTTGGATCTTGCCTAGTTTTTGTTTGGCACTGGATTGTGTCACCTTAGGCCACCAGACCAGTGCCGCATATGTTAACGATGGTCTGACCACCCTTGTGTACAGCCAGTGGGCCATACTAGGTCTTAGTCCCCACGTTTTTCCATATAGCCGCCTAGTGACGGCTAAGGTCATGACTGCCTTACGCAGTATTTTTCCAATGTGACCATTCCAGGTTAGCTTAGAGTCCAATACGACCCCAAGATATTTTACCTTCCTGGCGATTGGAACGCTCCTACCGTATAGAGTGAGAGTTCTGTGGCTTTCACACTTCCTCCTCCTCGTAAACGGCACGACGGTTGCTTTCTCGGGGCTCACCCCGAGCCCTTGATCAACCGTCCACCCTTCCACCACTTTCAGTGCAGTCTGCATACGCTCCCACACTGCCTGTGTGACCTTTCCTCGGACTATGATGACAATGTCGTCCGCATAGCCCTGTACCTCATACCCCCCTCCCGAGAGCCTCCCCAGCAGGCCGTCCACGACTAGACACCAGAGCAAGGGAGACAAAACGCTCCCCTGCGGACACCCCGCCGCGACCCCTGCCAGCAGAGTCCCTCCCGCGAGTGAGGTGAACACCGCCCTGTCCCTGAGCATGGAACCGATCCACCTGCAGCAGGTCTCCTCTATTCCACGCTCCCGGCCAGCTGCCAGAACCGATCCGAACGAGGTGTCGCTAAAGGCCCCCTCTATGTCTAGCAAGGCCCCCAGCGCCACCTCCTTGTTCTCCAGCGTATTCTCCAGTTTCAGCACCAGTTGGTGCAGTGCTGTTTCTGTTGAGAATCCTGCTCTGTATGCATATTGTCCGCAGTGTAGAGGATATGCTTCCAGTACACCGCCCCTAATGTGCCGGTTGAGCAGTTTTTCCACTGTTTTCAGCAAGAAGGACATGAGACTTATTGGCCTCAGGGACTTTGCCTGGTCTGCTGGACGCCCAGGTTTAGGAATAAATACAACCCTGGCCAGTCTCCATGCCCTCGGAATGTACCCCAGAGCCAGGCTGGCCCTCATAATGAGGGTAAGCACCGGCGCCAGTATATCTATCCCCTGTTGGAGCATGATGGGCATTATTCCATCAAATCCCGGCGATTTGTATGGCTTAAAGCTGTTAATGGCCCATCTGATTTTGCTCCAGGTAACCACCTCTTTAGCGACTGTCCAGTCTACTCTAGATGCCCGCCTATAAGGCGCCTCTATTCCTGAGTGTTCCCAGTCCGGAGGTGATTGGTTTATTATGTTACAGCCGGGGAAGTGCGTCTGGAGTAAAATTTCCATAGTTTCCTCCCCCGAGCTTGTAAAGCCTCCCGTGGGTGTTCTAAGGGAGCCTATGTTAGTCTGAGGGCCTTTAGACAGGATTTTGTGTAGTCGAGCACTCTCGGACGTGTTTTCCACTTCTTCGCAGTGCCTCCTCCACGACTCCTTCTTGGCGTCCCTCAGTCTTTTGTTATAGGTCGATAGGGCCTGTCTATATTCATCCCATGCTCCCGACCTTTTGGCCGCGTTAAACAGCTTACGAACCTGCGTCCTCCTTTGCCTGAGGTCCTCGTTCCACCACGCGACGTTCCTGGTGGACACCCTCATTTTCAGTGGGCAGTTGGCGTTATAGGCCGAGGTAATTGCGTCTCGCAATTGGACTGCTGCAATCTCGAGGTCTATTGAATTTTTTATGGTACTCTTAACCCCCCGCAGTTCCACAGCCAGGTCTGCCCTGTAGGCTTCCCAGTCCGCCTTGCGGGGGTCCCGGTACCATACCGTTTCTCTTTCGACTTTGGCGATTTCAAACCGGATGTATCTGTGGTCTGAGCTACTCACTTCCCCAGACACAGCCCAGCTTTTAACAAAGTCACCTAGAAACTGGGTGGAAACTGTTAGATCTAAAACTTCATTACGCCGTGTTGTGACGAAGGTCGGTTTATTACCTCTATTCAATATGTCTAAATTAAATTTCATAAAGAATTGTAAAAGTGCCTCACCCCTAGAGTTTGTGTCCGAGCTACCCCACAACTCATGGTGCGCATTCGCATCCATGCCGATGATGGTCTGCCATCCACCTGCTCTGCTACCCACCATCAGCTGCTCCAATTCGTTGGGTGGAGGAGGGTCCCTGCTGTCCCCTGGCAGATAGGCTGACGCGACAGTAATGTCCCTCAGCCCATCCGCTCCTCCACATCGGATTTTGATCGTTGCCAGGGCCCTGGAACAGAAATTCATTAGAGGGAGAAACTCTATCCATTCCCTGACAAAAATGTAGGCCCTCGGGTTCTCGCTGGATCTGCTGTAGATGAGCTTTCCAGTAGCTCCGCCGAGTCCCTTGATCTCTCCTTTATAGGAGTACGGTTCCTGGATGAGGGCCACATCCGTGTTCCTCAGAGCCATTAGTAGTCCGGTCGTGGCTGCCCTACTGTGTTGGAGGTTGACCTGAAGGAACCTAAGTCCCATTAACCCTTAGTTGCTTCCACAGTGGGCGGAAGCTAACCCTTCCCATGCCCCAGAATGCCTTGAAGGAGGTTCCTTCAAGGGCTCTGTAAGATGTCGGGTCGATCAAGAAGGCGAGCGTCTGTCCTTTCTCCTCTGCCTTCCTGCTTAGAACCGACCAGTGTTGCGTCCCCAGTTTAGGGTTCTGGATCTTAAGTCTGCTGATCACCGTCTCTTGCGGGACGGTGTCAGGGATCCGTACGAGGACCTTGCGTCTCTTTGGGAGTTCCTTGGGCTCGACGGCTGTCAAGTCCGCCCTCTCCCAAATCTGACCGAGGCCCCCGATCGTTTTCCGCAGCCAGTCCCGCGACTGCGGGCCGGCACAGGTTGTCCAGAGGATGCCCCCCCGTCAGGCGTGTCCGGTGGAACTGAGGCGGGCTCTCCCCTTCCTGAAGAGAGTCCACCGCAGCTACCACCGCAGCCTGGATCAGGTCCGCCTTCCCCTGGTCTAGCGTGACCTCAGGATGGCGTCTGTCAATCACCGCCATCCCGAGGCCCTCCGCAGCCTCCCTGTAAGAGCCAGTCTACGCCGGTGTTCCGGCCTTGGTTCCTTTGGGAGGTCTGTCTGTAGTAGGCGTGCTAGAGCCAGAGCGCGGCGTCTTCCGACTCGCACTCTCCTCTTGCGCCTTTACAGGCACCCTGGCCCTTTTGGAACGTCTGTCTGTAGTGGGCGTGCTAGAGTTCGAGCGCGTCCTCTTCTGACCCGCACTCCCCTCTTGCGCCTTTACAGGTTTCTCGACCGTCCAGGTCCCGGCCGCCATTTTTTTAGCCCTCCGGAGCTTCTTTCTTTGCGCCCCGGAAAGACGCTTGGACTGCCGGGGCAGTCCTCACTGGTGGAGGGGCCCCCGGAGTCCGCGGAGCTCGCCGCCCTCCGGTGGGACCCAGCCTCCAGCTTGGGTGTCGCGGACAGGTCTCTGGCCGAAGCTACCCCCTAATCCCCCGTATCTACGCCGGTCGTGGGACCTCCAGAGTCCGCTGCCGCCCCCTGGCTCGTCTCCGTTTCCGGGATAGACTCAAGGCACAAGTCTGTAGCCGGAGCCACTGCTCGAGCCTCATTGGTTTTGGTTTTGTATGTGTTTATTATCTTCATGTTGTTCCCACGAGAATGGGGAAAATACTGTCCACACCATCAGAACCCCCTGTGTGGTGCAAGGCGGGTTACTCTGGAGGGTTGCCTGGTACTCCAGAGGTTCCGTTCACGACACCATCGCCCTGGTGCCATCCATCCATAGGCACGGGTCACGTGACACCGTAGATTGGGGGAGTTTAGTTCGACCTCCTTGTCTAGATCCGTCATTTTTAGTTATTAGCAGGGTCACCTCGTGCAGGATGCGGATTTTTACCGCGCATGACGGTCTTGGGGAAAGCTTCATCGGGAGTTTATGTTGTTATTTCCACTTCCTCAGCTTGCCCCCTGGAGTCCTTTGGCCCGCGACTCCTTAACCCCCCATAGTGTAACATTACTGAACGTAATTTATGTAAAAGAAATTATCATATTTTTTTTTCAATTTTGGTCCTAAAGCTGTTTGTGAAGAATTATATTTTGTCAGGTGTGTAAATAGCTTTAAGAGGTTCGTTGGCCAGGAAAATCTGACCAGTTTTTTCTGTAACTTTTAAAGTTTATTTTCGGAAAATGTTTGTACTTTTTCAAACAACAAAGCTATTTTAATGAAATATGGTACATTGTTAGTGCTATATAGGTTATACTATCAACCAAGTGTCCTTTTTACGAAAATTCGCTACCATAATGCATTTGCTGTGTTCCGAACTTTTTTATGAGTTATCTATAATACAAACAAATATAGTTAGTTCGATTTGGAAAATTTATGACAAGACGATCTGTTTCAGTTTAATTCGTGTTTTATTTTAGTCTATGTCGGCCTTTACTTATTTTAATATTTTTAGTCTGTCCGGGGTTATGGACGCAATGTCCGGGGTTCTTTGTTCACGTCATGGTATCTTCAAATCTGGAATAGCAATCCTGTATGCGTATAAACGCTTACACACTGGTATTTCACTAAATGATTAAAATTTAAAGGAATTTGTTTTCCCCAGTTCGATTTTGACTCCCACTTCTTCTGTTACAGATATGTTACAGATGCACACAAACTCAAATACCTATGCACGTAATTCCCTTGTTTATTGTCACACATTCTGTAACTGTCTGTGGCTAGCAAACATGCAAGTTAGGACTAAAATCAATGACCGAGTTCTGGATCAAAGCTAGTGTAACCAACCGTATGTTAGAGTAAACTCCTAGCTGATAAGTGAGACAAGTCTTGTAAACAAAACAGCCACATAGTGTACACGTTGCGGCCACTATACTATTTTCTGCGGTTGTAGTGGTTTTCCGCAAGCAAGCTTACTTCCCTGGAGCTTTAAAATACATGAGCAAAATTTTAAATGCTGCCTGTTGCTTTAGTTAACAAGAATTTGCATGAATATTTACAATACAAAGCTTGCCAATAGTGAATATCTACTTACATTTTAAGTGATTTTATTACTGCTTATTAAAAAAAACTGGTTTATTTTAGATCAATGTCTGTAATATTAAGGCACAATCGTAAATAAAAACAAAACTCGGGACGCAGTGAATGCTTTAAGGTAGCGAGTTTTATAAAATGTTTCAAATTTTAGTAACTCAATTCTTTATTAACCTAGAAACTTCAGTTGTGGAATGTAC
Organism: Tillus elongatus; assembly: GCA_964006375.1. Classification (NCBI taxonomy): domain Eukaryota; kingdom Metazoa; phylum Arthropoda; class Insecta; order Coleoptera; family Cleridae; genus Tillus; species Tillus elongatus. Next base: position 295,329,394 of record OZ023262.1, read on the forward strand.
CAAAGTCCCTATCAAGGCAACATGCGCTTAAATTTCTGTGACAATAAATTTTTTATTTACGAGGCCGCCAACCTCATCTGAAAACAAATTCAGGTAAATTTGCAGATGAGCTTACGGACAGCTTTCTGAAAATTGATTTGGAAATATGCTTAGAACCACCACTTGATGTATGTACCGCAATAAAAATTTCTTGGAAACAACCCCCAAGAAAGTAACGGGACAACGACTGACTAGATATGATGGGTAGGGAAGAAGTTTAAAAAGAAATATAAACGAAAAATGCGACAAAGCCTCTATAACCTTCTTTTAATGAATTTTCTTCAAAAAATCACTAATGAGGAAATCCCGACTTTTAAATTATGAAAAAATTTCTTCAAATGAGCGCAAACTAGGACCCCTAAAACCCATATCCAAGGTCAGTTATATATATATATATATATATATATATATATATATATATATATATATATATATATATATATATATATATATATATATATATATATATATATATATATATATGAGACATACTTGGTTCTCGGGTTGAACCGCGTCCAGAATTTATGAAAACTTGACGTTTCCGCTCCTGTTTTGGAGGAATTTTGAAGAGGTAAAGGAAATATGTAAGGCCTGAATCTGCCTACTCCTTAGAGCGGTGGACAAAGGTGGGTTGGGCTAGTTTCAAGAGGTAAAGGAAATATGTAAGGACACTCTAAGGCCCCAATCTGCCTACTCCTTAGAGTGGTGGACAAAGGCGGGTTGGGTTGGTTTCAAGAGGTAAAGGAAATATGTAAGGAAACTCCAAGGCCTCAGTCTGCCTACTCCTTAGAGCGGGGGACAAAGGTGGGTTGGGTTGTGGTAGCTCGATTACGGTGCCTCAATCTGCCTGCTCCTCAAATCTCAGTGTGTTCAACCCTAGGCCTCAGAAAGATCTGGCAGTTCGTTGCGGGTCTTGTCGTATATATGTCGTTATGTCTACCTGCTTCGTTGTCAGTGAAAGTAGTAGGGTCCAGGTCAATTAAGTAGGGGGCTTTAGTCACGGTACTTAGAGGATGAGGAGGATTAAGAGGGTCACCCGCATTTGTTGAGACAGATAATGGGGAAATAAAATTGTCTGTGGAACTTATTTTCTGTTTGTGTGTTTGTAATGAAGATATAATAGGTTTCCAAGTAGTCGAAAGGCGAAGACCATTATATCTCTTATTTAAACAATCGGGACGTTTTTCAATCTCGATTGCTTCGCGGATAATTTTTGAAGTTGTAAACCGGTGCTATTGTTTTGACATTATCGAAGTCTACTTTGTGTCCTGTATGAATATGATGCGTAGCCAGCGCCGATGAGGGGTCGGATTTTCTAACTGCGAGGGTGTGTTCATATATTCTATTGTGGATGCGTCTATTTGTTTGTCCTACGTAAGTTCGGGAACAGTCGGAACAAGGAATTTCGTAAACTCCGTGGGATTCGTATGGAGTAGGCAGATTGAGGCCCCGTAATCGAGCTACCACAACCCAACCCACCTTTGTCCACCGCTCTAAGGAGTAGGCAGATTGAGGCCTTAGAGTGTCCTTACATATTTCCTTTACCTTTTGAATATATATATATATATATATATATATATATATATATATATATATATATATATATATATATATTCATATAGATGTGTGTATAATAGCTTCAAAGTTGAATAACTCAATTTACTATAAACCTAGAAAATTTTATTTTGATATATTTAGTAAGGTCTTGACCTGGACCACATACCTGCCAAATTTCATCAAAATAACTTTCTTATTTTTTGAGATACAAATTTTTTTCAGATTTTTTTTTATAGAAAAACTAGTCCGGTCGGGTTGGGTAACGAGCTCGTCCGCGTTCTTAACAGAATAGTTTGGCTTCGGGTTCTAGAGGCCCAAATTCGCGTTAATTTGAAAACATTCTTGCCAAGTCTTACATCGACACCTCACTATTGGTGAATTCTTTTAAATAAAAATGTGATAAAAGCTGAACAAGTTGCCTTCTTTTTCTTTTCTAGATTATTATACAAGTCGCTCAACAAATTAATAACAGAAGCTTTAATAGGCCCGTCGCAAAGTTGGGTAACACAACAGACAACAAAACAAAAATATTGGATATTATATGAAAACTCATAACAAAAGATCGACATATTTGTGGAGTAAAAAATATGTGAGAGCTTATACCTGCGCCTTTGATATATTTATGGAGGCCTTGAGTTTCCTCGTATTTCATAATCTTATACTCCTCTTGAATTCATACAAAAGCAAAACGACTTGCACTGTTCCTTTCACTTCATTCTAACAAAAAATAACCTTGGTAAAATATGAAAATAGAGAATTCATTTTCATTTATTTTTTAATTGTTAAGTGTAATATTGCATAATCTTACCTTATATGAGCGATATATGTTTTTAATGAATTTTAGTTAAAAAAATTCACTAATGGAGAGATCCCGATTTTTGAATTTTGAAAACATTTCTTCGAATGAGCGCAAACTATGATCCCTACAACACGGGGTCAGTTTCAATTTTGATACGATATATATATATATATATATATATATATATATATATATATATATATATATATATATATATATATATATATATATATATATATACACGGTGTTACAAAATAGTGGGCCAACCCGCTAAGCACGGATTCCCGAGATGAAAATTTTATGACTTTTCTTATAACATTTTTCTTCTGGGGGCGCCGTTTTCGAAATACAGAGTGTTGAAATTGAACTTAAAAAATAATTTCTAATTTTTATGTTTTTGAAGTTATCTCCACGAAATTTTGCACGTAGTCTTATTTTAGAACTAGACGCCATCTGTGCAGATGAGTAGAGAAAGATCCAATCCCAAGGGGGGCACAGGAGGGGTGGAACAAGTATTGACCGTCTAAACTTTTTGTGCGCACACCAATGGTTTCAAAACAAATGGATTTTCTTAGACAAAATAATTCTATAACTTTTGTTTCTCTAGTTGAATTTTGATAAAACGACTAGTTTATAAGTTATTGTAAGTTGTCTGGTCCGACCCAAACAGGTGAGAAAAACCTACGAAACCTTTTTTCATTTATAATTCTCCACCAAATTTTGCACGTAGTGTTATATTAGAACTAGACGCCATCTGTGTAGATGAGGAGATAAAAATCAAATCGCAAGGGGGGTACAGGAGGGTGGACCCTCTAAACTCTATTGTGCGCACGCCAATGGTTTCAAAACAAATGGCTGTTGTTAGACAAAATAATTTTATAACTTTTCTTTTTCTAGTTGAATTTTGATAAAACGACTAGTTTATGAGTTATTGTAAGTTGTATGGTCGGACCCAAACAGGTGAGAAAGAACCTACGAGACGTTATCTCCATGAAATAAAAGATGTAGTATTATACCACGACTAGACGACATCTGCGTGAATAAGAAAAAAATCAAACCCCTACATTTTTTATTCGGGCACCGGTCGTCTAATAGAAACTAATATCGTAAGTTATTTGCGTTCTTGAACGCCGGTGACACGTCTCAATAAATTAAAAAAATTTGGATTTTTTTAAATTCATTTGCAATCAGAATAGAGAATGTATTACACATAAATTGTAGCTCATTCCATTGCCTTAAAAATTGCTACTTAAATACATATATACTACTATGTTTCACACATATGTAATTAAAAGTCATCAAAACCGTTTTAGTGAATTTTCTTAAAAAAAATTCACTAATGAGGAGATCCCGACTTTTGTAGTAGTCTCCAAGTCTGTATGTAGTATGGACAAGTTCCACCAAGTAAGGCAACAACAATCAATGAATATATATATATATATATATATATATATATATATATATATATATATATATATATATATATATATATATATATATATAAATTAAAACTGACCCCAGATATGAGTTCTAGGGGTTCTAGTTGGCGCACATTTGGAAAAAAATCGGAATTTAAAAGTCGAGGTCTCTCCATTAGTGATTTTTTTCTACAATTCACAAAAACGAAACCTACCAGTCATTTCTTGCTTGTTTAATTTTGGAAGACCGAAACGATTATCTAAAAATTGTAATTGACACAGGTGCAACGCATTCTTATTAATCCAGGGACTGACGCAACTTGCTAATTCTGCACTTGAAGGTTTGGAGGTTCGGAGGAGAAGGAAAAACATGTGGCGGCAAGGAATTCTACAATTTGGAAGTCCTCGGAACAAAAGAGCGGACATAACAAGATGTTCTATGTATGGTGACTTGGACAGTGAAAGGGTGCATTCGCTCTGTTCCCCTGGTAGCTCTGTTGATGGCAGCAGGTGGATGAACTATGGAAGAAAGCTTCTCCGAGCAGTGCCCGTGCAGATATCTGTAAAAGAGAGAAAGGTCACCAACGGAACGTCGGTGGGCAAGGGATGGCAGTGTTTGGGTGAGGGTAAGGTCACCGATGAGACGCATAGCCCTCTTCTAAATGGAGTCCAGGATAACGAGCGTAGAAGCGGCAGCGGCACCCCAGATGTGGGAGCAATATTCAAGGTTTGGCCTTATTTGTGAAGTATATAAGGTACACAGATTAGCTGGTGAAATGTATTTGCGACCTCGGAAAAGAAAACCTAATTTCTTAGCAGCCGCTTCTGCAATTGATGTGACATGTTGGTGGCAATTGAGATTTAGATCCACAGAAATGCCAACAAGTGAAAAGGACTCATTACTTTGAATAACTTGGTTGTTCATTGTGATGGGTCTAGGGCTGGTATATCTTTTATGAGATATAAAGCATGACTGAGATTTTGTGGAGTTGAATAGTACAAGATTTCTACTTCCCCAGTATAATACTTTTTTGAGATCCACAGAAACAGAACGCCCCATGAGTCTGCGATCCTCATCTAATTGGGCTAAAGAGACAGGCTTAGAATATTGTATATTTGAGTGGAGGGTGCTGTCATCCGCGTACTTGTGAACTGTGTTGGATGTGCTAGAGAGGAGGTCATTGATGTGGAGAATAAACCAAGTAGGGGCTTAAGCTGAAACTTGAGGGGCTTCTGCATTAATTGGATACAGTTTAGAGGAATGGCCATCCACGACAACAGAAATGCTCCGGTTGGAGAGGAAATTGGCTGTCCAGGTTCAGAGTTTTGGTGGTAGGCCATAGGCCGGAAGTTTAGGTTAAGCAGCGCTGCGTGCCAGACCTGGTCGAATGCTTTGGATATGTCTAGAGCTACAATCTGGAATTCACCGTGTTGTTCAATGGACTTGTTCCAAGAATGGGTGACAAAGGAAAGGAGGTCGGCAGTCGATCTGCGCTGACGGAATCCATACTGCCTGTCGTGGATTAGACTGTGTTTTTCAAGAAATTTGAGTAATTCGGTGTTTATATACTTTTCCATCACTTTAGAGATGACTTAAAGGAGAGAAATAGGCCTGTAGTTGCTATGAAGCGCTTTGGATCCTTTCTTGGGGATATGTTGTACTCGAGCAGTTTTCCAGTTACTAGGGAATATGCCTTTATTATAAGATATCTGAAACAGTCGAGTCAGGACAGGAGCAAGCTCTGGTGCGCATTTTTTGAGAACAATTGCTGGGATTTCGTCAAGGCCAGAGGCTTTCCTGGTATTAAGAGAAGAGAGCATCCTTCGTGCCTTTTTAGTTTTGAAAATGATATCCGTCATTTTATGCGCGACATTGGGGACTGTTGGACATTTGGAGGTGGGTTGAGAGTAGAATTGCCGGCGAAAAAGTTCAGCCTTGCCCAGGGCGGTAGAAATAATTTCATCCCCTGAGACAAGAGGTGGGAACGTGCTTTTGCAGAAATTATTCCCAATAGATTTAGCAAGAGTCCAGAAGGGTTTGCTGCCGTTGGAGCTTGAGAGGACTTTGTTTTTGATGTGGTTATTAAACGAGTTGTTTGCCTCAGAAAGAATGCGGACATAGCGGTTTCTTGCGTCGTTAAATTTTTGACGGTTTTCCTGACTGGGATTGTGTAGAAGCGTTTTGTGAGCTTCGACCTTTTCAAGTCTGGCCTTGTTACAGGATTTAGAGAACCAGGGCTTTTGTGTGTCAGAAGAGGTTTTCTGTGTACGTCGAATAAATAATTACATGCCAGCTTGGAAGATTTCCGGGGCGTTTTGTGAGATATAAGAGGGGTCAGGATGAGAGAAGCAGACAGACGCCCATGGAAATGAGTAAAAGTAATCCCGCATTTCGTCCCAGTTCGCGGAGTTGTAGTGCCAAACGATACGTGGGTGTGATGACTGTGTGACCTTGGGTTACATTGCGCAGGAAGCAGTGACCATGCCGTGGTCTGAGCGACCAAAGGGGGGGTGGGGGTAACTGATGTCTTGTAGCATTCAGGTTTTTTAGTAAGAAAATCCAAGGGATTTGAGCTGTGTGTTGCGATGCGAGGAAATTAAGTAGGTTGCTGAACCATATTGGCTAAAGAATTGCTGACTGCGAAGGCATCCGCTGCTCTTCCTTGTGAATCTGTTTTGAAGATCCTAGCTATTCCTTATTATGAGCACTAAGAATAGTGACCTCGGAGGAAGGATATTCAGAAATCAGATGGTCGGTTTTTTCAGAAAGGAAGTCGAAGAAATGGACAAAGTTGTTGTCAGGAGGTGACCGGTAAATGCAACAGATTAATTTAGTTGCAGCCCTAAGAGAGAGAGAGAGTTTCATCCAAAGTATGCCTTTTCTTCCAGCTTCCAAATTGGGGAGTCTGGTGCAGGGTAGATTGCTACGGACGTATGCGCACACATCTCCATGCAATCTGAAGCAAGTAAGGAGCTCATACCCCGGTTAAATTAAGGTGATTAGTGGTTGTTTTGGCACTGATTTGGGTTTTGGTGCGGAAGAGGAGTTTGGTCCTATTAGCCTGGAAGAAATGCTGGACGGAGTTCGGGTTAGAATTTAGAATAATATGTTAAATCTTGATGCCGGCGTGTCCTGCACACCCCTCTTCCGGAGATCCGAATGGAGGGGTATTTTATCTCCGGAATCTTTTGTACAAGGAGGAGCCATCATCATTTTTGTTTATAAGGGAAACTGATTCATACACCAGAACCGGAAACGTCCGTTGGGACTTCACCCGCCCCTTGATGTAATGGGTGGTACCTCCTCGGGCGTGAAATAATCCTTTGCTATCACGTAAAGGAAAAGTCTACTACCATCTACCAATGTAAGAGGGGAGGGGGTCAGTGTCACCGTCTATATAAGAATTAAGTTTATGAGCTTTGTTATTCCTGTCATCAGAGGCGCCGGTTGTGAAGTATGTTGGTAACAGCGAACACTCTGGAATTAGAATTCTAGAAGGGACCAGAAGTGACATGTGTAGAACAGCGTAGAAGGTTTAGAATCTTTATGGACAGTGTAAATAGGTAAGCCGCGCATAGGGCAAGTTAGTCAGTAATAAATTAGCGTAATATATATGGGTGATATTCTGATCTAAGAAAATTATGTAGCACACATTATATTAATACGGCCTTTTAAATTTTATTGGACTTTAAGTTAATTTCGATGTATAAAATACGAAATTGGAGGGCAAAAATGTTGAATGTCAATTCCACAGTATTTCTCGCATGAGACAGACGGTTATTGAATATTTTTCCTTCGTAGTTGAATTCCCTTTGATTGAAAGGTTTCAGATATGTGGAATGCAAATCAAACGCTTCATCCCCGTGTAAAACGAAAGGCAAAGTTGTGTTATTTCCAGCTACATCCCTTACACTTGAAATATCTAGATCATTATCTATTAGCTTGGTAGAAAATCTTATCATAAAGATAAAGATAAAACCACAGAAGTGTGGAGGATCTATAAAATAGGTTGTAAGAAATGTAAACTTAAATATGTTGGGCAAACTAAAAGAACCATTGACACTAGATTTAGAGAACATTTAGCGCAACTGTGTATTACTCAGCATATTTAGGATAATAATCAACATGTAGATAAAGAAAATCTCAGCATGTTAGATGCTTACGAAAGTGTATATATATATATATATATATATATATATATATATATATATATATATATATATATATATATATATATATATATATATATATATATATATATACACACACACTTTCGTAAGCATCCAGCTATTGCGACTGCCTGACATTTTGGATTATACTGATATTTTCATTATCTAAATGATGATTATTATCCTAAATATGCTGGGCAATGCATGATTTATCAATAGTACCAGATCTCATACATATTAAAGTTCACAATTCTCACAATTTCTACAAACGACTGTATATTTCAACATTTTTGAAATATATCATTAATTGTACATACTTTTTGTGTATTATAGCCTATACCTATCGCTGGCGGTTTTCGATACTTTAGAGATTACACTTGTCAAGTGTTTGTTCGAAAGTAATCAAAAAGTGATACATTTTATAGCACTGATTATGAAAATACATAAATATATTATACGTATCTTCAAACTGTCTTCCGTTCGCTTCAACACAAGTTTGAAATCGTTTTATTGGTTCCCTTATACACGACTATTTTATCATATTGGCGGTAATGTTATGGCATGCCCGTCTTATTCAATTTTTGAGATCATTAACATCTGTTTGCTGAGAACTGTAAATCACGCCCTTCATATTTTTTTATATATTTTTTTGTTCCCTCAGGGCTCGTCCGCGGCCTTGCCGCCCCGATAGCACCGCAACCCTTGGTTGATTGTGCATACCCTTAGTCTTACTCCACCCATTCCAAAATCACTGTGCCTTGAACTAGTCTGCACAGCGATTGGTAGGGTGAAGTTTTATATTGCTCTGTCTCCGGTCTAGAGTGACCGTAGATCAGTTGTCTTTTCCGGTCCAGAGCTATACACTCACACAAGATGTGCTGGGCTGATTCCTCCCCCTCGCCGCAGAGTCTACATGCGAGGTCCCCTTCGAACCGCCCCATTTTATGCAGGTGTTTCTTGACGGCCATGTGTCCCGTCAAGAGACCTGTTGTGTTTCTGAGCTGTCCTCTGCTAAGGTTTAGCAGCTCCACAGCTTTCTTTGAACTAGGTCCGTCAATTATTGACTTCCCATGTCTGAGCCCTGGACAGTCCGCCCAGTACACCTTGTGTTGGTTTCTGACCCAGGACTTAATGGCTCCCCTGGCAGTGCTCTTTGACACGCCCAGAGCCGGTTCTGGTCCCATAAATGGTTCTGCTGACCCTCTCTTCGCGAGACTGTCAGCTTCTTTATTGCCTTTGACCCCCGAGTGACCCGGCACCCAGATGAGGGTCACCTCATTCTGCCCAGCCAGGTCGCTCGTCTCGTCTCGGCACTCACTCACCAGCCAGGAATTTACCCGTGAGCTACTTAGTGCCTTAAGGTCTGCCTGGCTGTCTGTGGCTATGAGGATCCGCTTGTTGGTGTAGCCCCTCCTCTTGTTCTCCCGCACACAGTGCAGGATGGCGTACATCTCGGCCTGAAACACCGTTGCATGAGCTCCGAGGGAAATACTATGACTTACCCTCGGTCCTTCCGAGTAAACACCTGCCCCCGTCCCACGCTCCCCGCCAGATCCGTCCGTGAACCAGACGAGCGCGTCCCGTGGTATGCCCGGCGTCTCCTCCCGCCATGCCTCGCGATCAGGGATTTCCACTGTAAAGTTGTTTTCCCTGCACATTCGCGGGCTCGCGAAGTCTGACCTAATTTCAAGCATGGGCTCCTTCACGATCTCCTGAATTTTGCAGTGGCCCCTGAAGCCTGGGTTGATCTTCAGTCTACCATTGCAGGCTAGTCTGTATAGTCCTAGCCTGGACGTCCTTCATATGACCCCATAAGAAGAAATCTGGAGTGGTCCAATCAGCGAAACGAGCTGGCCGCCTTACAGGTAGTATCATATCAATCCACAATTATGTTTTTATGTGGTGGCGCACCGTCTTGTTTCTAGAATATTGTTACACAGACACCAAGAGGAATGTGCAGAATAAATAATCATAGAAGGCAACAGTGAAATATAGAAATTCTATGGACATTTAGTAATAGAGAGAAATATTTTAGCTGATAGTGGTGTTGGAAATAGTTGGTTTTAATAAAATTAGTAATTTGAAAAGCTGTGTTTTGTTAGTCAACAAATCCAGAACCCCAAAGAAGGTAACAATAATATGATATAATCTCAGTACATTTAAATGTTTGATTCACCATATAAATTATTTACTATTTTACTTCATCTAGATAAACACACTTAAAAATACCACAAAGGCCTTGACAACGATAGAATGCAATGCTTGTTCTAAATAAGTTTTAACTTGCAGAGCAGCTACAACGAAACGTAGACAACGTTTAATTCAATTTTATTTACCAACAAAAGAATCAAACAACTCTGAATTCTCTTTCTTTCCACATCAGCAACCCTTTCCATTTCTGAGCCGCCAGCTGAATCCTTTCAATGCTGATCAGAGTGTGGCGACTAGGGGTATATCAGTAGATTGGAAAGGACCAGGCTTTATATATCTTATGCACGGAAGCTTCGCGGCTGCACTGTGAGGAAATCCAAGCGCTATTCAGGACTTCGGGACGTGGCTTGCATTCCTCTTCGCAACTTTTCATGGAGTCCAGGTTATTGTTGAGCATCTGGCATCGAGTCTCTATAATGGCGTGTCCACATTCAAAAATAAAAACGAATAGTGATTAAGCGGCAAAAGTAACTTAAAGTTAAACATTTCATATAGGCGGCAATGCTACTAAATACGGTTTTATTATTAATTGCGGACATTTCTGTGGATAATGGAATTAAATTCCGAAGCTAGCTTATTGAACTCAATTGATGACTAATCACGTTTTAGCTAATTTTAAGAAAGACAATTTTGTTTAAAGAGAAATAACGACTTTTTAGTTCCAGACTATACAGGTTGTCCCGTATCATTATATTCAAATTTTGTGAGCATATAGTAGGCTTGGTTCTAAGACGAAAAAACACAAAAGTGGTACTTCCATTTTTATTCCTTCCGAAGTTACAAGCCTAAGAAATTATTATGCGACTTAAACTCTAAAGCGAAACAAATTTTAAACTATTTTATAAGTCTTTAATGCCCTATCTGTTGAAAATGCCTTTCTCCTTACTGAACACAAGCTTGTGCTCGTATGCCAATGGTTGAAGTGACAATTCTTATTTCATGCTGATTTTCTCTTATTTTCTGGAGAGCTTGCTAAACACGAGGGGATGTCGCCTTGAGTCTAGCGCTGGTGGGTGTCGGGTCTAGACGAACCCGGAGGAGAGCTGAGATCTTTAGGGGTGGAATAAAACTAAGGGTTGAGGTCTCTTCGGACAAACGACCTCACTTGGATGCTGCTCTGATGCGGGACTTCATGCTACTGCCCCGAGTCAAACACTGACGGATGTCTGGTCCAGACGAACTCGGAGAGAGGTTATCTCTCTTTGAGCTTTGACACGGGCAAGCGACTTCGCCCAGATGGCAGTACATCTGTCAAACAAAGTTTCACCTCGCAGGTGTCGTCTCTTGTCGGAAGCTCGATTTGTTGGATGAAATTTAAGCTAACGCTGGAAGGTGTTGCTCCTGGACGAACCCGGAGGTGGTTGGGGTTTCTAGGGGTGGATTACACCTGGAGACTTGGGCCTACTCTGTGAGCATCGATACAGGCTAACGACTTCGCCTGGATGCTGCTCGAGGCCGGACTTCATGATACCACCTCGAGTCAATCAAACACTGGCGGGGGTCTGGTGCAGGTGAGGGTGAGGGGAGGCGGATATCTCTGGGGAGTGATATGCACCCGGAGTTTAACGCCTCCACTGTGGCCTCAGAGACTGACAATTGGCCTCGCTTGGTTGTTACTCGGGAGCGGGGTTCTAGATGATACCGCCCTGGATTGAGCCCTGGCGTGTGTCGTGTGTCCAGACGTCCCGGAGGGCTCTGATCTCTGATGAGTGGTAAACACCCGGAGTTTGGAGCCCATACTGTGTGCTACGAAAGGGACGGACGGCCTCGCTGTGGTGTTGCTCGGGAGCGGGACTCGATGGGATGTTGCCTTGAGTCTAACACTGTTAGGTGTCAAGTTTAGACGGACCTGAACGGAGCTGAGATCTCTAGGGGTGGATTACAACTAGAGATTAGATGCTGCTCGAGAGCGGGACTTCATGATACCGCCTCGAGGCAAACACTGACGGATGTCGGGTCCAGACCAACTCGGAATTAGGTTATCTCTCTTTGAGCTTCGAAACGGGCAAGCGACTTCACTCAGATGGCAGTACACCTGTCATACAAACTTTCACCCTCAAGAAAAGATCGACTCCCTCAGGTAGCTGGAATTGATGGGTGAAATCTAAATAATTAGACGTGATCCACAATAGACCTAAGGTCGCAGTGGAAGGACTGGAATAGCCCACTCACAATAAAATCTAATCTAATCTAATCTTGTTGAACACGCTCAATCATTCTTTTCTGTTGTTTGAAATTTGATTCGCTCCCAAAAATAAGAATCGAAAAGTTTATGATCAGGGGATCTATGCGGCCATGCAATAGGCCCTTGACTTATCCATTGTGGATAATTATTGTTCATAAAGTTTCGAACCTCAGTTCCGATATGTACTGGTGCCCCATCCATTTCAATCCACATGTCTCTTTTTATTATCAGGAAAAGATCTGCTAGAGAAGGTGCCAAATATTCCATAAGGAACTGTTGGTAATTGGCGGCATTTAATATTAGGAAGAATATAAGGACCAACTGGCAAATCATCGATTAAGCCAGATCAAAGATTCACGGAAAATTTATGCTGGAAGCTAGACGCGACTTAACTTTACGGTTAAGACGTTTGAATTTTTAAAATTTATTTAATACTTTAAACAATCAATACTTAATTACTTAATACAAAAAATAAATAATACAATATAATAAAATTATGACGATCAACCTACATGTGATCTAATGTCTAGCACGTGATGTGCAGAGTACTTAACTTGGAACAAGAATGAACGGTCTTATCCCTGTGAGCAGCCTCTTTATACACTTCACTCCAGGCGTGGCACTTATTGTCTTTGGATGAACCAAAGGATCTGCTGATGTAGATTCTCACAGTGATATTCCGTCCGACTTGCTGTTTGAGCCTGCATATTTGTTGGCTCCTTTCTGACTACGGTTGACTCAGCGGTTCTTACTGTGGGAAGGCGACTTTGTAGCATAATGGGCCATTGTTTAGGCTCCATTTATCTCGCTCATATTACTTCGGGATTTTTGAGTTCCCAAGGATGCAGGTTTCTCATATTGATGATACCGCGTTAAGTATGATACAGCGTCAATAAGGCTTCATCTGTCCCAAGAACTAATCTGCGAAAATTAAAGTTTAGTCTTGTGTGCCGTAGAATGCAGGCAGAATAAACTAGACGACAATCAAGGTCTGCCTCAATCAAGCCTTGCACCTTCCTATAATGATACGGGTGTAAGCTACTACGTTTCAAAATTCACAAAACCGTCACTTGCGGTACTCAAAGTTGCCTGCTTATAGGACGTACACTGGTGGTTGTATCTTCAGTAATAGCATCGAGTACTTGTTTGTCTACATCTGCTGGCAAATTTACTTCTCTGTCAGAAAGATAGTCACGTAATCCACATTCTCAAAACTGTCTGTGTACTTCCATAAATTTTTTGTAATTAGGTATTCTTCTATTTGCAAACCAATGCCGGTAGGGGATGAAAGGGGTGGGGGGCGGGGTGAAATTTGATGCATGCTTTCCTTAAAAAAAAAGACATATTTCCTATTGAAAATATTTTTATGAAAGTTCACTACGATAACGTACTTTTTTCTTATTTGTCTGTTCCGAATTATACATTATGTCTTACATAGAAGCACAAGAGTGTATATGTATCTAAATGTAATATGATTTTTATTAAAAGTTTTCTCGAAATTCTTTAACCGCCAAATCCATCATAAAATATCCTTTGAAATTTTGATCTAACCTTGCTGTGGTTGTAATTCTGTCCAGCACCAATATCTCTGTAGCCACTTTTAACATTAAACTCAGCTTTTTTTTCTATAACGTCGGTCTATTTCCGCGATTATGACCAATCACCGACGCCAGGGAACAGTTTCACCTCACTATCCTGAAATTCGTGCCAACCCCAAACATTCTGTGAGGAGGGTAGGGATTTTTAACGTGACCCACATTAAATGGACACGGGACCGACGGCTTTACGCCCCCTCCGAAGGGCGGAACGTGCAGACACCCAACTTGCTCACATACAATGCCAGAACCGCGGTTAATGCTAAATGCTACAGTATGTACTTAAAAAGTGAAAGGAGAAACGCTGGGATTGAACCCGGTACCCTTCGGTTCATAGCACACGATCTTACCACTGAGCCACCGAGGCTCTTGAATCAGCTTGACACCTAACTAATCCATACATTAGCCTATTATCTTAAATAATACTGAAATTGATACTCATATAATTTTGAGATTTGATTGGTCATTTCTGTGTGTTTTTGTTTTTGTAACGTCGGTATATTTCCGCGACTATGGCTAATCACCGACTCCAGGGAGCAGTTTCACTTGACTACCCATGAAATTTTGGCGGAGCTCTGCCCCCTCTGTAAGAAGGATAGGGATTTTTGACGTGCCCAACTTCGCATGGACGCTGAACCGACGGTTGCGCCTCCTCCGAAGGGCGGAACGTGCAGACTTCCAACTTGCTCAAATACAATGCCACAGCCTCGGTTGGTGTTAGTTTTACAATATGTCCTGAAAAAGTGAAAGAGGAAACCCTGGGAATCGAACCCAGTACCCTTCGGTACAGAGGCATACGTTCTTACCACTGAACTACCGACGTTCTGATTGGTCATTTGAAAGTTATATTTTCCAATACTAAGTTAGAGAATGACGCAGTTAGAGATATTATTTAATTAAGGAAAATTAAAAGGCTTTTACTACCAGACAACTGATTTTTATTCTTAAAACCCTACGCGTTTCGGCCCATTATTGAGCCACCCTCAGGGGTTTAGACCTAGAATGTAAAAAGTGGTCGTCAAAAACTATGTTTCTGGTAGGTCTACCATGCGAGTGACTAACACTGCAGCTACAGAAATAATACAAGGTCCAGCAAAGCTAAATGTCAAAACACAGAGTAGCCCTAACCGCCATACAATATTTAAACTGACATTAGTGTCGGGAGTTATAAAACATTTCTATAAAATGTACAATTTAAGATTTAAAAACTCAAAACTTAAAAACGGGACCGGGGTCCCACAATATGAACTCTTATGGAGTCACAAGCAATAAGTTAGGATTCCAACTAGTCAACTGCATAAAAATCTACAGACAAGCACAAAACATAAAAGTAAAGCGGGCCGTACAGCCGAGCAGAACTCCCCGAGAACATCTGAACATGTGAAACTCAGAAAGAAAAGAAGGACATGAATGCCATTTTTGGGGCTAATACTTACTAATTTCCAGTCTCAACTACAGAAAGGTGCTATATAAAATGTTGCCAAAGTTTGGCTTTTTATCCATTGTCTTCAGGATTCCAAACAAAAACTGCACAAAACAAGAAGGCAGGAACATCGCAAGACCAGAAGAAATCAGAGGATGAATGCAAGCGACGTTTATTTTTTAGCTTAATTTTATCACACTAAACAAAGTGGAGCCCCAGCATGGATCTTTGGAGATTTAACTTTAAAAATGCAAACTGAAAGTGACAAGTGACATGACAACCAAATGTGACATGTGAATTACGGCGGGCGGAGAAACTGGCAACGGTGCAGAGAGAGAACCAAAGAAACAACTAATTTTTTGCTCCATGGCTGGAATCGATCACACGTCATTCGGAGCACTACTATTGAAAGTTCAACCAGTCAGATTTCTGCAAATAAAAGTCTATTCACTCAGGTTGTTTTTTTTCATATAGACTATATAGACTTTCATTTGCAGAAACGTGACTGGTTGGACTTTCAATAGTAGTGCTCCGAATGACGTGTGATTGATTCCAGCCATGGAGCAAAACATCAGTTGTTTCTTTGGTTATCTCTCTTCACCGTTGACATTTTCTCCGCCCGCCGTACTTCACATGTCACTTTTGGTTGTCATGTCGCTTGTCACTTGTCACTTTCAGTTTGCATTTTTAAAGTTAAATCTCCAAAGATCCATGTTGGGGACTCCATTTTGTTTCGTCTTATAAAATTAAGCTAAAAATAAGCGTCGTTGCATTCATCCTCTGATTTCTTCAAGTGTTATGATGTTCCTTTTGTGCAGTTTTTGTTTGGAATTTCTGTAACTGAGACAGGAAATTAGTAAGTATTAGACCCAGAAATGGCATTCATGTCCTTCTTTTCTTTCTGAATTTCACATGTTCAGATGTTCTCGGAGAGTTCTGCTCGGCTGTACGGCCTACTTTACT
Source organism: Tillus elongatus (assembly GCA_964006375.1). Classification (NCBI taxonomy): domain Eukaryota; kingdom Metazoa; phylum Arthropoda; class Insecta; order Coleoptera; family Cleridae; genus Tillus; species Tillus elongatus. The sequence goes on from OZ023262.1 coordinate 295,345,754, forward strand.
TTTATGTTTTGTGCTTGTCTGTAGCTTTTTATGCAGTTGACTAGTTGGAATCGTTACGTATTTCCTGTGACTCCATAAGAGTATAGTTCATATTGTGGGACGCCAGTCCCGTTTTTAAGTTTTGAGTTTTTAAATTTTAAATTGTACATTTTATAGAAATGCTTTATAACTCTTGACACTAATGTCAGTTTAAATATTGCATGGCCGTTAGGGCTACTCTGTGTTTTGGCATTAAGTTTTGATGGACCCTGTATTATTTCTGTAGCTGCAGTGTTAGTCACTCGCATGGTAGACCTACCAGAAACATAGTTTCTGACGACCACTTTTTACATTCTAGGTCTAAACCCCTGAGGATGGCTTAATAATGGGCCAAAACGCGTAGGATTTTAAGAATAAAAATCAGTTGTCTGGTAGTAAAAGTCTTTTAATTTCCCTTAATCTTGTCAAACTCAGACGTTGTGACGTTTAGAAATAATAAAGAGATATAATTTCTTGATATTTTAAACCATTATTTTACTAAGTTCTTGTACAAATATTTGAATAGAATTTAAATAGTTTCAGCCAATACTTCCTCTCCAAATCTCGTCTTCTCTCGTAGTCGGACGCAGCCTAAACCTGGAAAGACGCTTTACGTTCGACCGCTGTCACTTGGCCAGTCCACTGGCCGCACTCCCTAATGGAATTATTTAGTGGATTCCAATTGATTTTATCACTTTTCGATTTGTGCTATGCCAAGAATTGAAATTTATAGGGTGAATCTGTTGCACACAGATTTTCTGCCAAATTTAACTGATGTACGTAGTTCACTATGTTAGGCTGACTGTTATGGGGAATTTACAGCCACTAAGTCCGATCGCCAGATTACTCTTCTTTAATAGCGCTTCCTAGAAAGCGATGAGCTATCACTATCATATACTGGATAATACAAGGATTGTATATAAAGGAAACCTTAAGGCCAGAAAATTAACGCATTTTCTTAAAATTATAAAATGTTGGGGACGCACACTGAAAAGGAGAAGTGTGGAATCAAGTGCCGCAAAAACTATCTCAGTGAAAAGTTAACAAAAACATTACCAACTTTATGTGGACGCAGGACTAATGGCTGAATTTACGAAAAATGGCAAAATTAACATAATACCACACAAAATCTAAAATTTTTTTTTGGGACGCAGCAGGTGCGTTATGGTAGTGAATTTTCATAAGAAAAATATATTACAGTGATTTATATTAAAAGTTATAAAACATTACTTTATACAATTAGGAACGGTAGTGTGTGTGTTGTCTTCTTTCATGGCTGCGGTCGTCAGACCATTCGCACATTTTTCAGGAACGGTAAAAAGTAGAGTAAAGAAGGGCAAGCAGAAACATGACCTCTAACATAATTATACAGTAATTTGGATACAAAACTAAAAAAAAGAGTTGATAAACAGGAAATATACTCAACAAAAAATTCACTAGAAAGTGGAGCATAAAAATTCTTGTTGTTCATGCATTGAGGATGATTGTATGCATGCAAAATGGGAAGAGGAACCTCCAAGACAAAGAGGGTGTTTGCCCCCGCACCTAAAAACACGGGGGGTTTTCCTTCCCTTCTGCATGCATAAAACTACCTTCAAAGCATAAAGCACAAGAAAAATTCCTTGGGATCAACCCCCAAGAAAGGGACTAAACCTGGGCGAATATGGGTGGTGTGCGGGGAAGACAGGGTTTAAAAGAAATATTGCTGCGAAATGTGAAAAACGCATCTTTTCAAGTCCGACAAAATGTTTTTTTTTACCATTTTTCGCTCAGATCTCCTCCCCGCTCAGCAACCCTATTCATTCTTGGTTCCTTAACTTTCTTGGGTATTGTTTGCAACACAATTTCCTTGTAGCTTGTGCATCCAAGGGGGGTTCTCAGCATGTTTTAAAAAAATATTCTAAAAACTCCTCTTGCAGTAAACTGTAAATTAACCAAAATTACATTCCACATTGTCGCCTATAATGTCTTTTTCAGATAATATCGAATACAGCACTAAAGTAAGTAAATTCACTTGCTGTTTCACTCCTTTTTATTTTTATATTACATATATAAGCAAAAGATAAATAAGTATAATAAAGGACGGCCCTTATTTAACATTGGGGCTACACAAACTTAAAATTAGAGAAGATATTGTGATCGTGTTAAGAGCCATAAGTTTGATTTTATGTCTCAGTAGTATTCTGATCATAAAAAATACTTCTAACTGTATGCACACAAAAATTAGTAAAATACATTTATAAAACCAACAGTTTTACGATATTATTTTAAATAAAGCCATAGGAATACGTTTCGCGGCAATTTCGCAATTCGCGAGTGTATGAAACTAGCTTTTGTCCAAGATTTTTGAAAGACGCTCCAAGGTCTGGGAGGACTAAAATTGTGGAAGATGTAAAAGTCCAGGTCTTAGCTTAAATTATTTTTAATCCCCAACAGCCAACGAAGCACGTGGCTGAGGCATGTAATATTTCGCGTACTTCTGTCAAAAGAATTTTGAAAAGCCCTACGTTTCACCCATGTAAAATGAAAATTATACACGAAATAACAGAATACGATCCTGATAGACGACTCGAATTTTGCGAAATTATATTAGGAAGAATCGTAGGGAATCATTACTACTTGCAAAATATCTGTTTCAGTGACGAGAGTACTTTTTTTTACATGAAAAAGTTAATACCCAAAACTGTAGGTACTGGAGTGAGGAAAACCCCCATGTTTTCCGGGAGGGACACACACAGTTCCCCCGGAAAATAAATGTTTGGCGGGCATTTTGGGTAACCACATCATAGGTCCCATTTTTCAGGAAGAAAATCTTAATGGCCTCAAATATCTAGATATGTTGCAAAATACAATTACTCCACTTATTTATGATGTTGTTGCCCAAAACCAACATGAGTTTCAAGAAGTTATATTTCAACAAGACGGAGCCCTACCTCAATATTTTAGACAAGTCAGAAATTACCTGTATGAGAGTTGGTCGTCGATTGGCTAGCTCGATCCCCAGACCTCACGCCTCTAGAATTGTTTCTTTGGGATACTTAAAATCTGAGGTTTGTAACACGGCTCCCGGGTCATTAGATGAACTTAGACAACGAATTATAGATGTTTGTTCAAGAATAACGCCACAGAAGCTTCATAATGTCAGAGAAGAATTCACCCGTAGAATATTTATTTGTCAGGAGGTCCATTGTCACATATGTGTAAACTTACTTTACATTAAGATGTGAATACGGCTTTAGTAACTGTCCTGATCTGTACGAGGTGAGCCATAGAGACGTGGTTCCTCCATGACACAAGGCAGATGACAGATGACGATGGTCGTAGTAGCCCGGTTACATGTAAGTAGCTGTAAACTTGTCTAAATAAATGTTAATTAATATTGTGAGCTGGTGTATTAATAGTAATAGAACTTATTACAAAACAACATCTAAAACATGGTGTCAGGTTTTATGTAAAGAATCCACACAAAGTCGTTCCACAATTAAGAGAATTTGCTGTAAAGGTACGTTGATCTTGTGTGTAACGTGATAACGTGAACGTAAAACGCCGATAAAAATGGAGGCATCAGCGTTCAAACCACCTAAAAATATAAATTTTGATCACAATGCAAGTCAAAACTTCGATAAATTCATGAATAGTTTTAAAATTTACATGGCTGCAACAGGGTTTAGTGCCAAAGATGAACCTACTAAGATTGCAATATTTTTAAACCTAGCTGGGGAAGAGGCCCAGGATATTTATGAAACTTTAGAATTAACAGAAGAGGATAGAATGAAATATGATGTAGTGTTAAATGCTTTCAAAGAATACTGCAACCGTTGAGAAATGAAACTTACGATCGTTTCAAGTTTTTTGTCAGAAGGCAAGAAGATAATGAAGAATTTGACCATTTTCTGACAGATGTTAAAATGTTAGCAAAAAATTGTAATTTTCAGAACTTATTAGACTCACTGGTAAGGGATAAAATTGTAAGTAGCATTAGAGATGTGCAGCTCCAAGGCAGATTGTTACGCATTCCAAATTTAACGTTAGCAGAGGCTGAGAGACAGTGTCGTTCAACAGAGGCAAGTAAATATCAGCTCAAGGGACTAAGAAACACTGTTGAGGTAGATGTTATCGTAAGTAAAACAAGAGGTAGGATAATTAATAAGACTGTAAATAATAATAATTATGATTGCTTTAAATGTGGTACTAATCATGGCCAAAGACAATGTCCTGCCTATGGTAGGATTTGTAGAAATTGTCACAAGCCTAATCATTTCACAATAGGGTGTAAAAATATAAATTATAATAAGGGTACAAATACAAATTATAATAAGGAGATATTTGTTAATAAAAATAAAATTAGTAAGAAAAAATTTAATCGAAAACAGCTACATGATATACATGTAAATGAAAATTCAACTGATAATAGTGATAATGAACCTTATATTGCCTTTATTATGTTAGATAATATTGATTGTAAGAATGAAGAAAATAATCTTTGGACAATTGATGTCAAAATCAACCATAAGAAAATTGTTTTTAAGTTAGATAGTGGAGCAAATTGTAATTGTTTGCCTATAAGAATTTTTGAAAAACTTGGTATTGATAATAGTAGCATAGAAAAAAATGATGTGTCACTAATTACATATGGAGATAATAAATTAAAAACAATAGGTGGTGTAATATTAAGATGCGAAATTAAAAATCAATTTTGTAAGGTCAAATTTGTATTGGTTGATGTTAATAGCATGCCGATACTTGGGCTTAATACATGTGTTAAATTAAAATTACTAAATAGAGTAGATGTTGTCAATGAAATTAAGCAAATTCCGCCTAGTAATAATGGTGGTAATAAAACAGAGTTTATCAAAAATCATATAAATGTTTTTGAGGGTACTGGTAAAGTTCCATTTAAGTATAAATTAATATTAAATAAAAATGCTATTCCAGTAGTCAGCTCTTGCAGAAGGGTTCCAGACACAGTTAAACCAAAGTTAAAAAAGACTCTTGATAATCTTGAGCTAAGAGGTATTATCACTAAAAGGGATGAACCAACTGAGTGGGTCAACAATCTAGTTATTGTTGAAAAGAATGATGGTTCACTTAGGTTATGTTTAGATCCGGTACATCTAAATAAGTACATTTGCACAGATCAATTTCCGATACCTACTATTGAGGAGTTAGGATTGAAATTGCAGGGCAAAAAGATATTTACTGTTTTGGATTTAAAAGAAGGGTTTTATCATGTGCCATTAGATTTAGAAAGCAGCAAATTGTGTACGTTTATAACCCCATTTGGTAAGTACTCTTTCAAAAGATTACCATTTGGTTTGTCTGTTAGTCCTGAAGTATTCCAGAGAATAAACGAGAAAATATTTGGGGACTTACAAGTAGGTATATACTTTGATGATTTTATAATAGCTGAAAAAACTGTGGAAGAACACGATAAAATTCTGAAATTAGTTGTAAAAAGAGCCGAAGAGTTTGGCATAAAATTTAATAAAAATAAAGTGCAATACAAAGTTAGTTCAGTAAAATATGTAGGACAGATTTTTTCAGAAGAGGGTGTTAGGCCTGATCCTGAGTATGTTCAAGCCATACTTGCACTTAAAGAACCTCAAGACAAAAAGGACCTATTAAGAATACTAGGGATGATTAATTATTTAACAAAATACTTACCTGATTTGTCAAATATTTTAGCTTCCTTCAGAAGTTTAATAAAAAATAATGTTCCATGGTTATGGACTGAAGATCACTCTGAACAGTTTGTGAAGATAAAAAAGTTAATTACAGAAATTCCTACTTTACAAATATTTGATGGAAATTTGCCTATAGAGATACAGTCAGATGCTAGTCAAAATGGTGTAGGTGGTTGTCTATTACAAAATGGCAAGTCTATAGCCTTTTGCTCTCGCAGTCTCACAGAAACAGAAAAGAAATGGGCACAAATAGAAAAAGAATTTCTATCCATTTCATTTTGCTTAAATAAATTTCATCATTATATTTATGGCAGAAAAGTATTAGTAAAAACAGATCATAAACCATTAGTTTCAATAAGCCAAAAAGAAATATGTAATGTCAGTAGTAGATTACAACGTCTTAAATTAAAAGTACTAAAATATAACTTTAAAGTTGAATACCTACCAGGTAAACTTATGTTTATAGCAGATCTTCTTTCTAGATCATATTTAGTACGAAATGAAAATCGGAATCTTTATAGAAGGAATTCATCATTTTTAAAGCCATCTTTGAATCCCTTTAAAGTTCAGCCATTACCGGATTCTGATATTATTCCTCAAACTGTAAACAATAGTAATGATAACAAAGATACTCTAAATCAGTCCAGTTTAAATCGTGATGATACACAGCCAGTACAATTTGAACCAAAGTCAAATTATAAAACCCCAACTGTAACAAAAGTGAATTGTGACAGTGATAGTGTTAATAATGCTTACAAAACTCGTTTTGGACGTAGTGTTGTCAAGCCTGTTAGGTTTGGAGAGTAATTTTAGATCTTGTGTTTTGTTTCATCATAATTAAATTTAAATATTAATTTTGTGAGAAATGTTATTTAATATTTTGGGAAAAAAAGGGATGTCACATATGTGTAAACTTACTTTACATTAAGATGTGAATACGGCTTTAGTAACCGTCCTGATCTGTACGAGGTGAGCCATAGAGACGTGGTTCCTCCATGACACAAGGCAGATGACAGATGACGATGGTCGTAGTAGCCCGGTCACATGTAAGTAGCTGTACACTTGTCTAAATAAATGTTAATTAATATTGTGAGCTGGTGTATTAATAGTAAAAAACGTTATTACAAAACAACATCTAAAACACCATGGTGGTCATTTTCAGCACCTGTTGAAGTAACCACTTCAACAGTGTGTGCCTTTAGATTTAATTTAAATTGTTTTATAATTTTCTTCGTTAGGGTTAATTAGTTGTTATCAGTTTACTGTTAAATTGTGTTTTATTTTGAAACCTAAATAATAAAAAATTATCTGTGTGTATTTTGCCGGGGAAACAGTACGACAGGAAAAATCAATAATGACATCTAATAAGTAAAAAAAAGTGTGTTATAAACAAGGGTAGTCATAACGCAGAAACCGATATTATTGATTCTCATTTGGAAAATACTGAACCAAATGTTTTCAAAACTGGAGAGTGTTCTGAGCATAAAAATACCTTCAAAATGAGGTATCAAGGTATCACTCGAACCCCATTTCCATTTAAAAAAATATTCCGTATGTCTGTATACTTATATATATATATATATATATATATATATATATATATATATATATATATATATATATATATATATATATATATATATATATATATGTTATTATAACGATATATAACAAAAATGCTTCGATGAATAAAGTGGGTCCTGTTATATGTAGTACATTTTTTAAACTGTTATTATAGTAATGAGTGTGTCCTTCTTAGGAGGAATATTTGATAACGTCACGCAATATTACAAAAGCAGGTATACAATTTTAATTACAGGGATTTAAGACTCAACATTGTACTTAACCCACATATGCGTACACACATATATGCTATATACGATGAACTTGGTTCTCCAAATTGAATTTATCAGTACTCATCACAGGTTCCAATCTTCACTCATTGCATATGTGTGCCTAAATATGCATATATTATTGTAAATACCCATATATGTATTTTTTTTATATGTGTGTGTGTGTCCATGTTTAGGTGTGTATGCATTTATAAATATTACATTTAATTAGTTTAATGGGTGATACTTAAGTTTGGCAACTTAAGTCTGTTTTGACTTATGTGTAGTTAAGTGTATTTTTATCCTGCAATAATTGGGTTTATCCCGTTTCATAATCCAAATTATTATTATTTTCAATTATTACTATCACTAAATGTTACGTAATATCCTGTCACCGATTATATTCTTAGATTCTAGATGCAAGCAATATATCTGAAAACAGCTTCTTCGAAGCAATACTGACGTATAAGCAAAAAGTCTTTAGCGTGGTTACCCGCATTGTGGGACGAGGCGTTCAGGGTTAGTAAGCAGCAAGAGCGAGAGATAGTCGAGCGGGATTCCAGTGTCGCCATTGCCGACACCCTGTTGTCTCCACTAGAAACTGGAGAATTACATTTCCTCTGTCACCGTATTACAAATCCCCAGTCACAGCATTCTTCGGTAGAATTATAAGTAAACCGACAATCACGAGCAGAATCCTAAAATACCACCATGATCCCATGTGTATTTTTCCGATTACAGTAATTAACTAAGTCTCTCCCGTCTCGCTTGCTTAAAGTACAGCCGGAAGCATTTTGCGATAAAAATTAGCGGACGCAGGGAAACAGTATAAGAGGAGGGAGACGAAAAAATTGCTAAAAAGATTATAAACATGACTTTTTGTTACTTAGCCAGAGGAGGTATCAGAAAATCTTGCTCTAGCAGTTAAGATACTTGTGACAGAGGGAAAGGTATATTATCAGGGTCAATTGGAGACTTGACCTAATGTAATAACAACACACTACATGTTCTAAACAAGAGGCACTTACTAAAGAAGAAAATGATATATATATATATATATATATATATATATATATATATATATATATATATATATATATATATATATATATATATACAGGGTCTCCCAAGTTGAGTAGCCTATTAGATTATTTTAAAAACTATGCATATCTGAATGCTGAAAATTTGCACATGGGGGTTGCAGAAGATGCTCTATCTGAAAAAAATAATTTCCAAAATGGCGCACTTCCGGTTCTACCAGAAGTAGGTGCTAACTTTGTTATTTTAAATAGAACATCCTGTGTATTATTACATTTTTAGAATGCTTATTTGATTTTAGGTGGACTTCTATTAACAAACCTTAGTCCTATCTTCAAATGTTATCGAAATATTTCAATTTTTTCGAAAATTCGAGCCACGAGAAGGCTTTTTTTATAAGGGTATTTTAGCTTTCTGGTGGGTGTGTTAGGATATTTTTTTAAACTGTGCATTGCAGGACAACAAAGGTGTGTTGCGACATTATTGAAACAATATTTCATATACAGGGTGTTTTGTGTAATGTATATGAATTCCGTAGCTTTCAAACTCAAAAAACTTGTTTATTCCAAATAGAACACCCTGTATTTTATTATTTTATCGAATGCTTCTGAAGACACTCTTTCAAACTGTATTAGCATTCCCTATACCTAAAAACGATTTTTCTTGAGTTATTGACATTCTTTAGAAAAAAGCACAGAATTCCGCAAAAAAAAGTTAATTTATTAACTTATTCAATAGAACACCCTGTATTTTATTGTTTTATCAGATGCACAAGAAGTCACTATTTAAAACTGTATTAGCATTCCCTATACCTAGAAACCATTTTTTTTTTTGAGTTGTTAACAATTTAATAAAAAAAAGTACAGAATTCGGCCAATACAGTATTATGTTAATAATGTATGCATTTATGTATGTATTTATGTATGTATGTGAATGTCTGTCACACATAAAAGAAATTATATTATCATAGGAATTGTTCAAATTGTCCACCACTTGCATTAACACATCTTTCCAAGCGAGATATAACTCCATCACTTGTTGCACGCTGTATTTCGAAGGGATTAAGATTGTCAAGACTATTTCGAACTCGGTTTTCAAGTTCTTCTCTTGAATTAACTGGAGTTGCATAAACGTCTGACTTGATCTTGCCCCACAAGTAAAAATCGAGCGGCGTCAGATCGGGTGACCGTGAAGGCCAAACATATCTTCCTCCGCGTCCTATCCACCTATCTTCGAACACTTCATTCATGTACACCTTGACATCTGCTGGAGAGTGCGCAGGGGCACCATCTAGTTGATACCAACAATTGATATGATGGTTGAGGGGTAGAGTTTCCAGGAAATCACTGACTGTGGTTCGTAAGATTCTTATGTACTGATTGGAGGTAAGGTTACTATCGTAAATACAGTAAGAAATTTTATTGTCCATTAGAAGAGCAAATACATTAAAACTAAATTTATTTTGCTGTGCCCAGTGATGCGAATTGTGTCTGTTAAAAATTCCTTCATGTGAAAACTTGGCTTCGTCTGTCCAAATTATATTTTTTATAAAGGAGGGACTATTTTGGTGACGATCCAGGAGCCATTGACAAAATTCCACTCTTCGTGTTGCATCACTAGGTTGTTGAAAATTCACAGTTGTAAATTTATAATCGTGCATATTGTGCTTACGCAATATTCTATGTATTGTCGAATGCGACAGGTTCAAATCAGCTTCAGCAGTTTTTACTGATGCCTGTGGATGGGCTTCAAAATACGATAATACAGTGATTTCAACGTCTTCGTTTCCTGTTAGTGGTGCGTTTCTTGATGAGTTTTTCATATGGCAGCTACCAGTGCTCAAGAAGTTTGATTCGTACCTTCTGAATTTTTTAATTGTCATTGGTGGTACCTCAGGATACCGTTCGTTGAACATTCGACATGTCCTGCTGGCAATTCTGCTACACTCCCCGTAAAAGTAAAACAAATTGAGCAATTGTTCATGTGAGTAGTTACGGCTTTCCATTATACTCTCGAGTCGTAATTTATTTTATTTTTATTTATCTATTTATGATAATTCGCCCAACACGATATACAAGATATAACAATAATAATTATTGTTCACACAAACATACATCAACTCAGGTAATAAAACAATAATGTGACATTACTGAAACGTCAAACTGTAGACAGCACTCTAATAAGTTTATTAACTAACTTATTTTTGTGGCATTCTGTGCTTTCTTCCAAAAGTTGTAAATAACTCAAGGAAAATGGTTTCTAGGTATAGAAAATGCTAATACAGTTTTAAATAGTGACTTCTAGTGCATCTGATAAAACAATAAAATACAGGGTGTTCTATTGAATAAGTTAATTAATTAACTTTTTTTGCGGAATTCTGTGCTTTTTTCTAAAAAATGTCAATAACTCAAGAAAAATCGTTTTTAGGTATAGGAAATGCTAATACAGTTTGAAAGAGTGTCATCAGAATTTGATAAAATAATAAAATACAGGGTGTTCTATTTGAAATAAACAAGTTTTTTGAGTTTGAAAGCTACGGAATTCATATACATTACACAAAACACCCTGTATATGAAATATTGTTTCAATAATGTCGCAACACACCTTTGTTGTCCTGCAATGCACAGTTTAAAAAAATATCCTAACACACCCACCAGAAAGCTAAAATACCCTTATAAAAAAAGCCTTCTCGTGGCACGAATTTTCGAAAAAATTGAAATATTTCGATAACATTTGAAGATAGGACTAAGGTTTGTTTATAAAAGTCCACCTTAAATCAAATAAGCATTCTAAAAATGTTATAATACAAAGGGTGTTCTATTTAAAATAACAAAGTTAGCACCTACTTCTGGTAGAACCGGAAGTGCGCCATTTTGGAAATTATTTTTTTCAGATAGAGCATCTTCTGCAACCCCCATGTGCAAATTTTCAGCATTCAGATATGCATAGTTTGGAAAATAATCTAATAGGCTACTCAACTTGGGAGACCCTGTATATATATATATATATATATATATATATATATATATATATATATATATATACAGGGTGAGTTACAACTATTGGGACATAGAGTAAGCGCGATTTATTTGGACCAAAATATGAGAATTGGACCAAACATGCCTTGATAAAATGTTGCTGTGGAAAAAGACAGGGTGTTAAAAATGACATATTGTTTTTCGTTTTTTTTCTGACAATTTTACTACGTATTCATATAAATCTCTATCAAAATTGTCAAAGAGGTATAATTTTAGAAAGAAATGTTATTTTACTTATTATTTTACATTTTGTTAGAGGGCGCGCGCCACTTGAGCTGTCCCCGGTGATGAAATTGGGTCATACCTTTTTTGGCGAAAATTTTTAGTAATTTCAATTATGAAACATAACATAAACATCCTTTTTATGTAAAATTATTATACTTGTTTCAGCTTGATAATTTCAATCGTTTTCGAGAAAAACGCAATTGAACATTTCAAATCTCTGAAAGGAATTTCAAATAATATTTCATTTGTGAATAGTTTGCTTTCGGTTGTCAGAAAATTGTTGTTTATTGTGAGTGTATTATTTTTGTTCTGTCCGTTATCGTTACTTTTTGCATAGAAATGCCACGACATAATCATTTGACCAATGGAGAAATGTGGGATATGCTTTGTGTATACGCACAAGAAAATTTTTGCGCGCGATCGACAGACAGAAGGTACGGATGGTTATATGCAAACAGAAGGCTTTTGCAAACTTATGTCGTCGTTTTAGCGATAATTTAGCGGTAATTCCGCAATAAAAATCAGGAGGACGTCCGAAACAAATAACTTCTAATCAAAAAGATAAGACTTTCGTTCGAGTAGAAGAGAATAATGAAATAAGTTCACGTCGTCTGTCAGCGGCAACAGGAGTGAGCCAGTCAGCTATTATTAGAATTCCAAGAAAAGAGAACTTCTATCCTTATCTTTTAACTCCAGTACAAAATTTATTTCCAAGAGATATTCCACAACGATTACAGTCCTCAAGGTTCAGCTTTAACCCCTACTTTGTTTCTTCTCCACATCAATGACCTCCTTTCTAGCACATCCAACGCAGTTCAGAGTTCGGCGAACGACAGCACCCTCCACTCAAATATACAATATTCTAAGCCTGTCTCTTTAGCCAAATTAGATGAGGATTGCAGACTCATAGAGGGTTCTGTCTCCGTGGATCTCCAAAAAATATTAGACTGGAGAAGTATAAATCTTGTAAAATCCACCCCCACCAAATCTCAGTCTTGCTTTCCATCTCATAAGAGATTCCACAGCCCTAGATCCATCACAATGAACAACCAAGTTATTCAAAGTAATGAGTCATTTTCACTTGTTGGCATTTCTGTGGATCGAAATCTCAATTGGCACCAAAATGTCACATCAATTGCAGAAGCGGCAGCTAAGAAATTAGGTTTCATATTCCGGGCTCGCAAATACTTTTCACCAGCTAATCTCTACACCTTATATACTTCACAAATAAGACCAAACCTCGAATACTGCTCCCACATCTGGGATGCCGCTGCCGCTTCTACACTCACTATCCTGGACTCTATTCATAAGAGAGCTATACGTCTCATCGGTAACCCTACCCGCACCCAAAGGCTGCCATCCCTTGCCCACCCACGTGTCGTTAGTGAACTCTCTCTCTCCCTCTCTCCCTCTCTCTCTTTTATAGATATCTCCACGGGCACTGCTTAGAGGAGCTTCCTTCCATAGTTACTCCACCTGCTGCCCCCAACAGACCTACTAGGGGAACAGAGCGAATGCACCCTTTTACTGTCCAAGTCACCAGACACAGAAAATCTTGTTATGGCCGCTCTTTTTTCCCGAGGACTTCCAAGTTGTGGAATTTCATGCCTGTACATGGTTTTCCTTCTCCTCCGAACCTCCAAACCTTCAAGTCCAGAATTAACAAGTTGCCTCTTTCCTCCTTGTCGACACCCACGGTACGATAGTATTCAGGCTGTAAGCCCTCGTAGTGTGTTGTTGAAATATATAAAAAAATCACGTCACCGTACTTGGAACAAGTATAATACTGAGAGAAATTATATTAAGAATATTATGTTCACTGAAGAAGCCACTTTTACCAGACGAGGGGTTTCCAATTGGGGAGATAGTCATTACTGGCAAGTAGAAACTCCACACCATATTAAACAAAGATATTTCCAGCACTAATTTAAATGTAATATTTGGTGCGGCATTGTAGGCGAACAACTACTTTGGACATATGTTCTTTCTCCAAACTTAAATAGAAAATCAAAAATATTTTTGCTGACATTGGGTGATCTCTCACTAGATCTAAGAAGAACAAGGTGGCTTATGCAAGACGGAGCACCACCTTAAGTAGTGGTTATAAATCGTCTTAATGAGACATTTTTCAACGATGGATTGGCAGAGGAAGTGACCTTCAATGGTCACCAAGAAGTCCTGATTACAACCCAGTACATTTATATTTTTGGGGACTAGTCCATAATTTATGCCAATAAAATTCTTCCACGAAATAAACTCTGGGAAAAATACAAGATGCGGCTAATTTTATTAGGGGGTAGAATAGGATATTTTTTAATGTCAGAAAGCCCCTTTTGAAAAAATTAGGAAAGGCGTGAAAGTAGGAGGAGGCCACATATAACAGTTAATTTTAATTTGTTATTTATTAAGCTATTTTGTTTATAATTAGTCTTAACATTTTGTAATTTATCTTCTTAAAACGTGAGAGTCGTAATTTAAAACGTCAAAATTGACATATTTTCAACAAAGAACCTAAGTCAAGTACGGGTTATGTAGACGAAATGCCATAAGTGTGTTTTACAGAGCCTTAAGGTTTAGCTTCCACCGTGATTGTCCTTCATTTTACTAAAATATGTGCAGAACATTTATTTAAAGTACATTCTTTTCTCCATAATTTTTAGCAAATTTTCGGAGAGGAAATTCACTAATGAGGTGACCGCCGCTTTTGAAATCTAAAAAGTTTTCTTCAAATGAGCGCGGACCAGGTACCCTGGTACACCGATATCCGGTGACGGCTTCAGTTTTTATTTGTTTACATATATACAGGATGGCGCATTGCTACGGTGAAGCACAATATATCTGTTATCAAGAAGAAAGAAAAAATTATATACGCTAATTATATGGTGCCTTGAGCTGCGTCTTAATTATTTTGACAACTACAATCTGGTCCATAAGTTTTTGGTGATACGAATTTAATTGTTTTCATAAAACATTTTGCATTTTATATCACACTCTAATGCATGCTTCAAAGCAAAAGAAATGATATCGCTCACCTTTTTACAATTACTTGAATTGTTTTGCAAGTCTCCACGTTTTTGGCACATATCAAAAATCGCGATGCGGCGTTAGTACCAATAGATCGCGGCGTATCATATAAACGGCGCGTTCAGAGAGATGTTTGTTTATATTTACTTTTTTATTCAATTTTATTTACAGATTAGGTATATAATTTGAATTTTGTGTATTTTTTTAGCAATTTCAGCCATATTCAATAATTTTTTGTAAGATTTTTATGGAATATTGGAGCTAATATTCAATGCAAAATACCTATGTGATTGTTAACGCATTGGATGGATCTTCTTCTTCTTCTTCTTCTTCTTCTTCTTCTTCTTCTTCTTCTTCTTCTTCTTCTTCGCCTTCTTCTTATTCTTATTCGTCTTCTTCCACTTTGTTTGCAGGCGTTATAACAGAGAAGAAGAGGAATCTCGAAAACGACTCCGCTGCCGCTAATACCTTAGACATTTAGAATAAGGTACTTATTGTTTACTTTTAGTTTTTATTTACTCTTCATCTCGTATATCGAAAATATGAGGTAAATAAAACTACATAATATGCAGTAGTTTAAATTATACCGATAAAAAGATGTTGAGCGTGAATTATTAAAATTTCAAAAGTATAAATACAGCAATAGTAAATAAGTGTTGAAAAGAGTTTAGATGCAGCAAGTGCGTAATGGTATCGAATTTTCGTAAAAATATTCCAAATGTGATAATTCAATTTCAAACTAGAATCTTCAGTTTTGATATATACTAAAACCTATATAAAAGCAGCGTGGGTACTAAATTTAAAAAATAACACAATGAGCTTCACAGCAAACAACATTTTTTTTAAAAAACCGTTTTTGCTATTTTGTTTGCACAAACTGGTTCGATTGAGTTGGATAAAATGGATCATCCAAGCGACTATTAAGAAAAAATACCTGTCACGTTTATAATTTGGCAGGTACATTCGTTTTTTGACTAAAAATTAAATTTTCGATAAATTTGCAGATTAGCACACGGGGGATTTTTAGGAAAATAAAATCAGAAACATGCATCTTTCTGGATGCACAAACCACAGGAGATATTTCTTGCAAACAGCCCCCAAGAAAGTTACGGGACCAGAAGAGAATAGGGGTGTTGAGCGGGGAAGAAGATAAAAAAGTAAAGGTAAGGGCAAAGTGCGAAAAAACAGCTTAATTGGATCTCTATAAGCTGCCTTTATCCCATTTTGCAACTATACCTCCTTAAAATTCTGTTCATCCCGCTCAGAACCCCTATATTCACCGCAGGTCCCGTAACTTTCTTGCGGGTGGTTCCAAAGAAACTTTTCTTGTTTACATTGTCCTTGTTTATGCATTAAGGGTGGTTGTAGGCATGCAGAAGGGGATAGGAAACCCCTGCGACAAAGCAGCGAATCAAGATTTCCAATTTATGTTTAAATTGTTACCCCATTTCATTTGTTTAAAATGTTTTTCCAAAAATGAAATTTAGGTTGCCTTGTTTGTCAGTCTCACATCGAGAGCTACCAGATTTCATAATGTTCAACAAATATGGATACAGCAACATTAAATAAGTGTTGAAAAAGGTCTGGGTGCAGCAAATACATTATGGTAGAGAATTTTTGTAAAAATATTTGAAATCCGATAACTCAATTGCCTATTAAGCTAGAATCTTTAATCTTGAACCATAGTAACACCAATGTAAACGCAGCGTGGGTACTAATTTAAAGAAAAATAACATAATGAGCATCGCGGATAACTACAAGTTGGTTTTAAAAAACCTTTTGTGTTGTTTTGTCTGCAAAAACTAGTTCGATTGGGTTGACTGAAATAAAACTATCCAAGCAATTAAACGGAAAATACCTGCCATACTGCCATGATTTGGTAGGTACATTCTCTTTGTAAATAAATAATTTTTTCTAGAAAAGTTTTGTGACTAATGAAATTTGTAACACAATTTTTTTAAAGAGACTTGCAGTACTTACATATATATCTACCAAATTATAAATTTCTAGCCCCATAGAAAATAGAAACTACTTCAAATAATCGCTAACTGGGACCTCTAAAACCGGTTTCCCAGGTCCATTTAAATTTAAAGAACTAGTTTTAATAATACATCTTACTAATAGTGTACAATTCTTATGAAAATTTAACTAGTATGATGCACTTGCGGCGTCCCGAACATTTTTGCTACTATATAGGTTATACTGGTAACCAAATTTGAAGTAGTCTCCGCATTAGTGATTTTTTTAAAGAAAATTCACTAACAAAACTGTCCATATAATGATTGCACAAAGAGCCGAATGTCTAAAGGACATAAAATAAATCAGGTAATAAAAACCTGTAAGAAGCTATATATATATATATATATATATATATATATATATATATATATATATATATATATATATATATATATATATATATATATATATATATATATATATATATATATATATATATATATATATATATCTTGGAATTATAATTGATAGCCAGTTGAACTTTAAAGAACAGCTGATTAACAGAAGAAAAAAATATTTGTATATAACAGGTGTCCCAGATAAAAGTTACTACATGGGGATTTCCGAAACGGTAAGAGATAGAATTTTGGTTAAATAGGGAAAAAGTTGCGCTACTGAGAGCCCAATCAGATGCTGTACGAAATTAAAAATATCTACAGGGGTTATCAAAATATCGAGCAGGAACTAAAAATTGTGTTTTTCGAAAAATGGAAATATGTTCGTCACCTTGTGAACACATTTAATGAAATTTTGTGGTTTTGTATTAGCGACTACGATCAATTGAATGCCCTTAACATATTTGCCACTAAAAACGTTTTTATGAAAATTCACTATCATAACGCACTTATTGCGTCCCGTTCTTTTTAAATTTACGCTCGCTATCTATATCGAAGACACTGTAAGGTAGGTATAAAATATAAAGATACGTACGTTTCTTCTTATAAATATAATTTGAATTTCCCAGGCACACTGTATTTGAGGAGTTTCAATGAGGAATTGGAACCTGTGATGGGCACTGATAAGTACAGTTTGCAGAACCCAATTCATCACCATAGAGTTTTTAGACCTGACGATCGTTTCGATAACAAAGTTAGCGTCATCAGAGCAATAAACAAACTAAGTGAATAAAAACTAGAAGTAGGTACTATTTATTCGGCAGTAGCTTCGTGCTTTGTGGAGAAACTAGTGAATAAACATAAAACAAAGAAAATGTAAGCGGAATCTACGACTTTCAGAAAAGATAAACCACACATAGCCATCGTCTGTTTAACACTTGAACTGCGAGTTACGAGATGTCTTGAAAGCATTTTTAGACAACCAATTTGCAGTGAGAATTTTCTAAAAAAAAACCTATTAAAAGTTTTCTAGGGAACGCAAAGGATAGATAAAACCAGAGAAGTGTCGGGAATCTGTGAAATGGGTTGTAAGGATTGTGATATGTTTGGCAAACGAAAAGAACTCTTGAAACTAGATTTAAAGAACATTTAGCGCAACTGAGATATGGCACTATTGACAAATCATGTAATGCTCAACTTATTTGGGATAATCATCATCATGTAGATAATGAAAATATCAAGTTTATCAAAAATTTCGAACAGTCGCGTAAGCTATATGCTTACGAAAGTATATATATATATATATATATATATATATATATATATATATATATATATATATATATATATATATATATATATATCGTTAGAAATTTGAACAAAAATGTTTCGATTAATAGAATAGGTCCGGTTCTAGGTGGTCCATTGTTCGAACTGTTATCTAATAACAAGCGTGTGCTTCTGAGATGGAAGTACTTTATAACGACGCACAGTATAACAATGGCAGGTATGCATTTAATTACAGGGATTTAAGACTCAACAGTGAAGGGTCTGTCTGTATACCCTCCTAGAGGATGCTATTCGCAACTGCTTGGCAACTACCATATAAATAGTATTTCTAGTCTTTATTCACTTAGTTTATTCATCACTCTGAAGACACAAAATTTGTTAGCGAAACGATCGTCAGGTCTAAAAACTGTATTGTGATTAATTGCGTTTTCCAAATTGTACTTACGGACAAAGTGTCGGGAATTTGTGAAATAAGTTGTAAAGATTGTAATCTAAAATACGTCGGACAAACAAAAAGATCGATTGGAATTAGATTCAAAGAACACTTATCCCAATTACGTTACGTTACTGTAGATAAGTCTTTCGTCGCCCGACACATTTGGGATAAATAATCATCACGTTGATAAAGATAATCTGAAATTAATAAAAAAATGTTAGAAAACCAGGGTAGCTAAACGCGTTCGAAAGCGTATATATTGCGAAATATAGTTTCAACAAAAAATGTATGAACGCTTCACCACTGCCAATTACGAGTCACCTGATCGATTGCTTTGTTAAATAGTTCCCACGTTTCAGCACGTTCTAAAGATAACATAAGTATACAGATATTGCCGCCAAAGGAATCTATGTTAATTTAGCTGTCGTTGAACCTTCTCAAAACTATGGATACTTTTTAGATAAAGTAGTAGGGACAGTGCAAAGACCTTGTCCGGCGATAAAAATTACAATACACTATGAATTTTGCCTGCGACTGGTTTCCCACCTCAGTTCGATCTCTTTACCTAAGATCCGGTATATAAGTTGATGTTAGTTTTTTCAGTATTTAGAATGTTTCATCCTCTGATGACCCTAACTTGGTTAGTGAAACGATCGTCAGGTCTTTTAAAATGTGTTGTGGTGATTTGGGTTCTCCAAGTGTACTTATCAGTGCTCATCACAGGTTCAAATCTTCACTTAGTTGTACTTATCTTGATGAGTTTTACTCAAAGTTCTCCATTTGACTCTGTTCGATGCCATAAATCGAGAACAAAGAGACACATTGGCTAAAAATGCATCCTCCCTGTCTGCTACTTTCTAGCTCGTTGCTCTATGTATGTATATTTGATGATATGCAGCATCACCGATGTGAGAAGCAGTCGAGTGCAAAGCCCTGTCGTCTAGCACGGGGCACAAAGAACTGGGGATATCCTGGGAACTGCCAGATGTCGCCAGTAGCGCTCCTTCTCACAGCCTGCTACTAGCAGAGCTTTCTTTAGATGTTCACTTCGGAAAGGGTGAACACAGAGATCGTATCTTTCATACCACTAACACAATGCGCCGCGAACTTCAACATTAAATGTTACTTTCTGCAATCCTATACCATTACTCTTGTAATATTGTTGGGGAAATAAAAGTCTGCTAGACTTGTATATTTGTTGC